>PVHT021183608.1:10822441-10980290 GCA_004024745.2 Catagonus wagneri
TTATATGGGGAGTTCCTGTCGTGGCTCAGTGGAAATGAATCTGACTAGCATCCATGAGGATTCAGGTTCGATCCCTGGCCTCGCTCAGTGGGTTAAGGATCTGGCGTTGCCGTGAGCTGTGGTGTAGGTCACAGATGCGGCTTGGATTCTGAGTTGCTATGGCTGTGGTGTGGGCCGGCGGCTACAGCTCTGATTCGACCCCTGGCCTGGGAACCTCCATATGCCATGGGTGTGGCCTTAAAATAAAATAAAATGAAATGAAATAAAACAAAATAAAAGGTTATATGGGATGATACCTTGGATGGTTAAAGAGGACTCTGTGCTATTGAGGCTACTTCTTATGAATCTGCAATCACGTCAAAATAAAAAGTACAAAACCAAAGGAGGGGGGAGGAAGAGGATAGCCATTCAGTCACTTGCTGCAAAGCTATGAATGAAGAGGGAATTAGGAATCAGAGAGGGAAAGAAGGAAAACCCCACAAGAGCTGATCGCCTGTTTCTTGGATCCCTTACTTGCATGAAGCCCCTTCCTTACTGGCTTCCTTCTCTAGTCTCGCCTCCCTCAACTCCATCTTCCTCTTGGCCACAGGAGATACTTTATAAAAATCTGAGCAGGTCTCTCTCAGGCTTGCCCATCATTAACAGGGCCCTTTGAGCCCTGATCTCTGCCCCCCATGGCGATCCGGGGACGCCTGCACGTGCCTGGCCTTTTAACGCTTCCTCTCACCTGGCTCAGGCTGGTACCCCCGCCTGGTGTCCACTTTCCTCCTCCTCCACCAACTCTGCCTCCTCTTTCAAGTTACCGGCTAAGTAACCAGGATTCGGAGGCATTTCTCCTCCCCATCCCAGGGCTGGGCTAAGTCTCCCTTCTCGGTGTTCTGCTTGCCTCTGTCCAGGGGATTTCAGTTCTGCCTGAGCATCATCTGCTCAGAGTGGGAGCCCAGATGTCAGAGTGGAGGCTGCACACGTGGTCTCAGGTTTGGCTGAACCAACCAGTCTGAGGAAATTTCCGGGGAATCCCCCTCAATCCAGCACAGTGTCTTGAGATGACATGATTATTAGGTCTCCCCTCAAAGTGAGAGCTCCTCAAAGTAGGCACAGTCCTTCTTGGACCCTTGGTGGGCAGGCAGAGTTGTTACTCAGTAAATCTAGGTCCTGCTTAACTGACCTAGAAGACCCTTGGTGGGCAGGCAGGGTTGTTACTCAGTAAATCTAGGTCCTGCTTAACTGACCTAGAAGACAGGTTTCCTGGTCACGCTTTGCTTGGAAGCAACCACTGCGTGTCCAAAACCATGAGGCGGGATGAGGAGCCTTTGCCTGAGATTGTAAAGAGGCGACCAGAGAAATCACTGCCTCCAAAGTCAGACAAGGAGCATTGGATGCAGCAGCCAGGTTGAAGCAGAGGGAAGCTGGGAGGCTGCAACGCCAGAGCCGATGGCGTGGCTCCTGGCCAGGACGGGTGAGGCGGTCAGCACAGGACGGGGACCAGCCACACAGGCCAGGAGAGGAGGGTTCCTCAGAGATCGGGGACCTGACCAGAGTGTCATTTTCCTGAACACAGAAGAGGAGCGTCTCCCATAACATGGAGAAATTCTTCAAATTTAGAAACATACCAACGCAATAAAGAGTCTCAGCATCAGGAAAGCGCTAGTGGGAGTTCCCTGGTAGTTAGGATTCTGTGCTTTCACCACTGCAGCCCAGGTTAAACCCCTGGTCTAGGACCCGAGATCCCACATCGAGCCGCTGCACGCCTCGGCCGAAAGAAGGAAAAAAAAAGGAAAGGATGGAAGGGAGGGACGGAGGTGGGGAGGGAAGAAAGAAAGAGAGAAACGAAGGAAGGAAGAGAGAGAGAGAAAGAAAGAAGAAAGAAAGAAAGAAGGAGAAAGAAAGAGAGAAAGAAAGAGGGGAGGGAGGAAGGAAGGAAAGAAGGAGGAAAGGAAGAAAGAAAGGAAGGCAGGCAGGCAGAAACAGGGAAAGAGCGAGCAGTGGCAATTAAGGTACACCCATTTCAAGAGAGACCTGCCCCCGAAGCTGGCCTAAATCTGAATATGGGGCAGCAATGGAAGCAGACCCGACTGACAAGGACATGCAGGTAAGCCAAGGTGGGGGTGGCATAAGGGAGAACCAAGACTTTGAGACCTGGCCCGTGCGTCACACCCCTGGGTGACGTGGCTACCACAACCCACTCTTCCGTAATTTCTTCGAAGTTGCCCAGTTTTGTCTGGGTATTTTTCAATTTAAGTTTCCAAATTTCTGAGAGAGACTCCCATGTTAGTACTGTGAAGGACAAACAACTGAAACAAGAGTGGAATCAGTCATCGTGTCACAACCTGATTTTAATACCTCTACCCAGACTGCTCGTAATTGACTCTTCCAGGCCTCCAATCCTATAGACACAGGCTGCTCAATGGGGCTCGGATCTTAGAAAACTCTGGAGATCCAGGCCTCCTCTGACCTTGCAAAGCCTCGGTGACCTGGTCACGTTTGCACTTGGGGAAATCCTCACGTTCGTGTGTCTCGGGAAGGCAGGTACTGAGGAAGAAGAAGACGGTTCAGCCCAGGGATGCTTAAAAGAGGACCTGGGACTCAAACATTCAGGCCACCAGGGCGAGCGCAGCGACCGAGGAGGGTCAGGTCTGCTCGCCTTCGCGTCCCTCCCCGGGGCAGTCCCTCCCCTTCGGAAGCTGCCCGAGGCGGCAGAGGCCTCCCCAGTTCATTTGTACCGTTTCATTGTTCCAGACCGGAGGCTTCTGAACCAGCGGAGCCGGGTCTCCGCTCTCCTCCCGCTCCGTTCCTGGCCCTTCGGGACGTCAGCCCTGCGCCGCTGCCTCCGCCCCTCGTGGGAAACGGAAAGCCGTGGGAACAGGGCTCACGCTGGCTGAGGACATCTTTTGTGCCAGACGCTGGTCATAGATCATCGCACAGAGAACAAGGCAAGAAAGGGCTCCGCTAGCGAGTTAGCACGACAGCTTCCAAATGATCGGTCTCACTTCCATTTTGAGCACGTCTCTTTGTCACATTCATTTTTCTCTGAATTTAGCATGACTGCCTGAAGAAGCAACTCTGCCCGCATCGCCGCCCTGAGCCCGGATTCAGAGGAAGCTGGGTTTTTGCACTCGGCCTGGAGCTTCTGAGGGCCAGCCTCGCCCCAAGTCAAAGAGGTGCTGCCCTGAGGTCTCCAGTCCTGGGAGCTGCAGCGTGCTTAGGGCAGGCCTGCTTTTCAAATGTATTTACACTCCAAGGTAATGGATGGGCAGTGTCTGGAGAGCGGTCAGGGAAAATGTTATTTTTGGTAAATGCCAACCTCCCAAAAAGCACGCCTCCCTTTTCTGGTTACTTCCACAACAGCTAACAAAGAAAAGGGATGGACAGTGGGACGAGGCTGGGAGAAGCATCCAGGGTTATTGTCCAGCTTGGCTTTGCACAGTAAGTGGAATACTAGTAAGGACGAGAGTGCTTGGAAATAAGAAGCTGGTGTAAAAAGCAAAGTTTTTATAAGCAGGTTACATTTGGGGGTCTGGTTTATGATTCTAGGGTTAAAAAATTTTTGTTTTTGCCTTTTAGGGCCGCACTCGTGGCATACAGAGGTTCCCAGGCTAGGGGTCCAATCGGAGTTATAGTCGCCGGCCTACACCACAGCCACAACAACGCGGGATCCGAGCTGCGTCTGCAACCTACACCACAGCTCATAGCAACGCCAGATCCTTAACCCACTGAGGAAGGCCAGGGATCGAACCCGCAACTTCGTGGTTCCTAGTTGTATCCATTTCTTCTGCACCACGACGGGAACTCCAAAAAAAAAAAGTGTTTAATCCCCTTATTTTTCTAAAAAAAAAATAAAGACTCCGGAAGAAGACCATCCAATGGCCAGGCCGTGCCTTACACCAACCAGCGAAGGTTTACTGAGGAGCCTTCAGAGGACCACCCCGCACAGGGAGGGAAGGAAGTGCCCCTGGAGAAGGGGCTTGGGCGCATCTGAGGCTTATTCCACTGCGAGAGGGGGAGGGACCATTAGATCTTAACGACTGCAGCCCCTCGTCTTCTGAATGAGGACACTGAGGCCTGAGAAAGTGACGTCCTGTCCAAAGGTTCGGAACAAGCCGACGCCCTGGTGTAGGAGCATTTTCCCAAACTGAAAGCATCACTTGGATCCAACCAGCGTTACTGCCCCGGAGCAGAGGGGCTGCCACCTGTAGGTGCTCCCTCCTACACGCAGCCGGCAGAGGCTTGTCCCGCCGGCCACAAAGGTCTCCAGGCAACCAAAGTGAGAACTGCTGAGAGCAACACTCAAACGTCACTTTTATTTTTTTAACACAAAATGAAAAATAAATAAAAAACTCCGTCTTCCCGACTAACAATTTCTAGCACAACTGTGTGAAGCATTTGCAGAGAGCCATCAGCAGAACCGCTCGGAAAGTTCTGTGTTGTTTTCCTGAGAGGCCCATGCGCCGCCCGGAGCCCAGGGTGAGCTTGAAAGCCTTTGCCCTGACACTCTCGCTTCCTGCTCATCCTCCGGTTACCAGGATGTGAAGCGGGCGCGGAGGATGAGAAACTTCCTGCGGCCGCAGAGCTAAGCCTGCGCTGACCCGAGCCGGGAGGAGCTCTGTCCAGCGGAGCCAGGGAGGAGGAAATCTCCGTTTCCTCTTAAGTCACCCAAGAGGTGGCACAGAGGACGGATAGGAAGTCGGCTCGTTGTTGCTCAAGCCACGGCCTGTTTCTTAAGCCTGAGGATCACCGCTCTGATGATCTCAGAGCTGGGAGAGAGGAGGGGATGAGGGGAAAGTTTTCTCAATCACTTGGCGAAGCAGGGCCATTGGCTGAAGACTCGCCTTTGGCTCAAGACAGTCACGTGATGCTCTCAGCCACCAGGGCCAGGACCCAAGGGTGCCCTGCCCGCGCATAACCAAAGGCCAGCGGGCGCCTCGCTTAGCCTTGTGCCAAAAGCAAGCAGGAAAAAGGGTCTCGTTTTGAAAACTGCTTCTGTAGAGTTCAAACAGGACCATTCACATGCTTGGGAGGGGGCCCAGGGAAGGAAGACATTTGGGAACCATTGTTAGCTGGAGAAAAAAACACTCACACTGTAAACATGCATAAACCGCCTGGGTAACTTGGTTGCCCAAGATCCTGTTGAGAACTTTTACTCATTACTCTTGTTATTGTTATTATGGGAGACATTCCCTCCTACACATCCTTCCTTGCTCCTGGCAGGAGACGGGTCTTGATGAAAAGCAAAGAGCATTCACTCTCCCTTCCAGTTATGAAGGATGAGGCTGGTTGTGGGGAAGGGGAGCGAACTCCGTCAGAGCAGTTTTCCACCCTTAGTAAGGAATGAGGACTTTTACAGGCATTAGGCAAGCAAAAACATTTCATCCAAAGAGTGACTTCCGAAGAGGAGCTACAAGCCCCGGGATTTAGAAAGCCATGAAAAGCAATTCAGGAATATCTTTCAGAAAACGGACCCTGACAACAAGCTTTCTATCAAAACCACAGAGACAGGATACCATCAGAGCCAGCGACGGAAGGGTCTCAGGCTGGAATTTACATTAAAAAGTCTTAATATATGTAGGAAAGTCTGAAAGGGGGCTGCACTTTTTCCCCATTAAATGAGGGCTTAATCCAAACCTTTTGCCAGCAGCAAACATCTGACGTCAAAGATGGAAGTTGATCCCTCAAGGGCCAGATGCAAACGCCAAACCCTCCTGGAGGCCCTCCTGGATTTCCTAACCCAGAAAAATCATCCTTTCCCTTTTTTTACTTTGGTCTTTTTAGGGATCATATGGAGGTTCCCAGGCTAGGGGTGGAATTGGAGCTGCAGCTGCCGGCCTACACAGCAGCCACAACAACCAGGATCCAAGGTACATCTGCAACCTACACCGTAGCTCACAGCAAGGCCAGGGATCAAACCCGCCTCCACATGGATACTAGTCGGGTTTGTTTCCACTGAGCCACAACGGGAACTCTCAACAATGAATCGTTAACCCACTGAGTGAGGCCAGGGATCAAACCTGCCTCTTCAGGGATACAAGTCAGGTTTTTAAACCCCTGAGCCACAATGGAAACTCCTCCTCATCCTTTCTTTATGATCCCACAATACCTCCCTCCTCCCTCGACCTCATCTCCTCTGCTTCGTATAAGAGATATTTGAACACCTAAGGTCTCCTTCCCTAAGCCGTTAGCACTTTAGAGAATAAAGGCAGTTTTAAGGACTTGGAAGTCACATGAAATTAAATCCCAGCTCGGCCTGGTATGAACTCTGAAACCTTACGCAAATTCTTTAACCCATCTAAGGCTCTGTTTCATCACCTGAAAATGGACATCGTAGTATTACCGACCTCGTTCTTTTTTTCCAGCAAATACATGCGTGTTGCACAGAATTTTAGGTACAGACGACAAAGCAATGAACAAGGGGCCACGGCCCTGCTATGTGGAGCCCTCATTCCAGAGGAATTATTCTAAGAGGAAGTAAGAGAAGGCATAGAGAGAGCTGTGCCTGGCCTATAATAAGCACTAAATAAATATTCACTTAATTGACACTTAAAAACTGCGAATGAGTGAAAGATGTGAGAATTATGAACAAGTCTCTCAAGGCAAAGGCACGGCCTTCATTCTATAAATGTTTTGAAAATGTTTATCTGCTTCTGGGAATCTATCTTAAGGAAATAACTTTTTCAGGGAGTTACTATTCACTTCCTAAAAACTGGAAATTCAAAAAGTAAAGATTGTACTCTAAGATTTAAATGTAAAAAATCACACTCAAAGCAAAGGAATTCTTATACCACAGGCCTCGATGTTGGCAGAAATGAACTCTTTTACCCTGAAGCCCAGGGTCTTGGTGACAAACAATACACAGTATTTCTGATCCAGTTTATTTTCTGAGATGAGTGCTGGAGCCAAGGTGTTAGAAAAGGCTCTTCTAACTCACATGCAAAAGAAGAGAAGAGAATTTGGGGCATTTTGATATTTGCTGTGGCTTCTACCCCGCCCTGCCCCCTCCTACCGGGGACCCCCATTTCCAGCACCACAACCATCTGTCATCAGGCGGTCCCTCTTCTCCTTGAAGAAGTGGTGAAGGTTTGGAGCGCTGCCTTCCTTTCCTCCGTCCCACCTCCTCTTCTGGTGCCAGCTCCCGTTTGGAGGCGACTTACAAGGAATTGTTTGTGCAGGGAGTGGCGGCCTTGCTCTCTCGTCCCGGCTGCCACCGCCTTCTCCCCTGAGCTCTGCCGCCTAATTCTCAGCAGCTGGCTTTGTTGCCACAACAAACGGGAGCTCTTTCTTCATGTGGCACGGAGGTGTCTGTAGGCAGCCAGCCCTGGGACACCGCTGGCCACAGCTGGCTAAGTGTGGCTTTAGGAACGTGTTTGTGCCCCAGCGTGACTAATCCTTACCTCCCAGCTGGCTGGCGGGAGATCTCTCTCCTATTCATCTGGCACTTGGGACACCAGCCACGGGTGTCCCGGCCCCTGCCAAGCTCATTCACAGGCCAGGCGGAGGGGCTGGGTTGGGGTGGGACTGGGCGGCAGGGTCCCCAGGGACACCAGGACTCAGAGCCACTGGGGTCTGTTCCCCTCTGGAGGGTTCAGACCCTCTCAGCTGATTGGGAGCTTCCAGGTGATCCAAGGGAAAAGGAAGGAGAACACACGAAGGCCTTTAACATTCTCCAATGGTTGAATGAGCCTTTACTTGCAAAATAATATCAAGTTTGAATAAAGAAGGCTAGATTGAAATTAGTCAAGAACTTAGGGTGACAGGCAGCACAGCACAGGCTATGGGGCTGAAAGAACAGGTAAACAAACAAGTGAGTGAGTAAGAGCGAGAGCAACTGGACTGATAAAGAAACACGGAGGAACAGGGGCAGCGAGCAGTTCTGTATTCTAGGAATTTACCCAGTAGGTACCCTCTGTACGCGGACAATGACTAATGCACAGATAAACATATCACGGTACATCCTTGTTATGGAATACAATACCATGCGGCTGTTCAAAAATGAAACATCTGGGAGTTCCCATCGTGGTGCAGCGGAAATGAAACCGACTAGGAACCATGAGGTTGCAGGTTCAATCCCTGGCCTTGCTTAGTGGTTTAAGGATTCGGAGTTGCCGTGAGCTGTGGTGTGTAGGTCGCAGATGGGGCTCAGATTTGGCCTTGCATGGCTGTGGCTGTGGCCAGAGGCAACAGCTCCGATTAGACCCCTAGCCTGGGAACCTCCATATGCTGTGTGTGCGGCCCTCAAAAGACAGAAAAAAGGAAACATCTATGTACATATGGGTATGAAAATGTCTACCATCTACTTTGGGTGAAGAAGACAAAAACTGAGGATAGAACAGCATGAACAGCAGGCGCCTATCTGTGTGGATAAAAATATTTTAAAAGCAGTTCCCTGGTGGCTCAATGGGTTATGGATCCAGCATTGTCACTGTTGTGGCACAAGTTCGATCCCTGGCCTGGAAAATTCCACATGCCTCAGGCACAGCCAAAAAAAACAAAACAAAACATAAAAACCAATGAATACACTTTGATAGAATGTTTATTTTTAATTCTACCTTCTTCAAAGTATGGATAGTGGGTAGAATATACCCTCTGTCAAAATTCCATTCTGTGCAGAATTAGAATATCATGCATGAGTCTGCAATCTGTCTAGATATTTAACGCATAGCTCCTAAAATGACAGCTCTAAAATTGGCCAGTTTTCGGGAGTCCCAGAAGAAAGCCCCTTCTGTTCCCACGGCGCCCACCCTGACCCAGATCCAGGGTTCGGATGCAGTTCGGCCTCTTCGCCTGAAGGTCTCCTGCCCACTCCTCCCCCCTCCCCGAGGAGCCCCTGACCAACAGGGTGACTCAGGGTTCACCACGGGTACCTCGCTCTCTACCCGCAGCCGTCCCTCGGCGGCGGCAGGGCTCCCCTCTCTCCCGCCGCCTGCGGCCCGCCGTCAAGGCCAGCCCAAGCGTCCGTACGCCCTCCTTCTCCAGCCAGCATCCTGAACGGCCCTCTTCTTCTCTCCAGGTCCTTCCATTAGACCGATGCTAATCCACCGGCCCCTTCCTGGGTCAGAGGACGCCTCTCTTATTGGGAATTCCGGGAGTCGGATTCGCTCCTAACATTTACAGCCGGCAGGACCTGGGGCTTGGGAGGCGGGCGGAGAAGGGGACCAGCGGGACAGGAATGCTGGCTCCGTGGAGGGGAGGGGACCAGGTCAGAGGCCGTCCTGTCCTTGAGGGAGAAGGCAGTCCGGGAGGGAGTGAGCAGCCCGTGCTCCCTGGGGCCCCTCAGGCCTGGGCAGGAGTCGGGTCTGAGGGAGGAAAGCTGGAGCTCCGCCCGCGGGCCTCCCAGCCCCACCCCACGTCCAAGGTGCTTTCAGTCCCGCAGACTCCTCTCTGGAGGGCCTTCCTCAAGCTACTGGAACCACTGTACCCAGAGGGCCCGGAATCCTGTCCCCAGAGCAGCCCTGCCTGAAGAATTCTGAGGCAGAACTCCCAGGATTCTCCGCAGAGTTGGGCTGAAGCCACCTCCTGGGAGATCTTCCTGCAACACCAGAGGGGGGCCGGGGGAGGGTGTAACAGCTCTGCTCCCTTACCTGTCTCCCAGGAGAGCAGGCCCTGCTAAGTCGCAGGTGTGCAAGGCCTAAGCCTAGTTCTGGGCAGCTGGAGCGCGGTTTTGTTTGGTTTTGTCATTTCCTAAATTAGCCGAGTTTTTTGGTGCTCTGGGAGTATTGGCAACGCTAGGAGATGCAAGATGGCAGGTCGGGGCTTTGACTTCTGTACTTGTATCTCACTAATCAATCCGGACTGTGAGCAACCAAGGTCAAGGGCCAGCTATGAGACTTTATGCATAACCGTAGCCTCCGGTTACTTGGACCCCTTGTGCACCAAGCACTGTGCTAGGAGGTCTAGGCCCATTCCCTCCCTCGCCCTCCCTCTCTCTCTCTAACTCCTCAACACAACCCTACGTAATGGCATCCCCAGGTCATAGATTAAGAAACCAAAAGACTCTGAGAAATGAGATAATTGGCCCAAGGTGACAGAGCAGGGACCAGGCCTGCTGACTCCTGTTACGTGCATGTTTAACCCTCATTCTAGATGCTGCATCTGTCTGCCTACCCCCAAGATCATATTTGCTCAAGATGCTTTACTGACGGCCCTTGAATGGGAAAACCCTCAAAACAACCAGGAAGAAGCCTCAAAATTAGCAGATTGTAAAGTGAAATAACCAATTTTACTAATATCTAAAGTAATCCAGTTGGAGGTTGGGGGATTTTAAAACATTTTGGGGATTTTTTGTTGTTTTTATTTTGTTTTGTTTTGTTTTTGTTTTTTTAGAGCCATGCCTGCAGCATATGGAAGTTCCCAGGCTAGGGGTCCGATCAGAGCTACAGCGGCCGGCCTACCCCACAACCACAGCAACACCAGATCAAGCCACATCTGTGACCTACACCACAGCTCACGGCAACACCGGATCCTTAACCCACTGAGCGAGGCCAGGGATTGAACTAGTACCATGAATACTAGTTGGGTTCATTACCACTGAGCCACAATAGGAACTCCAAAACATTTTGTCTTAAGATGGCAGATTTCCATCATCCTTCCCACCCTCCCCTGAAAAGGCTTGGGTAGGAAAAAGATCTGAGGCGGTTCTGATTTCACCTTGATAACGTCCACTTTTTCCCTACTAATAAATGTTTTACCTTCTTTCCCTCTGCCCTCTCAAATAAGCCAGGTGAGAATTTTTATAGAAATGTTCTCTGTACACATATAAAAAGTAAGGGGGATAAAAAGTGAACAATGAGCTTTTCTGACTGTCAGGAAATAGTATCCACTTTATCAAACCAAGCTTAGAACACACTGTGGATCATAGGAAACAGTATCGCACAGATGCATATGAGATTCTTCTCAAAAGAAACGAAAAATCAATCCCTTTGTTTGCTTCACTAATTGGAGTGTAGTTCCACGGGCTAGCTTATTGGGTGATTATTGATATGTTTTAGCAGCAACACAGCACCCTTATCAAAAATATTGAACCCTGGCAAATTCTCGCTGTAGAACAGAGGGTTAAGGATGTGGCATTGCTGCCACTGTGGCGTGGGTCACAGCTGTGGCTTGGATTTGATCCCTGGCCTGGAACTTCCTTATGCTATGGGCATGGACCAAAAATATATATATTTTTAGTATATACATTTTAAACATGCAAATTTTAAAAAGCCATATATATGTAATACTGCTTTTTAAAAGCAAAAAGAAAAGAAAGAGCCACTGTATTTATTAAGCTTGCTGCCCCTCTTCTATATCTTTGTTTATATGGAATAGGACCTGCATCCATCTCTCCCCTGGGTAGAAGCAGCCCGGTAGGTGAAGAAGCAGCAGAGGCAGGGCAATGGGTGCAGGGTGAGGGTAGGGGTGCCCAGAGGCAGCCATGAGAGCAAAGGGAAACTACAGAAGCAGTGTCAAGCCTGGTGGCCAAGCCAAAGGCAGGAAGGGAAAAGCGGGCGCATACAGAGGCAGCCAACCAAGGAGGCAGCTGGAGTAGCAGGGAGACTGATGTCGTACAGGGACCTGAGTAAGTATCCTGAGGCCCATGGAGGCCTGTGTCTCATTATCAGAGAGAGAACTTAACGAATATTGGAAAGGAGAGGCTAAGAAGAAACCAGAAGTGTCAGATTAAAATTAGATGTATCATGGAGTTCCCGTTGTGGCGCAGCGGAAAATAATCTGACTGGGAACCATGAGGTTGCAGGTTCGATCTCTGGCCTCGCTCAGTGGGTTAAGGGTCTGGCGGTACCGTGAGCTGTGGTGTAGGTCGCAGACGCGGCTCGGATCTGGTGTTGCTGTGCCTGTGGCGTAGGCCGGCAGCTACAGTTCTGATTGGACCTCCTAGCCTGGAAACCTCCATGTGCTGAGGTGCGGCCCAAAAAACACAAAAGAAAAAAAAAATGGAATTAGATATATCAGTGCGTACGCATTTTATAACACGTGTACAGGAATAGATACCCATGCACGTGTGTATATGTCTGTAGGAACCAGATCTTGGGCTTCTCGATGCAATTATCTACACAAAGGAAAAAGAGTCCCTTGGATAAGTGGCTGGTTCCTACCTGGTGCCACAAAAAGGAAAAGGTAAAAGAATGATGGAGACATGATGGCTGCGGTTTGAAGAGGTTTCCACTGGTCAAATATGTAGCAATTTGAGCACCAAAAATAAACAATGATAAGAACAGATAGCCCTACAATGCAATACGACCAAACAGAAAGAATGAAATCTTGCCATTTGTGACAACATGGATGGATCTCAAAGGCATTGCCCTAAATAAAATAAGTCAGAGTAAGACAAATACCACATGATTTCACCAATATGTGGAACCTAAAAAAACAAAACAGGGAGCTCCCATCATGGCTCTGCATTAACAAAACTGACTAGTATCCATGAGAACACAGGTTTAATCCCTGGCCTCACTCAGGGGTTAAGGCCTGTATTGCCATGAGCTGTGGTGTAGGTCAGCAACTGTATCTCCGATTTAGTCCCTAGCCTGGAAACTTCCGTATGCTTCAGGTGCGGCCCTAAAAAGCAAATAATAATAATAATAATAATAATAATAATAAAAATGAAAATAAAAAACAAAGAAATACAGCAAAACCCAGGCTCATAGATACAGAGAACAGATTGGTAGTCAACAGAAGGGAGGGGACTGGGGTAGGGTGAGAAATGGGTGAAAGGATCAAGAGGTATAAAATTCAAGTTGTAAAATTAATAAGTCACGGGGATGTGATGTACAGCGTGAGGGATACAGTCAGTAACACTGTATTAGCTTTACACAGTGACAGATGGTACCCATACTTACTGTGGTGATCATTTCACAATGTGTACAGAGGTCGAATCACTATATTGTACACACGAAACAAGCATAATATTGTATGTCAATTACACATGGATTTACTGCATCACTATCTTATAATAAACTATAATGGAAAAGAATCGGAAAAAAAGGAATATAAATAAATATATACATACATATGTACAAATCACTTTACTGTACACCTGAAACGAACACAGTATTGTAATTCAACTATACGTCAATTTAAAAAAAACAGTCACCCAGGAGTTCCCATCGTGGCTTAGTGGTTACCGAATCCGACTAGGAACCATGAGGTTGCAGGTTCGATCCCTGGCCTCATTCAGCGGGTTAAGGATCCGGCGTTGCCGCGAGCTGTGGTGTATGTTGCATATGCAGCTCGGATCCCGCGTTGTTGTGGCTGTGGTGTCGGCCGGCAGCTGTAGCTCAGAGTAGACCCCTTGCCTGGGAACCTCCATATGCCGCGGGTGCGGCCCTGAAAAGACAAAAACGAACAAACAAACAAACAAAAAAACCAGTCACCAAAATAAATAAATAAAATTTAAAAGCAGCCCATTAAGTCATAGGGATCCATGCATCCATTCAAATACATGTAGATATTATACACCATATATTAGATGTATGAATATTACATATATATAAAATATGCAAATAAATGGAGACGGGAAAGTTCAACTCCCAGTGGAATGTCTGTAGATGGCAGAAGGAGTGATAAAAATAGAAAACCGTTATTTGACAACCCTCGTAGACATGGTTGATTCAGAAGGGAGTCATCGGTGGAGACTCAGATGGTTGGGAATAGGATATTGATGTGGTCTCCTCACAAAATCCTTAATCAGTCATGAAGGGGAAAAGCGAACTTCATAGTGAGAAACGTCATCATTTCCATAGGACTCCTGCCAAGAAGGTACAGCCTGAGTCTGAACAGGAGGAGGTACTGGCCAGACGCGGGGATGGGGCACCTGCAGAACCAAAGGCTGGTACTCTTTCCACTCGGGGTCTGACAGAGAGGGAAAGATGAAGAAACATCCTGTATCCAAAGGCACTGTAGACAGCTGATCACTAAATGCAACACAGGACCCTGCATTAGATCCTGGACAAGAAAGAAGTGATTTCATTGGGACAGTTGGAAAAAATGAAAAAGGAGTCTATGGATGAAATTGTAATGCATGAAAGTGACCTGGACGTCTGTATATAACGGTGGTGTGGGAGTGGCCATGCTTTGGAAACATACGCGTGGGAATAATTAGGGGTGATGGAACAGCAGGACCGCAGCTTATTCTCAAGTGGTTCGGAAGACTATCTGTTAATGATTTATCTATGCTTATTGTGTAAAATTAAACTACATACGTGGAAAGAGAGGAGGCAAGAGAAAGGGCTTGTACATACAAAATATCGATAATTGGGGAATCTGGGTGAAAAAGATACAAATTTTCTTTGTGCTGTTCTTACAAATTCTATAAAAATTTTAAAAATTATTTTTAAATAAAAATCATTTTTAGAATATAGGATCTAGGGAGTTCTCATCATGGCTCAGCAGAAATGAATCTGACTAGTAACCCTGAGGATGCAGGTACAATCGCTGGCTTCGGTCAGTGGGTTAAGGACCTGGTGTTGCTGTGAGCTGCGGTGTGGTTTCAGACACAGCTCAGATCCCATGTTGCTGTGGCTGTGGTGTAGGCCAGCAGCTGCAGCTCCAATTTGACCCTTAGCCTGAGAACCTCCATATGCCACGAGTGTGGCCCTAAAAAGACACAGACAAAAATAAAATAAAATAAAATATAGGATCTAGGTAGAACTTGAGGTGACCAAGAAAAGGATTGGAGTGGGGAAAAAAAAAACAATGAAATAGGAGGTAAAGAGAAGAAAGCAGTAAAGCAATGTATTATATTCTCCTCCTGTTACTTTTAAAATAAATGGTTTTTTACAAATAATAAATGCTAGAGAGGGTGTGGAGAAAAGGGACGTCTCCTACCCTACTGATGTGAATATACATTGGTGAAGCCGCTATGGAGAATAGTACGGAGGTTTCTCAGAAAACGAAAAATAGAGTTACCCAGCAAGAAGAGAATGATCCAGCAATCCTACTCCTGAGCATATATCTGGAAAAGATGAAAACTCTAATTTGAAAAGATACATACACCCCAATGTCCATAGCAGCACTATTTACAATAGCCAAGACATGGAAGCAACCTAAGTGTCCAAAAACAGATGAATGGATAAATAAGATACGGCATATATTAAAAAGAATGAAATAATGTGATTTGCAGCAACATGGATGGACCTAGAATTATCGTATGAAGTGAAGTAAGTCAAACACAAATATTATACAATATCATTTATATGCGGAATCTAAAAAAGAGTACAAGTGTACAGACTTACAAAAAATACTTACAAACATAGAAAATAAACTTACTGTTGCCAAAGGGGAAGGAGTGGGGAGGGTTAAATTGGGAACATGGGATTAACAGATGCACACTACCAAAAAAATAAATAAATAAAAAAGATAAACAACAGGGATTTACTGTATAGCACAGGGAACTATACTCACTATTTTGTAATAAACTATAATGGAAAAAATTGGAAACAAGAATATATAACATATATATAACCGAATCTCTTTGCTGTACACCTGAAACTAACACAACATTGTAAGTCAACTATACTTCCCTTAAAAAAAATGTTTTAAGTCAAAGGGGAAAGGAAAAAATGAAATAAAAGATTTGGAAAAATACCCAAAATATAATTCCAGCGCATTCCCTCCCATGCCAAACCCATCTCCGTGTGTCGTACAATATTGTGAAGTGGTACAAGCAGAAGCTTTGCTGTCAGAAGGACCTGGATGCAGATGCTGCTGGGGCGCTTAGAGCTCTGCTTCGGGCACATTATCTACCTTCTGAACCTCGGTCTTCTCATGTGCAGAATGAGGATGATCGCACTGATCTCATGGATTGTTATGAAGGCTGAGGGGACCATCTAGGAGCAGAGCGCATGGAGTCGACCACTACCGTCACTATTATTGGGGGTTTACACCTCGCAGCACTGAGATTTTGGTTCCTGAAAGCTTAACTTTCCCCCCTAGCTTGTCGTTTAACAGTTTGTGCTTCAAGAAAAGAAAGCAGGGAGTTCCCGTCATGGCACAGCAGAAACGAATCCGACTAGTAACCACGAGGTTGCGGGTTCGAGATCCAGCTTTGCCGTGAGCTGTGATGTAGGTCGTAGACGTGGCTCGGATCTGGCGTTGCTGTGGCTGTGGCGAAGACTGGTAGCTACAGCTCCGATTTGACTCCTGGCCTGGGAACTTCCATATGCCGCGAGTGCAGCCCTAAAAAGCAAAAAAAAAAAAAAAAAAAAAAAAAAAAAAAAAAGAGGAAGAAGAAGAAAGAAAAAAGAAAGCAATCCAAAAACTGCCGCTATTAGGGATCAGGATGGTTATACTAAGAAGACGGGATAAAAGGAACTCCGGGCACATTTATGATTCTGATACCCCATGAGACGCCCACTGTTTAAACAAATTCGTAACCTGCTGGATGTTATTTATTTACCCTGTGCTTGGCAGAGTGTGTGCAGCAAAATTACCTCCATCTCCTTCTGAAACAAGGACTCATCAGTCACAAGTCCTCTATTACACCCTGAAATTTATGACATCTCCAATAAAATGTCTGTTTCTGACATTTGCTGGCCTTGTGATAGGGTTTCGGTATTGACCAATATTGACTTGTCAGTTTTTTTTTTACTGTGAGCCCCTCAAATTCCATTCTTGTAACCCACGGAGGTAGCCAGCGGTGGGTCCAGGATTTCCCTATGGGAGAGGGTGAGCTGAAAAGGAGGACATTCAGGAACTTGTCCTGAAGGAGGGTTTTTTTTAGAGAAAGCACATCTTTGAGGCAAGCTTAAGAAAAACAGCAAAGTTCCTCTAGCATTGCACACAGAATTGAAAAATAACATTTGTCCAGATCAAAACGTATTATGAAGCTCACTGTCATCACTGCCATGTAGCTTTAGCTACATGATGGAGACAATGACGGTGGCAAATCCACCTTCAGGCTCGGCCACTGTCCTCAGGCCAGTACCTGGCCCACCCCTGCCTCACCAGCTGAATTTTAGGGACTTTTTGATTCAGCTCCCCAGCAATGACGAGGTCACCTGGGTCACTCTGCCTTCACTGTGTTATTAGGTGCTTCTCTGTCTATCCTGAGCCCGTTATGCTCAAAAGCAGGAGAGTAAGGCAAGCACAAGTGAGAAATAAAGGCAAATACAGCCCAAAGAAAGCACATAACTAATCACAGCTGTGCAGTCCGGGTGGCAAGGGACTTCGAGAGGGACTGCAGGGACCCGTCAGCCGGGATTAACATGGAAGAAGTCTGGGGAGGAGGCACGGTCCAAAAACCCAGCGCTCACCATTGCCATCTGGAAACAAAGGCAGAGGCGAATGTTATTCCAGATCCTCTTGCCACGGGGATGATTACAGTGATTAAGGGGGACCTTCTCAATTTTTTAAAAATTGGAGTTCCTACTCTGGCGAAGTAGGTTTAGGGTCCAGCCTGTCTCTGTGGAGGCACGGGGTCGATCCCCGGCCCAGCCCAGTGGGCTAAGGATCTGGTGTTGCCACAGCTGCAGCGTAGGTCGAGGCTATGGCTCAGATTCGATCCCTGGCCCAGGAATTTCCATATGCCACAGGCACGGCCAGAAAAAGAAAAAAAAAATACCATATCACTTACATATGGAATCTAATGTATAGCACAAATGAACCTATCTACAGAAAAGAAACAAACTCATGGCCATGGAGAACAGACTTCTGGTTGCCAAGGGAGACGGGGATGGGATGGGATGGACTGGGAGTCTGGGATTAGTAGATGCAAACCATTGCATTGGGAGTGGATAAGCAATGCGGTCTTGTTGTACAGAGCAGGGAACTCTATCCAATCACTTGTGATGGGACATGATAGAAGATAACATGAGAAAAAGTGTGTATATACACGTATAACTGGGTCATTATGTTGTACAGCAGAAATTGACAGAACATTGTAAATCAAATATAATTTAAAAATTTAGATAAGTAAAAATTGATGACACCTCCCCAAAGAGTCTAAATGACTGTGCGTGCGTGCGCGCGCGCACACGCACACACACACACACACACACACACACACACCACCCCCAAATCCCCAGTTTCAGCCTTTCATTCTTTCCAGGGACTACTAAGAGCCTCGACTTGCCTATCTCTCTGATGATCTTTCCTGCAAGAAGGGAGGCAGGAAAAGCAGACTCTGGGAAGCTTATGGTAAGCTGACCCAAAGGCGGGGCCATCTCCAAGGGCCACCCTGCATCTGCCCTTCTGGCTGCCTTTGAGCCCCTTGGCCAGACTTCTTGAAAGAACAGAAATGTTTGAAGCTCAGAACATTCTCTCCTATCCACAGAAGCCATCCTGGAGATCTGAAACACTTAAGTAACTGATCGTTAATCACGAGGAACAGGTTTGTAGGCAGTCTCCCCATCCGAACACCCACCTGCCATTAACTTGTACCGCAGATGTCGGCAGGTGAGAACACCAGGCTCTGAGTACCAGGAATGCGTTCCTCTCAGACCGGAGGACTGCGAGGTGAAAAGGGAGATTTATGCCATGCAAGCTATCTGTCCCTTTTCTTTCTTCCTTGGATTTCTCTCTATCTTGAGTAAAGTTCGGTTTTTAGAAGATCAATCCTGGCTGTAAACACAGTCTTTAAAACCTTTGCACTGTTTTACTGCAGAATTTATGATTTGTTTACATTTGAGGCAAGGAGCGGGCGAGAGGGGTAATCCTGAGGCCTTCGGGAGACTGCTCAAAAGAAAAAAGGGAATGCGGACACACGAATGGAAATACTTCCTTGTTCCATCCCTGATCTGCAGGCGCAGAATTCTCCCAAAGAGAAAGGTCACGCCCTGAGGAAATTGGCTCAACCAGCCCTTTGTAACCACGAGAATACGTCCCTGGGATCCGAAGAGAAACTTCCAGAAATCCACAGATTTCGGGATTTGGAAACTGCCTGTGAAGAAAGCAGAGGCAGTTGCCTCGGGTGTTGACTTGGAGGAAGCAAAGGACCGTCACCCGTTCGGCCTGGGGATCTTCCCAGAGTGAAAATGCAGTGCCGTCGAGTCCAGCACGGTACAGCTGACAACTGGAAAGAAAAAACTTGCAAACAGAAACCCCGTCGTGAGCTGTCCTGCTGGTGAGGACTTTCAAAAGTCGGATGCTCAACACAGTCATTTAGTGGGATCAGATAACCCAAGACTTTGTGTAACCTCTATCACAGAAAATAGAATTTCCTCCCCCAGAGTTACGGAACTATCTGTCTTCTCAGTAACAGAAGTTTTCATATAAATGGATAAAGGAGAGGAATGAGAAGACCGAGGTTCTAGTGAGAGCTCCTGCCTACCACCTACTCATACCCACTGGTTATGTAACCTCAGCAAACGACACAGCAGGCCCCCCTCCCTCAGCAGCGACATGGGAAGCCTAGCACCTGCCACTCAAAGTACCAGGAGGATAAGATGCATGTGAGAGTACTAAGAAATGTTAATCCTCTAAAGTGTAAAATATTTTATTACTGATAATGTTGATAATGACTATGGTCAATACTTCTGAAATAAACTATCAGTCCCTACTCTAGAACAAATGAGTTTCAGAAAAAGAGAAAAGTTCCTCTTTTCCTAACAAGCCACCCAGGGGGACAGCTGCTTCTGCACGTCAGACTCACCTTGTTCGCACTAGTTCCCAGCCCAAGGTGAGTCTCTGGCTTCTTGCTTCCGAGGGAGTGTTGAGGTCCTGGCTGGGAGTGGGCATGGCCGTGAATCACCGGCGTGGGGTCAGAAAAACCAGGTTCCACTCCTGGATCATCACTCTCTCTGAAGTTTCAGGGAAGTTATTTGATCCCTTTGGACCTCCAACGTTTAGGTCCGAGATAAACCATAGGTTCCCTAAGTCTTATCCAGTTCTAAATTCCTATGACTCTCCACCTGGTAGTAAGTAGATAAATTCAAAAATAATAAGTAGGTGACTTAAGGGTAGTTTTTGTTTTCAGGACAAGTCATATGTTAAGTAACAAAAGGGATTAAGCTAAGATCAACTGTGAATCACATCAAGCAGGAATTAACATGGGTTTTGCTGAACAGACTTTTTTGAGTTACTCTGCAACTCATAACCGCACTAGGCTTGTCAGCCGTTCTTACTGTTTGAAAGACAAGGTTAAAAATCTTTAATCATTGATTTAAGGAATCCGAGTAACACTGTTTGGTTTTTTGGCGGGCATCTGAAATGTTTAAGGGAGAATGTGTCAATGTTTGGATTGAACAAAAGAAAGAGGCAGCGACTGACGCGCCCTGTCGGTTGCTGGGACAGTCCCCGTTTCTGAAACCAGGTGGATTTCTGTGGCAAGCAGGAAGCCGCCCTGATGTTAGGCAAGAAGTAGAGCAGGAAAGCATTTGAATCCATGCATGTTCTACCCTCCCTAAGGCTTCTTAGAATCTAAAATATGTTACTTAATGTAGGTTGGATTAAGTCACAGAAGTGTGGAGAGTGCTGGATATTCAGAAGTTTAGACGGTGGCCTGTAATTCCAAAACACTAAGATCGTGTGAGTGAGAAACTGTCAATCACAAAGCTGTACAACAACGAAAGTTCCCATTGTGGCTTAGAGGGTTAAGAACCTGACTAGTATGCAGGAGGATGTGAATTCAATCCCTGGCCTCCCTCAGTGGGTTAAGGATCCAGCATTCCTGCATAGGTAGCAGATGCGGCTGGGATCCTGAATTGCTGTGGCTGTGGCGTAGGCTGGCAGCTTGCAATCCCAATTCAACCCCTAGCCTGGGAACTTCCATCTGCTGTAGGTGCAGCCCTCAAAAGAGAAAAAGAAAAAAAAACGATCAGATTGATCTCAACCTAGAGCACACCAAACTTGCGGGGAATTGACATCTCCAAGCAAACCTGAGAAGATGACTTCCGAAATGTTTTCAGTCTATCAGGCTTGGGATGCATATTGCCGTTTCCTAATTTCTGGAGAGCTGCATGATGGATGCATTCATTCATTCAAGCCTAAAGAACCAGGTGCTGAGCTGTGTAAGGTGCCTGATGGGGGGAAGGTCTGGCTAGTTCATCCCACCAACTTTCTCTCACTACTCCGGTGAGCAAGGCTTGGTGGCTGTGGGCTGTGGTTGAGGACAGCAGGGTGGTAAGTGAATGCTCCTGCTCTCGGCTCAGGGTCTCTGACATGAGTGGGGAAAATCCAGCAAGGAGTCAAGTCTCCCAGGAGTAAGAGGACTCGGTCTGGAGGGCAGGCAGGGAAAGCATGCTCGCAACAGAAAACTCTCTTTCTTGTCCCAAAAACATCCCCATGTATTTCCTAAAAAATAAACAGAAAAAAAAGAAAGAAAACAGAAAAAACACAGTAGTTCCAGCTGTGGCGTAACAGGATCAGTGGTGTCTCTGCGGTACCAGTTTGAAGTTTCGATCCCCAAGCCCAGTGGGTTACAGGATCCAGTGGTCACAACTGCAGCTTGGATCTGATCCTTGACCCAGGAACTCTGTATGCCTCGGGGTGGCCAAAATAGAAAAAGGAAATTTACTCATAACAAATAGAGGGGTTCTGTCTGCCTGTTGCATTGCTGGAAAAGTGCCTGTCCTGGCGTTTAGGAGATGTTCAAACTTTGCTGAATGCGAATGGAATGGACTTAACACTTAAAAGACAGCCATTTTTTGGTTTGTGATGGGGGTGGGGGGGTTGTTTTGTTTTGTTTTGTTTTTAGGCCGTGCCCATGGCAGGCGGAAGTTCCCAGGCCAGGCATCAAACTGGCACCATAGCAGTGACAACATCGGATCCTTATGCCCTAAGCCACCAGCAAATTTCAAGACACAGTTACCAAAAAAGTAAAATTTCACCTCAGTCTTGGAATTCGATTTATGAACGCGGGGCCCCAGGCTCACTGGCGTTGTGGATCCGTCAGATCTTACAGCTGCCGGGGGGGCCTTATTCAGTAGAATTCCCTGAACTCACGGGTGCGGTATCTGAGGGCCAGGCTTCCTACAGTGACCATAGCAGCAGCCCAGGACCGGGGGTCGGAAACAGACTCCAGGCCTTCGGTCTCTGTGCTGTTTAGCTAGAAAGTCATCCGGAAACCTCTCCAGAAAGGCAGCAGGCAAGGCAGTGGGCTGGTCGAGACCATAGGCTCTGAGCACATTTGGGATTCACCCCAACTAGCCTTGCAGCCTGAACATCCCCGAGCCTCAGTTTTTCATCTGTGAAGTGGAGACTGTGAGAGCGGGTACCACATCCCACTGCTGCAAGGAGTAAAAGGGGGAAACGCGTCACGCCACTGCCCCTGCGAAAGCGACTCTCCGTGTGTGTTGTGGTGCACGCCAGTCCCGGCCCAAGGGACACACTGTAAAGAATCTTAACTGTCATCGGAAGCCACGGGTCATCTGAGGGACATCGGAGCCAGTCTCTGCTGGCGAAAGGTGCCTCTCTCCCAGGCGTGCCCCCCAGCCACGGAGGAGAGGAGCCGAGAAGCTGGGGTCTGGAAAGACGGCCGGTGTCTTGGTCTCTCCAGCCCCCCTGCTGCAGAAGCCTGTTCGGGAGGAAAAAGCAACCCAAAGAAATGACAAAAAGGTACACTGGAGAGTAAGGACATGATTGCAGGATATTCCTAAACTCCAGCACCAACACAAAAGGACTGCTGAGTAATGTAAACGTCCCAGAGAATCTGGGAGACGGGCTGCTGGGGTTTCACAGGAGGAAGACTTTCCATTGCATTTGCTTGCAGCAAACTTAAAAATCTTTTTTTTTTTTTTTTTTGACAATCTCTCTCTCTATTTTTTTTTGGTCGTTTTATCTTCTTAGGGCCACACCTGCAGCATATGGAAATTCCCAGGCTAGGGGTCGAATCAGAGCTGTATCTGCCGGCCTATGCCACAGCCACAGCCACGGCAACGCAGGATCTGAGCCATGTCTGTGACCTACACCACAGCTCACGGCAATGCTGGATCCTTAACTCACTGAGCGAGGTCAGGGATCGAACCCGCATCCTCACGGATGCTAGTTGGGCTCATTAACCACTGAGCCATAATGGGAACTCCTTAAAAATCTGTATTAAATATTTCTCTGCAACCTTCTCTCTTGCTGTTCCCCCTCCACCACCCCAAGCATTTCTGTCTCTGCTGCTATCCCAGGAATGCCAGCCGGCTCCCCTCTTCCTCTTTTGGACTCATCTGACCCCCAACTTCAAATTCTGCTGATCTCCACTCTGTAGAGCTGGTCCCCTCCCACCACCTCAAGTTCCAAACCTGGCTCCTTTCCAAAGAGGGCACCAGCAAGACGGTGTCCGTCCAGTGACACGCGGCACTGCTCAGTGGCAGCTGTTGTTAGACAGCAAGATGTCCCCATTATATCTGAACGTATGGCTGTATTCAATCGTGAACATACCGGGTTGCAAGCATTCACTTGACCCCTTTTCTACTGAAGCCATGTTCCCTTTCTGGTATCTTCCATGGAGTCCTAAGCCTCAATGGAAGCTGGCCTTTATCTCAGCGCCAGTGTCAAACCCATTCATCTGAGCCAACTGGACCACTCCTACCACTTTGTGCAAAATGCTTGGTTCGGGGATGGCTGTGTAACTAATTAGGGCCAATGAGAAGTGACAAGAGACTTTCTGAGAGTTTCCGAGAAAAGAATTTCTTTGCTCTTCTGAGAGAGCTATGAGATGCCAGCTCTCCCCTAGCGGACACAAAGAAGGAGGCTTAACCCTGACTGCTACCAGCTGCCATCCTACAGCCCAAGATGAAGCAGCCTTGGGACTGGCAGAAGGAAATGACTGGGAAAACCTGAGTCTTAAAAAGTTTTTGAGCCTAAAACCAGTCCCACGTCTGATAGCCTATTACTTGACCAACTATTCAGATAAGCCAGTTTCAGCTAAAGTTTTTTTTTCTCACAGTCAAAAGCATCCTGAGAGAGGCCCCATTGTTTCCCAGGTACGGATCTTAATATCCAAACAGATGACAAGTTCTTGAAGACATAGCCTGAGATTCCTCTTGTATTTCCCACAGTACCTGGGACAACACTGCATACACAGCAGGAGTTATTAATATTCCACAACAGGGTGGTTTGTTGTATAAGATCCTTGAAGTCAGGATCCTTGGTTTTATGTACATTCACCCTGAAGTATTAGTTTGAGCTCAGACACCCATCGATAAGCAACTATTAGTTAATGAAAATAATGTCTTTGGATATTCTGAAATTGTAACCATTTGGGGAGTCATGATTGTAAATTACAACTCTGAGCCTCAGGGAATTTGAACATTCTTCTCTATCACATCCTCCGCGTTTCTAAGAATCAACTTCCACACAAGCAGCATCTGGCCAAAGCCGCAAAGTTACAGAATCTCAGTGGTTTTGAATAAACATGTTGTTGAATTTAGAAACATAGCTTCTTAATGAACTTCGAAGAACTAACCTTTAAGGTGAGTCAGCTAAACATTCTCCAAAATCCAAAAGAGAAACAAAAACTAGCTCAATCAAGCAGCTATCCAATAAGTGGCAGCTCAGGTGTATACCCCACAGAGTGTAGACTGTAATTTTTCAGGAACCGAATAGCAAGCAAAATATCCAGACACACCTGAAGCCTTTGCCAAAAATCCCAGCACACAGCAGCACTGTGCTGTCTTTATTCTAAGGATCAACTCTGACTCCACTTGATGGCTTATATCTCAGCAAATATATTTTCATTTCTTTCTTCCTTTTTTGTCTTTTTAGGGCTGCATCTTCATCATATAGAAGTTCCCAGGAGGCTAGGGGTCATCCCAGCTGCCAGCCTGTACCACAGCCACAGAAACGTGGGATCTGAGCCACGTCTGCGACCTACAGTGCAGTTTGCAGCAATACCGATCCTTAACCCACTGAGTGAGACCGGGGATCAGGCCCACATCCTCATGGATATTAATTGGGTTCTTAACCCGCTGAGACACAATGGGAACTTCCACAAATACATTTTCACTTGCATGGAAATTGTGCTCAGAAGCCACACACGTCCCCTGGAGGCCTTCAGTAAGGCTAGGTGCACTAAAGGACCTGGCATTTGTGCAGAGTTTAGGGAAAGAAGACATATGTATTAGGATTTCTTACAACATACCAGGACAGTGTCTTGGTGACTTATAGTGTGATTTCCTGCATATTTCAGGGGTCAGTCTGCAAACTTTTAAGCTCCAAGTCCTCTCTTGAAACTCGTCTTATGCCTGGAATCTTCCATTTCTCAGTCTAGAACTTCTTCCAAGCTGTTAGGGCTCCTGAAGGCAGCTGTTTCCTGCTGATTCCCTGGGAGTCAAGGGCATTCTCAGGCATCCTACCTGAAAATGAACTTCATAGAATTCCCTACCACTCATCACCCCAGCAACCGCACTTACAATAATGGAAAGACCTTATTTATCATAGGTATGTGTTCATTTCATTTGTATGCTTATCTATATCTACTGTTGCATTGAGCCACTAAATGGCAGGATCTTGTCAGATGCACTAAAACAAAACAAAACAAAATAAAAACAAACAAAAAAAAACAGGAGAAAACTATAATAGCAAATGGAGTTTTTGTTGTTGCTTCTCCTTTGTTCTGGGCTTGCTATTTCTCAGACTCTGAGTGCCGGGGAACACCTCTGGGTCATCTGCTTCCCCTCCCAACTTCCCCAGGTCAAAATAAATCTGTCCTTTGTCCCTTTGACCTTAAAACTCTGCTCTCTGCTAAATTTTCAAATGACCTACATGAAAATGAGCATATCTTACTATATTGTCCCAAGCAGCTGACATGCAAGCTGGACAAATGATGGGAATTTGCGGTAACATGACAAGGAGAGACACTTTGACCTGAGGAGCTTCCAGAGCTCGACTGGGTGGGTATCTATGTGGATTAAATGTCAAACGCCAGCCTCAGGAAAGGCCTGATGTGACACCCCACAAAAAGCGGAGCCTTAACGAGTGGTGTTAGTAACGGAGACAGAACAACAAGAATCTTTTCCTAAACATACTGTTTACAAAGCACGTTCACATATATTATCTTCTTCTGTCTTTTTGTTTGTTTGTTTGTTTTTAAGGGCCATACCTGTGGCATATGGAAGTTCCCAGGTAAGTGGTCGAATCAGAGCTGTCAGCTGCCAGACTGTGCCATATTATCTGCTTTTGCTAATGATGATACCGTCACACACATGCATGAAACTAAAGCCTTGGCATCCAAATGGCTCTTTTTTTAAGGACAGTCTTTTTTTTTTTTTTTTTTTTTTTTTTGTCTTTTTAAGGCTACACCCACAGCATATGGAAGTTCTCAGGCTAGGGGTCGAATCAGAGCTGTAGCTGTCAGCTTATACCACAGCCACAGCAAGACAGGATCCGAACCGCATCTGCAACCTACATCACACTTTGCAATAACCCTGGATCCTTAACCCACTGAGCAAGACCAAGGATTGAACCCACATCCTCATGGACCCTAGTCGGGTTCGTTACTGCTGAGCCACGACAGGAACTCACAAGTAGCTCTTTAAACCTGACACTCAGATGTTATCACACAGGTCGATGAAGTCATTTGTATTTTTAAGGCAATTTTTACAAATTTAGGGAAAGGGCTATTTTGTTCCGGGGTTCACTCTTCTACTGCCCCCAGATTGGTAGGAAGGGCTTGCAGCCAAGCTCGGCTTATTTCCTATTGCACAGCTCACTAGTCTGACCATCTCTACACCTTGGAATATTCGTGGGAGGGAAGGAGAAGCTGTCTTCCTGCTGAGAAAATTAACAGCAAGGCCAGCAACGTGCCAGGAAGCAGTGTTCCCCAGGCGAGGAAACGTTCATGACTCTTTGACCCTTAAGTACGTAAAGGGAGATATCCTTTCTCATCATTCCCTCCCCCCAAGCCCACCACCCCATCCAGGGGAGAAGTGAGAGGTCACCTCGGGAGCGGGTGGGAACTGGGGATGGAGCTCGCCAGGCCCCGCCAGCAGGTTAGACCCATCCCCAGCCCTGAGTCTCCAGGCCAGACCTCTACACCATCCCACCAGCAGAAGCAGCACAGGGGTGTGCCTGCCCGCCTCCGGGTGGTGGTACTGTTCCTGCCTTCCCCCCAGACACGCACGTTACAGCTCCCCGGATTCCAATTAGGAGTAGGAGGCAGAGAGTGGAAAGGCAGGTCAATCAGATACTTAGAGATGAAACAGCCCAGGTGTGAGGCCAGAGGCCAGGTGGCTCTGCATGAAAGAAAGGTGGCAGTTTTTGTTTACCTTGAAAATGCAGGAGGGGAGGCCTGGAATACTCAGACACCGTGCCTGTTCTCTTCGTCCCAACTGCAAGTTCAGCTCCTCAGATCACTGTGCAAAGAGATTTCACAAGCTCTCATGGATAGAACAAATTCTAGCCACTGCTTTCTGCAGTCTTACTCTTTGCAAAATCCCCGGGAGATATAAAACCTTGTCAGGCTAGGTTTTATACGAGTGGCACTAAAGGAAAAGCAAGGGTATTGCACACTTTGCTTTTTAGTGCCTCCGAAACTCTGCTCCACAGGCAACTGCAGTTCCAGAGTCAGACTAAACAGGAAAATGCTACATATGAGTCCCTGCTCCTGAAAATTCCCCACGTCTGTGAGGATGGATGGATGGATGGAAGGATGGATGACTAAATCAAAATCTTTATATCAAGGAGTTCTCATTGTGACTCAGTGGGTTAAGAAGCCAACATAGTATCCATGAGGATGCAGGTTCGATCCCTGTACTCGCTCAGTGGGTTAAGGATCCAGTTCCAATTCGACCCCTAGCCTGGGAACTTCCATATGCCACAGGTGTAGCCATAAAAAGAAAAAAAAAATCTTTATGTCAAATAGAAAAGAGATAACAAGTGTTGATGAGGCTGTGGAGAAAAGGGCACTCTTGTACACTGTTGGTAGGAATATAAATTGGTATAGCCACTGTGGAAGATAGTATAGAGGTTCCTAAAAAATTAAAAAGAGAACTACCATATTATCCAGCAATATTTCCACTTCTGAGTACTTATCCAAAGGAAATGAAATCACTATCTCAAAAAGGTATCTGCTCTCTTATGCTCATTGCAGCATCATTCACAATAAAGAAAACTGTATATATGTATGTATGTATATACATACATATGTGATGGAATATTATTCAGTCATAAAAAGGAAAAGATCTTGCCATTTTCAGCTACACAGATGAAGCTTGAGGGCACTGGGCTAAGTGAAATAAGTAAGACAGATAAAGACATACACTGTATGATCTCATTTATAAGTAGAATCTAAAAAAAAAATCACACTCATAGAAACTAAGAACATATTTGTGTTTACCGGGGGTGAGGGATCGAGAGGGAGGAAATGGAGGAAGGTGGTCAAAAGGTACAAACTTCCAGTTATAAGATGGACTGGGAATGTAATGGACAGCATGGTGACTAGAGCTGACAGTACTATGTTGTATACTTGAATGTTGCTAAGAGATAGATTTTTAAAGTTCTCAACATAAAAAAAAAAACCTGTAACTGCGTGAGGTGATGGATTTGTAAACTAACCTTTTGTGGAAATCGTTTTGCAGTATATATATATATATAATCAGCATATCGTAAACCTAAAACTTATACAATGTTATATGTCAATTATATCTCAGTAAAACTGGGGAAAATTAAATTAAAATCTCTAGCCCTTAGGAGGTTGCATCCAGGTAGGCCCACCTGGAACCTTTGGTTTGCCAGTAGTTCACTCTGAGAGCCTTAAGTAACTACTGGATCAGCCACCTTGGAGACAGCTGCTGCCCTTTGATGTTTAATAGTCTGCCAACAGAAAGATTTCTCACGTATAGCAAAAAGCTTATGTCTGTTTGACACCTGAAAACTAAATAGGCCCAGTAGAGGGATTTTTTTTTTAGCTCAATGAATTTTATTATATTTATAGTTGTACAACGATCATCACAACCCAATTTTATAGCATTTCCATCCCAAACCCCCAGCCCATACCCTTATTCCCCAACCTGTCTGCTTTGGAAACCATAAGTTTTTTAAAGTCTCTGAGTCTGTCCTGCAAAGAAGTTCATTGTGTCCCTTTTTTAGATTCCACATGTAAGTGATAGCATATAACACTGGTGTCTTACTGTCTGACTAACTTCACTTAGCATGATAACTTCTAGGTCCATCCATTGCATTGCTGCAAATACCATTATCTTTCCTTTTAATGGCTGAGTAATATTCCATTGTGTATATGTACCACATCTTCTTTATCCACTCCTCTGTCGATGGACATTTAGGCTGTTTCCATGTCTTGGCTATTGTATAGAGTGCTTCAGTGAACATTGGAGTGCATGTGTCTTTTTGATTCACAGTCTTCTCTGCAGTGGGACTGCAGCCCAGTAGAGTTAAATAAAAAACTTAGCATTTGCTTAAAAAGTTACATTTTTGAAACTTCTTACAAAAAACCTTCTCTGGAGAAAGAGGAGGTTTTGTTTTGTCTTTTTAGGGCCACACCTGGAGCATATGGAAGTTCCCAGGCTAGGAGTGGAATCGGATCTGTACCTGCTGGCCTACACCACAGCCATAGCAACTTGGGATCTGAGTCACGTCTGTGACCTACACCACAACTCACAGCGACACCGGATCCTTAACCCACTGAACGAGGCCAGGGATCGAAACTGCGTCCTCAGGGATGCTAGTCAGATTGGTTTCTGCTGAGCCACAACAGGAACTCTAAGATGAGGTCTTTTAAACAGAATTCCAGTGACCACTACCATTTCTAACACATACTCGATACGTGTTTGCTGAAGGGATATATGGAAGAATAAATGAATTTTCAAGCCATCACTCTGAGACTGAATCTGTAGACACATGTGCCAAGCTTCAGATCAGTCATTTTTCCAGCTATTTTGTGCTCATCAACTTTGGGACAATGGTGCCACCAGCAACCTGAATAAATAATCTCAGAGAGGAGTTCCCGCTGTGGTGCAATGGGATCAGAAGAGTCTCTGAGGCACCAGGGCCTTGGTTCAATCCCCGGCCCAGCACAGTGGGTTAAAGGATCTGGCATTGCTGCAGCCGCAATGTAGGCTGCAACTGCAGCTTAGATCGTACCCCTGGCCCAGGAGCTTCCATATGCTGCAGTTGCAGCCGTAAAAGAAAAAATAACAGTAATAGTCTCAGAGAGAGAGGGGCATAGACTTCCCATTTTCAGCAAAGTCTGTTTGTTCCTACAACCTTACGACTTTCAGAAACTGACCTTCTAAGTGTCTGGCCTTGTCTGTCTCAAGGAATGTGATAAAATCACTGAGTTCCACCTCACGCTTAATGCAGATGCCCCGGAAGACGGGAGTCACACTCCCCCGATGGTGGAACACAAGTCTTCTCAGTGGTTCCCTGTGCTACTGATTTGGAATATTTCAAACAAATGTGTCCACAAAGTGGACCTGAACCCAAGCCTTCACTTCCCAGGTTAAAAAAGTGATTGAGCCAAAGTCAGCGAAAGGAATACAAGCAAAGTGGAAGGATGGCGTGATTTAAACATGAGTCTCAGCCTCTCGGTTGCTCACAGGACAATGGTCACCTGGCTCTCCTGCAGGTGGTCTGGTCACCCCGGGGGAACCTGCCCTGTGCGGTGCTGGGAGAGGCAGCCAGATCGGGGGCTGAGGGTCTCCCCTGGACACTGCACACACAGCACCCACGCCCACCCCTTCCCTGGTCTACTCCCCATTCACAACACTGTGAATGTACTTCATGTCACGGATCCAAAAGCTCAAAAACGGATAAATGAGGAGTTCCAGTCGTGGCACAGCAGAAGCGAATCTGACTAGAAACCGTGAGGTTGCAGGTTCAATCCTTGGCCTTGCTCAGTGGTTTAAGGATCTGGTGCTGCTGTGAGCTGTGGTGTAGGTCACAGATGCGGCTCAGATCCTGCGTTGCTCTGGCTGTGACATAGGCCGGCAGCTATAGGTCCGATTGGACCCCTAGCCTGGGAACCTCCATATGCCGTGGGTATAGCCCTGAAAAGCAAAAACAAACAACAACAAAAACCTAAATAAATAAATTCATGTACTCAGATTTCCCTTGTGGCACAGTGGGTTAAGAATCTGGCATTGCCACTGCTGTGGCTCGGGTTGCAGCTGTGGCACAGGTTTAAATCCCTGGCCCTGGAACTTCTGCTTGCCTGGAGCATGGCCAAAAATAAATTAATTAATTAATTAATAAGTAAAATGTACTCACTACCAGTGGAAAAGCAAACCTAGCATTGATAATACATGTAAGGACAAGTTAGCCTTTATAATCATAATAATAGTTAACATTTACTGAGCCCTAACTAAGGAGATCGTGTAAACACAGTCAGTCCACCTAATAACCCTATGTGGTGTTGACTAACACTACTGTCATTTCATAAGTGAGGAAAGTGAGGCACAGAGAGGTGAGATCACTTGCCCAAAGTCACACAGCAGTGACACTGGATGTACCAAGAGTCCCCAAAGACAAGACAAGCAAGTTATGTAATTTAACTAAAATGCAATTTAAACACTCATGTTTATCTATTAGCAGTGAAGAAAAATGTTCACTCCTGAGAGGGTTTATATCTACAGAGATCAAATCAGCATTATCACGGCGGCTGGGCAGCGTTTCTGGAGCAGTCAGAACATTCCAAAAATGCCTTAGAAGTGCCAATGCTCCTTCAACCCACACTTCAGAACATTTCTATTTAAATGCCTCATGTGGGCTTCACGTGGTGGTTAATGGGTACTTTAGCTGACCAGGCTTTCCTTTCCTCTGTTCTTCCAGCTGTTTCCTGAAAATACCTGAGGCTGCCATTTCTGGGCCTGATGGATGGACTCTCTCACCAACACAAAGTCCAATGAGATCCCTGTTTTTTTTTAACAATACAAGAACGACACTTACGAGAGAGAAAGACTGTAAGAAGAGACAATGGGAGCAAATCACAGAATACGCAAAGACAAAATAAGGATGAGATTACACCAGAAATCACCATCATTTTCCTAGCAGAGAAACAGCCCACTAGACACATACAGAACTCCAAGTTCACACTCTGACTTAAACACTGACCGCCCGAGTCCCCGCCCACATCTGTCCCACTGTGCACTGCTGTAAATGAGGGCAGACCTATATCTGCTTCATAAGAAAAGAGAGAAAAATGTATATGAAAGTGCTTGTTGAGCCATAAAACAATATGCAACTAGAGTTATAGGTTTCCTCCGACGCGATTTATATTAAAACAAGAGCACACTCCTAACCGTCAACACATGGCAAATACAAAAACAGCTTCTGCTTTAAGAAACTCATTTGTAGAAACATCCTACTCATCGAAGTTGTTTTAAAACCCGAAGTGAAAGACCCTTACCAGGCAGGGTTTTGATTTCTCTCCTCCTCACGTAATTTCCATTTAACCCATGAGAGACCTTAGCTAAAACTCTCAGGGGAGGTTAAGTATGTATCATGAATAGCTTAGGATAAAGTCAAAGAGGATAAATGTGTTCCCTTTGTTCATGTCGACTGAGAATGGAGGGTTTCCCATTGGCTCGACCCCACTAGGGATTTTAATGCTTGAAAAATCCTCCCTAGAGCTTACTCTCCATTCAGAAAGTTTAAGTATTAAGATGTAGACATCGCCAAGGAGTTCCAGTCCCCATGTCATCAAAGGACTATCCCCAAGATATCTGCGTGCCACTCCCTTGTCTGCAGCCCTGAATTCAACTTGGCAGGACTCAAAATGCTTCATGAAGTGAAGTGCAAGCGGACAGGACCCCATCCAGGCACCGCCCGGTTAGCAGAAGCCCCAGACACTTCTCCGAAAACATGGGTGCGGCTCAGAACCACGCCTTTCTTAGTGCTCCTCCCAAGAGACCCCATTCAGTTCTAGCGAGGGTTCCGCCTTCCTGAATATCTATTCACATCTTTCCATTCTTCACACCTGACAACAACAGTCCCCGTTTGCCAAGTGCCAGCAGGGCTCTGTTCTCCACAACGCATGTAGAGGCATGGTGCTTGCCCTGAGGGCTTGTGATGTAAGGAGGACAAGAAATAATATTGAGATAAAACATCAGATCCCGAGGCTGATAAGATTCAAATACATGTTGTTCCCCCGCCCTCTCCATCCCTCTGAGAGCAGATCGTCAGGAAGGAGCCAGGAGCGAAAGACAGACCAGTCAGACAAGACCCTTCCAGGGATGGGAGACGGATGTTCGCCAGGAGTCCAGAGGGCAGATCTGGGGGAAGGAAAGACAGTGAGAGAGGGAGCAGCAGAGAATGAAGTTAGAAGCGGAAGAAGGAACGGAGGATGGTTATATCAAAAGGACTGAAAGGAGTTCCCATTGTGGCTCAGCAGGTTAAGAATCTAACTAATATCCATGAGGACGCAGGTTTGATCCCTGGGCTCGCTCAGTGGGCTAAGCATCCAGCGTTGCCGTGAGCTGTGGTGTAGGTTACAGAGGCGGCTCGGATCCTGCATTGCTGTGGCTGTGGTGTAGGCCAGCAGCTACAGCTCCAATTCAACCCCTAGCCTGGGAATTTCCATATGCTGCGGGTGTGGCCCTAAAGAGACAAAAAATAAAAATAAAGGGACTGAGAAACACTTCAAAGAGCGGCCTTGGGAGATGGTTTGAAAGCACTGAGCATCTCCCTCCAATGGAGACAGAGGCAGGAGAATGGCTTCAAAGAAGACAACGTGTCCACACACCGAAATGTTCCTGGCTTCCTCCCTAACCAAAAAGCTAGAAATTGTTCATCAAAGGAATTGGTTAGTACATGGAAATTGTCCACGTGATGCATAAGGTGCAGACACTGAAAAGTATCATTTTGAAAACAATGTACAGGTATGATACGATAGTAGGAGAAAAAAGTACACTACAAAACGGTTATTTCACATTGAGCTTCCCACAGTGCTTGATAAATGTATGCGGAGAAAGACGAAATCCTGGAACTCCCAATGTGGCATGACAGGTTAAGGATCCTATGGCTGTGGCATAGATCCCAGCCGAGGCTCTAATCAGTCCTTGGCCAGGGAACTTCCATAAGCCGTGGGAGCAACCCCCCCCCCCCAAAAAAAGACAAAATCCTGCAGTCACATTATATTGGTAGTGTTGGGAATTTTAAAAATTTTTTTCAAATTTTTTTAGCATTCTTTTTACTTCATCTTTTCGGTTTTAAAGGTCTTGAAGGATAAGGTGGTTTTATTAACGGCAACATCCTTCCAGCGTTAGTCCAAGTATCTCAGAAAGGAAGAGGGTGGACGGGGGACTTAGTCTCCATTTTAAATACCCACCTATAAACTCAACGGCTTTAGTACGGCAGAGGGGTGCTAATTAGTAATTTCTCACATTTCCTAATGAATTAGCCCCCTCCAGGAAAACTTCTCAAGGTATGGAACGCAGGTCCCCGGGGGGCCCAACTGAGTTACTGGCTTGGAATGGAAACTGTGAACCTGCAGATGCTAAACTGCCACCTGGACCATTTGTTTCAAATTCTGATAACCTGGCCTCCCTGAGGGCCTGGGGGTTTCACCCAGTTTCCTCGCCGTTCACATGAGACCTGAGCCTGGCATCCCTAAGCCGCACCTAAACATTGCACTCAGCCTTGTTTTCCCTGGTATTTTGTTTCTGAAAACTTAGCTCCACGGATAAACTCAAGAAAAGCTTATTTGAGTGCTGGACAACAACAGCACCGCCTAAGGGGGCGGGGGGAACGTCCTTTTAAAGAATCGTTTTGTTATATTGTTTTCCAGCCTGATTCTAAATCTTTTGTGAGGGTGGGGGGGTGCACTGAGGGTTTGGGATGGAAATACTATAAAACTGAGTTGTGATCATTTTTGTACACCTATAATTGTAATAAGGTTCATTAGGTAATGAAAAAAAATAAAAACTGTTGTGGCTGGAAAAAAATAAATCTATCGTGAAAGTGCTAACTTTGGGGAAAAAATCTCAAAAATGCAAACACGCACAGGGTTAATTTTCTCTCCCTTTGCAAACAAGTAAAGCGTTACCTGTGTTGCTGACCTGTTTAGTATTTAAGCAGTACAAGTGGGACCCCAGGACTTAAGAGGACCTAGGATGTCTGAGGAAGCGTCCTGAGAACGTCACCTACCAGCATCCTTCACTATCTGCAGGATGAGCACCGGCCACCCTGATGCCACCATTCACCTGTCTATTGCCTGACACTGTCTTGAGAATCAGATGAGATACAGGAATAAAAATTTTTAAAAGCTGAATTCCTGCTGTAGCTCAGCGGGTTAAGAACCCGACTGGTATCCATGAGGATTTGGGTCGGATCCCTGGCCTCAGTCCACGTTGCCAAAAGCTGAAGCGTGGGTTATTGATGTGGCTCGGATCTGGCGTTGCTGTGGCTGTGGCGTAGGCAGGCAGCTGCAGCTCCGATTCGACCCCTAGCCCAGGAACCTCTGTATGCTGCAGGGGCAGCCATAAAAAGAAAAGAAAAAAGTAAAAATAAATAAATAAAAAGTTTTATACATATGAGTAGTATTATCAAATAAACAACAACAACAAACAAACAAACAAGAGCAAAACTCATAAAAGGGTGTGTTTTAGGTGTGTTGCCTGCCCCCAGGACTTGAAAGTGAGGGCCCAGCGTGGGAACAGGGCTGGAACGTCTGTAAACTAAGATCCAGGCTGCCCAGTATTAGCAAAGCCCTTGAAAGAGCCACCATGGTCACTAGCATCTATTAAAGAACAAAACACAGCCCAGAATAGCAGACAGGAGGCAAGGCCAGCGCCCTGGCACTTCTGGGCAGGCAGGGGGCCACGGCCAGACCCTCCAGGTCTCATTACGGTCAGCACAGCCCCTTCCCACCGACTCCAAGCCCCAGGCTGCTCACTGTCAGCGGCGTGGGCCCCTGAGGCACCCACACGTCAACGCCCTGGGTTTCCCTTGGATCCCTTCCTGATGGTGTTGCCAGATGAGCTCATGACACTTGGCAAAACCTTCTCTTTCAAAAGCACCTTTTATCCAAATGGATTAAAAAAGAATCTAACAGGCTTTAAATCATTGGCTGTCCCATCTTTGGCAAAACCCACGGCTCACATGTTCAATTGTTGTTATTGTTTTTAGTATGTATTTTTAGAACAGTTTTGGGTTCATAGCAAAGTCCAGAGTCCCCCAAAATCCCTGTCCCCACATACGCAAAGCCCCCCCCCCCCGCTGTGAGCATGTGCGCCTCGCCAACCACCCGTGAACATCCTCATCACCAAAGCCCAGAGGTGGCATCAGGGTTCACTCCTGACTGCACATTCTGTGACAGATTCAGGAAGCAAGGACTCTTCTCTCCACAACCAGAATGTCCCTCTGTCATCTTCAGTGTGACAATTTTCTTGCTAGGGAACCCGTGATGTCGATTAACAAGTAGGACACTTTTTTAAAAAGTCATTTAAACCAGTGCTTCTCAAATGTTCACATATCCCGTGTGAGTCTTATTAAAGCCAGATTTTGCCTGAACAGGTCTGGGGTGAGATCCAAGACACTCCTACAAGTTCTTAAGCGACACCCATGAGGCCAGACCACACCTGAAGAAGCAAGACTCTGGCTTCCAGCTGTGTTTGCAGGGTGGGAACTTCCATATTACGGGGGCTTGGGTTAAAATCGTAGTTCTGCCATTTACTGGCTGCCCAGCCAATGCCTGGATCTATTCAAATAGGATGATCCAACCTACCCTGCAGGATTCAACGAGATAAAAAATGCAAAGTTCAGTTCATAGCTGGCACTCAGTGGGTTAAGCTATAACCAGTATAATTGTTCCTTTTGTCGCTATTATCGCTATTGTTAGATCTGATGTTAACTAGTCTCCTTTAGCCATCTTTGTATAAAGGGAGGGGGAGACTGGAGTTCCCGTCGTGGCTCAGCAATTAACGAATCCGACTGGGAACCATGAGGTTGCAGGTTCGATCCCTGGCCTCGCTCAGCAGGTTAAGGATCCGGCATTGCCGTGAGTGTGGTGTAGGTTGCAGACATGGCTCGGATCTGGCGTTGCTGTGGCTGTGGTGTAGGCCAGCAGCTGATTGGACCCCTAGCCTGGGAACCTCCATGAGCTGCAGGTGCAGCCCGGGAAAGCAAAAAACAATAAAAATTTTTAAAAAAATAAAAATAATAAAATGTTAACTCTAGACAGAGCTGCAAGAGGTCCCAGCCCAACCCCCTCATTTGAATAGAAAATTAAGGCCCAGGAGGATGAGGTGGTTTGCCCAAAGTGACAGTTCCATTTTTTGAAACCAGGAGAAATTTGGTTGCTATCTCTTAAGTTAATTAAATAAGAAAACCATTAGGCTGAGGTGGATCTAATGCCTGAGTAGCCCACATAACCAAACCAAAATCTAGGTCTGAAGTGCTTCAAGGAGTTCCCATCGTGGTTAACGAACCCAACTAGGAACCATGAGGTTGCGGATTCAATCCCTGGCCTTGCTCAGTGGGTTAAGGATCCGGCATTGCCGTCAGCTGTGGTATAGCTTGCAGAAGTGGCTCGGATCCTGCGTTGCTGTGGCTGTGGCGAAGGCCGGCGGCTACAGCTCCTGTTAGACCCCTAGCCTGGGAACCTCCATATGCCGCAGGTGAGGCCCTAGATAAGGCAAAAAAAAAAAAAATGAAGTGCTTCAAGGTTAAGAAACAGAAACATCAGGTCAACCAATCACCAAGAAGCTTTCCCACATAAGGCAAAGTTTAAGCTTTAGCCAATCAAATAATTGCCTTGTTCTGTTGCTATGTCTTCTCTATAAAGGTTTTGCCCCAACACAACATTGAAGATCAACTATACTTCAGTTTAAAAAAAGAAATACGTTCCTCTGTGGCTCATCGGGTTAAAGATCCAGCTTTGTCACTGCAGCAGCTCCAGTCACTGCTGTGGCTTGGGTTTGATCCCCAGCCTGGAAACTTCCCAATGCCACAGATATGACCCAAAACAGATAGAGAAATAGATTACCAGATAAACATTTTCAAAAAAGTTTTGCCCCTAGCACCTGTGGAGTGCTCCTGCTTCCAGTCTGTGCTGCCTGATTCAAATCCATTTTTGCTCAGATAACCTCTTTAAACACTTAAAATGCCTCAGTCTATCCTTTAACACGTCATTTTCTTTACGAATCTTTGTACATAATAAAAGACAATTTTCATATACATGGAACAGAGAGTGATACACAAGAAAATATACTCTGAAATCATGCACAAAATAAAGGTAATTCTCTGAATTACTGGTTCCCAGAATGTGGGATTTCACCAGCCAGAAAAACAAGAAGGAAGGGAGAAAGGGAGGGAGGGAAGCAAGAAAAGATAAAAAAGAAGGAAAGAAAGAAGGAAGGGAGGGAGGGCGGGAGTGGAACGGAGGGAAGGGAAGGGAAAAGGAAAAAAGAAATTGAATTGTAATTCAGGGTGTTACCAACTTTTCACTTTATTAAGAAAGAACTGGTTTCTGTAGTAACTATTCACTGACATCGTTATCCCATAAAAGGGAAGAATATTTTAATGCTCAAAGAAAAGAATGGACATAATTCTAGAATACAGGACACTATGTAAATTTTAGACTTATGAAAAAGTCAACTGTATCTCATTTTTCTCATTTTACTGCAAACTAGCAATCAGAAGTAATCATTGGTGGTGCAGATACTATGGAAAACAGTAGGGAGGTTCCTCAGAAAACTAAATATAGAATTACCATATGACCCAGCAATTCCACTCCTAGGCATATATCCATATAAAAATACAGTTCAAAAAGATACAAGCAACTGTACATTCATAGCACTATTCACTACAGCCAAGACATGAAAACAACCTAAACATCCACCGACACATTAATGGATTAGTAAGATTTGGTACATATACACAATGGAATACTAATCAGCCATAAAAAAGAATGAAATAATGCCATTTTGAGCAACATGGATGCAACTAGAGATTCTCATACTAAGCAAAACAAGTCGGAGAGAGAAAGACAAATAGAATATGATATCACTTATATGTAGAATTTAAAATATGGCACAAGTGAATCTATCTGCAGAACAGAAACAGACCCACAGATACAGAGAGAACAGGCTCGGGCTCTACAGATAACGCCCAGGCACTCTTTCTCTCTCTTTTTTAAAAATAATTTTTATTTTTTCCATTTTCCATTATAGCTGGACAAAATTTTCCTTGAAAAAGACACATGCACCCATATGTTCTTTCTCTCTCTCTCCCTCTTTTTTTTTTTTTTTTTTTTTTTTTTTTTGCTTTTTAGGGCTACACCCTAGGCATATGAAGGTCTCCAGGCTAGGGGTTGAATTGGAGCTATGGCTGCTGGCCTACACCACAGCCATGCCAGATCCAAGCCGCATCTGCGACCTACACCGCAGCTCGGAATCCTTAACCCACTGAGCAAGGCCAGGGATCGAAGCTGCAACCTCATGGTTCCTAGTCAGATTCGCTTCTGCTGCGCCACGATGGGAATTCCCTTCTTTTTCTCTCTTTACGCTCTCCTTCTCACCATATAAATATCCACAGCCATCCACTGCAGGGACAGATCCAGAGTCGAGTGAAGGAGCTCGTCTTTTCACTTTGGAAAAGAAGCTGGAGAGCCCCAGTCCCCAGGCCCTTGGTCCCTACCAGCCCTGTTGGAAACGTTGTTTGCTCCGTGTGAGAGCAGAGTCGAGACCAGAGACTGGTCAGTAACCAACCAGAGGAGACGTGGCTCTAATGGCACACGTGACACCCAGTCCCCACCGCAGCTCTCTGGGGAGTGTCCACTGCGGTCACACTTCGAACGTAGTGCTACCACCTCCAGCCGCAATGTAAGGAAAGAATAACCCAGAATCTATCTTCTTTGAAGAGCAGAACTGTTGGAAGAAACTGGCTAATGGTTATTCACAATAATTTAGGGCTTGAATGAAAACAGGTGGAGGGAGAGAGAGTCCGTCATGGTCCAGCACAAACGATGCTGTAAAGAGGGTGGTCAGATCTCTGGGCTCACCTGCCAGAGGGCAGTACGGGTCCGCCTCAGCCTCGGCACCGCGGCACTTTCCAGGCAAGTCAGGGCTTTTCTCCAGTACCTGTAGAGCCCTGTTTTCAGTTAGTAAGTTAGTTAGTTAGTTAGAACATTACTTACCATTATTTCTATCACTGATGGTATTCTAAGTCTTTTGATATAAAGTTGTATTTTTGGTCTTTTTTTTTTTAGGGCCGCACAGGTGGCACATGGATGTTCCCAGGCTAGGAGTCAAATCGGAGCTGAAGCTGCCGGCCTACACCACAGCCACAGCCATGCAGGATCCGAGCCATGTCTGCGGCCTACACCACAGCTCATGACAATATCAGATCCTTAACCCACTGAGCGAGGCCAGGGATTGAACCCAAATCCTCACAGATGCTAGTCAGGTTCTTAACTCACTGAGGCACAACAGGAACTCCTAAAGTTATATTTTAAGTAATTTTTTTTTCAATATTTAAGCCTTTGAGGCCTTGGAGAGAGAGCGACCGGGGTTACCTAACTCAGAGATGCTGACGCCAGCGCTGGGAGGGCCGTCTCCACTTTGATGCCTCCCCAAATCGTTCTGAACAGAAGGTTCTATTTTTAATTACTTTAATTGATAAGGTCCTTGAGAAAGAAAACAGTATTTCTTGTAATGATTCATCACTTCTTCCTAGAATGGAAGAACGGCCAATTCCTAGAAGACCGACCATCGTTTTAAAAGTAAAGCAGCATGGCTTAACCCTCCTCTTTCACATCTGACAAGCTCAGAGGGTGACCACATCCTGATGTAGGGTTTTTAGCTTGGTTTTTCCTTTTTTTTTCTTTTCTGTTTTTTTTTTTAGAAAAGGCAGACATGACATACTAGTGAGCATCTAGCCTCAGACCTACTAGTGGTCCTGCAGAGTTCCAGAACATCAGAAATAATCCAAGGGAGGGGAGAGGAATTTACTTACGTATTTTTTTTTAATTATTATTTTTTTTGGCTGCCCTGAGTCATATGAGGTTCCCCGATCAGGGATCAGATCCAAGCCGAGTCTTTGACCAGATCCTTAACCCACTGAGCAAGGCTGGGGATTGGACCTGCAACCTGCAGCTGAAGAGACACCGCCAATCCCGTTGCACATAGCAGGGTTCCATCCCTGGTCCTGCTCAGTGGGTTAAGGATTCGGCATTGCCGTGAGCTGTGGTGTAGGTTGCAGATGCAGCTCAGATCCTAAGTTGCTGTGGCTGTGGCGAAGGCCGGCAGATACAGCTTTGATTATAACCCTAGCACGGAAACTTCCATATGCCGCAGGTGTGGCCCTAAAAAAGACCAAAATAAAAAAAGGGGGGGAGATGTGATACAGATATACAATGGAATATTAATCAGCTATACAAAAGAAGGAAATAATGCCATTTACAGCAACATGGCTACAACGAAAGATTCTCATACTAAGTGCAGTAAGTCAGAAAAACAAATACATATGATAGCACTTACATGTGCAAGTAAAATATGACACAAATGAATTTATCTATAAAACAGAAACAGACTTACAGACATAGAGAACAGAGTTGTGGTTGCCAAGGGGGACTGGGGAGGGGGGACGAAGGACTGGGAGTTTGGGGTTAGCAGATGCAAGCTATGCAATGAGTAAACAGCAAAATCTTACTATAAAGCATGGGGAACTAAATTCAATATCCTGTGATAAACCACAATGGAAAAGAATATTTTTTAAAATGTCCATATATATATATGTAACTGAATCGCTTTGCTGCACAGCAGAAATTAACACAACATTGCGAATCAACTATAGTTCACTTTTTAAAAAAAAAGACTCCAACATCGACTCCCAACCTGAGTCACCAGCTTGCTGGCCTACCATACGGATTTCAGATTTGCCAGCCCCCATGATAATTGAATGAACCAATTCCTTAAAATAAATATCTAGAGAGAGACCCATACACAGAGATATGCACTTATATTTACATAAACATATACACGTGGTTCTGTTTCTCTGGAAAATTCTTCTTCTTTTCTTTTCTTTTTTTTTTCTTTTTAGGGCTGCACCCGAGGCATACAGAGGTCCTCAGGCTAAGAGTCATATCGGAGCTGTAGCTGCCAGCCTACACCACAGCCACAGCAATGCAGGATCCAAGCCACATCTGCAACCTACAGCACAGCTCACGGCAATGCCAGATCCTTAACCCACTGAGCAAGGCCAGGATTGAACCCGTGACCTCATGGTTCCTAGTCGGACTCATTTCCACTGTGCCATGACGGAACTCCTCTCTGGAGAATTCTGACCAAAAGATGGAGAATGAATGAAGGATGTTATTCTAGGCTGTGTGTGGGAAGCAGAAAACAACCAAATTAGTGAGTATTTATCTTGCAAAGGCCACAAGATAAATGCTAGCACCATGGCCAGGGTTGCAGACACTTCCCCTCCCCTCACAAAGCTGAAACTGAATTCAAGGCGGATGACGAGCTATCAGATGGTAATACTGCACTCCTTTCTGAAGGACACTGCAGCCTGGACAGTTTAAGTAACTCGGTCAAGCCGCAGAGCTGGAGCTAGGATTCAAACCCCCGTTTTCACGACTCCAAAGGCCACAGTCTTTCCACCTCATCACACCCCTGATTTATCTATAATATCATGAAAGTCAGGAGGGGAGACTTCAGGAAAAATGGAGTGGGCCACAATGTCAAATGCTTCAAAGAGGTCAAGGAAGGGAGGGCGAACTGGGAGCAGCTGCCCGGATCCAATATCTAACCGCCACCCGAAGCCTTCCTACAATCAGTCTCCAAATAAAAGAATCTCTCGCCCATTTATAAAGAAGAGGAGGCACTTTCAGGAATGTCTTCTAGAAAGACTCACCTGGAAATTCCACCACTGGATCTAGTGGTACCAAAGAGTCAGAAATGTTTGTTGTAGCAGTTCCCGTTGTGGCTCAGTGGTTAATGAATCCGACCAGGAACCATGAGATTGCAGGTTCGATCCCTGGCCTTGCTCAGTGGGTTAAGGATCTGGCGTTGCCATGAGACTGTGGTGTAGGTCGCAGACGCGACTCGGATCTGGTGTTGCTGTGGCTGTGGTGTAGGCTGGCGGCTACAGCTCCGATTTGATCCCTAGCCTGGGAACCTCCATATGCCACAGGTGCAGCCCTAAAAAGTGCAAAAAAAAGGAAAAAAAAGGGAAATATTTGTTGTAAACTCAAGTCATTGACAAAATATAAATGGGAGAATAGAATTTTTTTTTTTTTTTTTAAAGGAAGGGAGTTCCCGTCGTGGCGCAGAGGAAACAAATCCAACTAGGAACTATGTGGTTGCAGGTTCAATCCCTGGCTTCACTCAGCAGGTTAAGGATCCAACATTGCCGTGAGCTGTGGTGTAGGTCACAAGATGCAGCTTGGATCCTGCGTTGCTGTGGCTGTGGCATAGGCCGGCAGCTGTATTTCTGATTCGACCCCTGGCCTGGGAATCTCCATATGCTGCAGGTGAGGCTCTAAAAAGCAAAAAATAATAAATAAATAAATAAATAAATTTAAAAAATTAAAAAGGAAGTCCTGGTAAAAGAACAAAGAATAATAAGTGTGTAAGAAAGAGTAAACAGGGACTTCCCTGGTAGCTCGGTGGGTTAAAGATCCAGCATTGTCACTGCTGTGGCTCAGGTCACTTCTGTGGCACGGGTTCAATCCCTGGCCTGGGAACTTCTCCATGTTATGGAGGGGGACAAAAAAAAAGAAAGAAAAGTAAGAGTAAACAGGATGAGAGTTATAGAAATGTTAAATATTGTGTAATCGTGTCCTGTGTCCTACAGACACCAACTGGTATTTGGCTTTATAAGTGATAGGAAATACACGGCAGGTGCTCCCAGCATGATATTCCATGCGTAAGATGCCTCATGTTCTCAAAATATAGGGTGTCCTGAGTTAAGTACGCTGGATTTCCAAAGTCCATTTGACTGGAGTCCTTCCTCTTGCCCGGGAAGCCCGGCTACTGGTCACTGCCCAGCTGACTGGAGACAGAGATCTCCCCTTTGCCAGATTCAACGAGAGGGGAGCATGAAGAATGCAGTTTCTTATTTACAAGCTGTGAGGTCTGCAAAAACTTTGCAGAGTCTATCTCCCCATTTGGTGATAACTGATCTCCAGGGGCTCAGAAAGGGAAGCTGTTTGGGTTAGCAAGCGTAGCTGTTTGTCCCGATTTCCTGCTCCCACAATGCTTTCACTTATTCCAGCAGATGCAGCCCAATGATTCACTGGAGACCAACGGTCATTTGTGCTACTCCCTGGAGGTGGCTCAGAGCTGGCATTTGGGGATATATGCAACCTTTGCAAAACCGGATTGTCCCAAATCTCAGGAGCTTGTAATTCCCAAACCGATGAAAGAAGCAATGCTCAGAATGGTAAGACGTTGCCGGCCTCTGCCGAAGGCCAAGCTTTGGCTCACAGTAGTCGGTTCGCAAGTTTCATTCAGTGACCTCTCAGCCTGGCCCAGATCCAAGACCGTGGAGTGAGGAGGCTAGAAACCTGGGTTCTGTACCAATACACAGGACTCAACCTCTCAAGACTGAGTTTCCTCAGCAGGACCTCAGCCAGGTCCCTTCCATCTCTAAAGTTATATGACTCCATGATTTAAGCAAACAAGGGCACTTACGTATTTCCTTAATCAGACAATGCCCAGAGCAGAGTTTTCCCACCAACATCCAAGCCACCAACAAGCAGGGCATGTTGAAATTGCATATTCCCCCAGAAAATGCAAAAGAATCAATTTAAAAAAAAAGATATGAAAATTCAGAATGACTCTGGAAAAGAAGCTTAATATATCTAACAACCAGTTAACATCAAAAAGTGTGAAACACCTAGGAATGAACCTCCCTGGAAACATGAACAAGATCTATAGGAAGAAAAGTTTCAGGAGTTCCCTCTGTGGCTCAGCAGAAAGGAACCTGACCGTATGCACGAGGATGAGGGTTCAATCCCTGGCCCTGCTCAGTGGGTTAAGGATCTGGCGTTGCCGTGAGCTGTGGTGTAGGCCAGCAGCTACAGCTCCGATTCAACCCCTAGCCTGGGAACCTCCATATGCCATGGGTGTGGCCCTAAAAAAACATGAAAGAAAAGTTTCAAATGCTAATTTAGGACACAGAAAAATATTTAAACAAATAAAAACATAACACCTCACCCTGGACAGGAACACAACAAAATGAAGATATCAATTCTCTAAGTTAATTTAAATTTTTAACATTACCCCAATAAAAATTTCAATTTTTTTTTTTTTTTTAAACTGAACAGGAATTCTCATCATGGTGCAGTGGAAACAAATCTGACTAGGAATCATGAGGTTGCAGGTTCCATCCCTGGCCATGCTCAGAGGGTTAAGCATTGCTATGAGCTGTGGTGTAGGTCGCAGACACAACTCGTATCTGCCATTGCTGTGGCTGTAGTGTAGGCTGGCAGGTACAGCTCCAACTGGACCCCTAGCCTGGGAATCTCCATATGCCACAGGAGTGGCCCTAGAAAAAAGAGAGAGAGAGCAATAAATAAATACATAAAAAACAACAAACTGGTTCTAAAGTTTATATAGAAAAGTGTAGAAAAATAAGCAAAAAATAGTAATCAAATTCTTATTTTTTAAAAGATTAATGAGAAGAGGCCAGCCCTCTATATATATTGCATAATGTGATAGTCAAAGCAATCTGATATCAAATCATGAACAGATTTGTGATACAGAATAGGAAAATCCAGACATAAAGCCATATACACATAAATTTATGTTAAATATATATCCACATTAGATTTTATAATAAGAATACATATGGGAGTTCCCATAGTGTCTCAGTGGTTAACGAATTCAACTAGAAACCATGAGGTGGCGGGATCGATCCCTGGCCTTGCTCAGTGGGTTAAGGATCTGGCATTGCCGTGAGCTGTGGTGTAGGTTGCAGACACAGCCTGGATCCCACGTTGCTGTTGCCCTGCGGCTACAGCTCTGATTAGCCTGGGAACCTCCACATGCTGCGGACGCAGCCCTAGATAAGGCAAAAAGACAAAAAAATACATATGCATATGAGAATCTACATTGTTTTTTAAATTCCCATTTTGAATCAGTGGGAGGTAAATGGATTCAGGATATGGTGCCAAGACAATCAGATTGCCATTTGGGAAAACATTAAGATTAAACATATGTATATTCTACATGTTACAAACAACCAAAAACAAAATTCCAGGTGAAAAAAGAAGTAAACCTCAAAAGCAAAACCACAAACATCTTAGAAGAAAACATGAGATTTTAAAAAATAATCTTTTGGGGGGCGGGGTCTTTCAAGGGTCACACCTGTGGCATATGGAGGTTCCCAGGACAGGGGTTGAATCAGAGCTACAGCTCCTGGCTTACACTACAGCCACAGCAACTCGGGACCCAAACCTCATGTGCAACCTACACCACAGCTCACGGCAACACCAGATCCTTAACCCACTGAGTGAAGCCAGGGATCAAACCCGCAACCTCATGGTTCCTAGTCGGATTCATTTCCGCTGCGCCACGACGGGAACTCTTTAAAAAATCATCTTAACATTGGAGAAGTTTTTCCTAAATATGATACAAAATTTTCAAAACCATAAAAGGAAAGATTGATAAATTACCTTTTTAAAAAAGATCATGATTTTTTTAAAAAAGCATTTGAACAAAGTCAAATGCAAAACCAGGAATAACCACCTTTAAGGTATATTTAGAGACAAAGGCCTAATTTCCTTCATATTCAAAAACCTTCTCAAATCAATGAGACCAATAACCCAATAGAAAAAACAGATAAAGAATATGAGCAGAATTGGGCAGAGTTCACATAAAATGAGCTATGCATGACTCCTAGTCATAAGAAAAGACGTTCAACCTCAGTCACAATAAGATAAATGCCAAACAAAGCTCAGAGGAACAAAATTAGCAAAAACCAGAAGGTTTGCTAATAGACTCATTTGACTAAGAAAAAAATGTTCAGGAGAGTGCAAATTGGAAAAACCTGTAAGAACAATTTGCCAATACCTATTAAAATTTTAAAAGCAGGGATACCCCTTGACTCAATAATGCCACTTCTAGAAACTCATAAATATTTTTGCATATAAGTGAAACGACACAGATATGGGATAAACTGCAACACTGCTTGAACAGCAAAAGTTTGGAAACAAATGTTGTTAAGAGAACTGATTAAAGAATGAACTACCCAGGAGTTCCCATTGTAGTTCAGCAGAAACGAATCTGACTAGCATCCATGAGGACAAAGGTTCGATCCCTGGCCTTGACCAGTGGGTTAAGGATCTGGCGTTGCCATGAGCTGTGGTGTAGGTCACAGACTCGGCTTGGATCTGGCGTTGCTGTATCTGTGGTGTAGGCCAGCAGCTGTAGCTCTGATTGGACCCCTGTCCTGGGAGCCTCCATATGCCGTGGGTGTGGCCCTAAAAAGCAAAGCAAAAAAAAAAAAAGAAGAAGAAGGAATGAACTACCCAGATATGCAAAGTGAAAAAAGCAAAACACAAAGCAATGTGTATACTACCACATGCTTTTAAAAAATTGTGCATACTTGTATATGATTGTGTATGCATGGACAGCCAGTCAGTGCATATAATCAATACAAGAAATGAGAAATTATAGCTGGGATAGGAACTGAGTAGCTATAGAACAGGCAGAGAAGAGCAATTGTTTTTCACTGGATTCCCACTTATAACTTTTCAATTTTGTACTCTTCAAGAAATGTCAATGAACACAAAGTCTCCTAATTTCAGATCCTTCAGCCTTACACCAGACTTACAGAATCAGATTCTCTGGGGAAGGAGGCAGAGGCTGAGATTCTAACAAACGTTGTATGACTCTTGTGCAAAGAAGTTCAAGTAAAGGCCCCGACAGAGAGCAACACTGGAAATGCAAATTATCAAAATAATAATAGCAATAATAATAGCTTACTCATGTAAGCAGTAATGAATACTTGTTTTAAAAGATAGAGCCTAAGACCCACTGCCAAAATCTTGCACATGTCTTCCTGAAAAAAAAAATTATTTGGCAAAACCAAGTTTACACCACAACCAAGGATTCCCTGTTCTGTCTGGCTTTAACCACTATTAATCATTTCATCGGCTTTTTTACACTTTGCAAAATGCCTTACCCTAATTTTTTGAGCTAAGGCTACATGGAAACGAGAGAAGTAAAATGTGCAAAGACAGCACAACATCTCCAAATGCACTACTTCCCAGCTAACAGCTATGCTCCCACCACCTTCTGTGTTTTAAAGAAACCGAAGACGAGAAGAAATGTATACATTTACTAGGTTTCTTCAATCTAGGCATAGCTGTGCTGCAAATCACAACTGTGTATTTCTGAGATGCCAGAGGAGACGGAAAGGGCAGAGCCTCAAGTCTCAGCTCAGGATCCCCCACTGTGTTCTTCAATCTCTTCCCCTTTAAATCAAGATGAAAAAGCAAGATGGTGGAGCGATGACGAGCATGCGCGCTGGAGCCAGGGTCAAATCCCAGCTCCGCCACTGTGTGGCCTTGGGCAAGTGACTTAACTTCTCTGTGCCTCCCCAGACACATCTGTAAAATGGGGACAGCCCCACCTCACTCAATTGGTATGTGGATCAGATAAACCCAATATATGTGCAGCACTTTGTATAGAAACTGGCACACAGTAGATAGGGGCTAGTATTATTTCCGACAAATCTTAGGAGTGTTAAAGGAAAAGAATGCCCCAAATAAGGGTAAACCCAGGGAAGGGGTGGAGAGTCAGGGAGGAAAACTCTGTAATGGCTACAGAGAAGACACAGAAGGCAAACAACAATGAAAAGCTGGTTGTTTCCAAGAAATAAAAAACCGACTACAAGATATTAAAGCCATGGGCCAAGCAAAGCAAAGCTGTTTTTTCCTTCTTCTGTGGACGGCTCAGCAGCCAGACATTTCCATTTTCCGGTCTGGGTCTGTATCGCTGTATAAGTTTTCTATCGGGAGCCCCAAACCCTGCCAGTCTGGCCTTAGGAGGTGGCAGCAACTCTCCCAAAGCCCCTGTGTCCATGAACATGACCTAGACTCTCACCCTCACTGTCCCCTAAGGCCACAGGAGGACTCGGCCTCTGTGGAAAATCCCGAGCCGGTGAGGGAACAGCAAGAGAGCTCAAAGGATATTTCAAACCCCCCGGCTTCCCTGGACTTGAATTTAGGGAGCTCAGAGTAGCCAGCAGACCCACCGTCACCTCGTTACACTGGATCATGGGGCTCGAAGGCGGATGGAAGCAGCCTTGGGGGCACACCGCCTGTTCTCCATTTAATGGTTGCTGTGGAGACTGAGGTCCAGAGGGAGGTAAGCGACATCCAAAGCTCAGCGACATCTAAATGAGCAACTCACCACAGGGGCCACTGGTGACTGAAAGAGAAACCCTTCTACTAATGAAATGTTATTTCTTCTCTAGTCACTATATTTTAGCCATTCTTAAAATGGTCATTCTTTAAAACAAAGAAAAAGAAAAAAGCCACTATGCAAAATCAGTGTCTCTTTAAAATAGTGAAATCACCGTGGAACAATCCCTTCCCTGTAAGGCTACTGAGCAGGAAGAAGGTGGCGTGCCAGCTGTCTGCTAGTTCTCCAGGTCCCATTGGGGCAATGAGCCACTGACATGAACCCAGAGCTACGTCTCCCTCATTCTTTCTTTTTGAAGCTATGTGGAATGATCAACCATAATTTATCCAAAGTTCCTATGAACTTACTTAGGCTTTTAGTTTGCAATCTTAACAGTTGCACCAACTGCAAACACCACACGATGCCTTTCCTCTGTCAGCAGGTCCTACAGACAGCTTTTACCTTGTCCCTGACACCCACTGGCTCCCCACGGCCACCCCAGAGACCACAGCACAGGGGTCTGCTCTGGTCCAGCTCCAGCTAAAGATTCAGCCTCACAAAATCCATCCCGAGGCCTCAACTGGCCAGAGCCTCAGGTACCCAATTCTTACGGACCCCACCCCCCTCCAGGTTTTTGAAAAATCTGACCCAACAAATTTATGAGTATTTGTTTCTCCTTTTAAAGAATCAAACTTCTACCTGACGGCTCATCAGAGCTTCCAAAGTTCCAGAGTTGCCAAACTGACTTGCTATTTCAACCCAGAAACAAAACGCATTTTAATTAGAGTTGCCTTTTTCTGAATGTTTAACCCCTGCCCTCCCGCCCTCTCCCCACACGCACACCTGTTTCCTTTCCAGAGTCATCGGGGTCCAAAGACGTTGGGGACAACACCAGGACATAGAACTTAACGCACTGAAGCCATCACACCGCCTCAAATTGAAAGCAGTTTAGAAGCTGGCATTGCCAAAGATTTGCTCTGTTGCCCTCCCAACAGCAGATTTATCCATGATCTGAAATTACATCCAGTTTCCAAGGACTGGGGAAAACATTTCCCATGAGCAAGAAGTTAATTTATTTGCAGGGAAAATGAATGGCTCCCTCTGCTTTCCTGACCCTCCCAGAGACATAAGGAAATGACACGAATTGACCCTGAAGAAAGACCCAGACAGAGCTCTCGGTTATGTAAAATGGCCTAAAATCTGCCCGGGTGACACAGGACATAAATCCTGCAACGCACAGTAAGGGGTCTGAGGATTCTTTAAGCCGAGGTGCACCCTTTCTTTAAATGTGCTCCCCATTGAGAAACCGACTTGGTATTTGTAGGTTCTACTTTGGGGGACAGGTACTGAACTTGCCTACTTGGAATTATCAAACTTCTGCTTGATACAGTTACAGGTAAGCAAGTTATCATCAAAAAGGCCCAGATTAGTGGAGTTCATTGTGTTAGGACAGGCTCCAAGAAGACGCTTCCCCCTCTTTTCAGCCCCTGTAATTTATTTCATGAATTCTTTCCGCCTGGTGTTTTCAAAAAGAGAGGCACTTTAGAACCCGACGGCGTCTTAGGATTAGAAGGAGAGATATATGAGACCATCCCCAGAAAAAAAGATTCAATAAGAAAAATTTATTTTCTAATCAAAGCGTATTAATTCTAACATCTCCCAACCCACCAGAAAGCACTCAAAAGTAATGAGAACCATAAGAGGAGGAAGGTGGAAAAAAATGAGTCAGTGGGGGTAATTTTCTTCTGCTGTCAGACCATCTCTGCTCTATACACCCATCAGCCGAACTCAGATGCCCATCTCTGAAGCATCTATCTCTGCCACCACCTGAGCTGGGACGCGGGGCCAGCGGGGGTGGGGGTGGGGGTCCCCCACTCCACTCTCCCCAGCTGTGTTCAAAAGTGCAGGTGAGCCAAGGGACACCTGACTCAGCCCATAAACATCAGAGACTCCACCCCAAGTAGGGCATCCAAGACACCCCTGTGTTAAGAGCTCATACCACCCCCTTCAAAGTCAAGGTAACACTGAACGCTGGCTATGTGCCAGGCACCATCCTAGATTCTTCACATGGATTACCTCACTTAATGTTATAAATTACATGCCTTATTTTACAGCTGAGTAATATGAGAGTTGGATAGCTTACCCAGAGTCACAGAGTTCTCCATGCAGAGCAGTGGTGTGAATCCAGACCCAGCTCTCTTAACCACTGTCCTGGCCCTACAGTATCAGGGTTCAAGGGAGCCTCACTCTCTGCCACCGACACACACACACACACACACACGCACACACACGCACACGCACTCCAGGCCTAAGGCTGGCTTCTAGCACCACCTGACCACCAAGGAAGACTTCTCTTGATTCTGGCTGGTCCCTATACAACAGCTGTCATCAGTACATGAAAAATGTACCATGTTTAGGGAGCATTTGAACTGAAAATGAAATGCCATCTTTTTATGTTGTGAAACAGGCCTCCCGGTTCTCCTGAAATCCATGCAGCAACGTAGTAAAAAAAAAAAACAAAGAGGCTATTCAAATCATTTCCCATCTTCTGCTGGGTATAAACCATTCAACCTCAGATGCGCATTGCAACTGCATAGAACTTTTGAAAAAGGGAGGAAATAGAAAGGAAACCATTCTGGGTTTTTTTGTGTTTTGCTTTTTAGGGCTGCACCCACGTGCATATGGAGGTTCCCAGGATAGGGGTCAACACAGAGCTACAGCTGCTGGCCTACACCACAGCCACAGCAACGCAGAATCCAAGCTGCGTCTGCAACCTATACCACAGCTCATGGCAATGCTTAACCCACTGAACAAGGCCAGGGATCGAACCCGGGTTCTCATGGATACTAGTCAGGTTCGTTACCACTGAGCCACGACAGGAACTCCGTGGAAGACATTCTGTTTCTGGGCCACAGAGTGTATTTCATTCAGAGCAAAAGAAACTCTGTACTTTTTAAAAATGTTTAAGGATTGACCTTTTTTTTTTTTGTCTTTTCAGGGCCACACTCGCAACATATGGAGGTTAAGGCGGTTGCCAGGCTAGGGGCCTAATCAGAGCTGTAGCCACCGGCTGACACTACAGCCACAGCAACGTGGGATCTGAGCCACGTCTGCGACCTACACCACAGCTCATGGCAAAGCTGGTTCCTTAACCCACTGAGGGAGGCCAGGGATTGAACCCGCAACCTCATCGTTCCTAGTCGGATTCATTAACTACTGAGCCATGACAGGAACTCCAAGGATTGATCTTAAACAGAATACTTAAAATTGCTGATAATGTCATATAACACTGGGTCCTTTTCACCTATAAATTGTCCGCAATGCAAACTGAAAGTCATAACTTCACTCCACATGCCAGCTTCAAATGAATCAGGGTATCAAACAGCTCCAAAGGACACTTCATTGAAAGGAAAGCCGTAAGGCAATTTGCAAACATCACATGCACTTATTTTATATGAATATCTATTGCCACATACAGTATCAGAATGAAACTATAAGGGAAGGAATTCACTGTACAGAAGACAAAAAAAAAAAACCTTTTTATTTTTAAAACTCTGGTGAAACAGGTTTCCACATGACATCCCATTAAAAAAAAAAATTAACGTAAACCAACCTGCTTGTGGGTTAGTCACACTATAAAGACGTCATCATAGTGTGTACAGATGCCTCGAGTATTTACAAATGTTATCTGTTAGGTAGTAAAGTTTTGTTGCCATTTTTCCAGCACATATTCCACAGTAAAATAAAAGGGAGATACTGGTGTTCTTGTATAAAAATTCTTAACAAATGGATAAAGGCAATTTACCTGAGAGAAGATTTGTTCTTGAAATATTTTTCTTTTCACAATTGGAAATATAGAAATGGGATGTAGTTGTAAAAGAAGCATAAGAATGTCTAAGTTTACATTTTTTTCTTTTAAATTATTTAAGTACCATTAAGTTAAAATGTCTACATTCATTATAAAAAATGTTGTTAAATCTTATGCAAATGATTTAACACTGATTGCTGCAACGCAAATTGCACTTTTTAAAAAAATTATTGTATACATGGAAGAAAAATATCTCGTTTGCTACCCTGTTTACAAATTCAGACTGACTTCAGGTCAGTCACACAATATGAACTTTGAAAAAAACATCAGTCACAGTGTATGTTAGTTACGATGCAGTCCTGCAAACTGGGTGATTCTTTTGACGAGAGATCTCTTGAACCGACTCAGCCTCCAGAGGCGTGTACCAAACGAATGGTCTTCGCCATGAACGCACGTGGAATCTGGGGCGTGGAAACGGTATGGAGAAATTCGGGAATAACCAAAACTGATCCGAAGAAGAAGCACATGATTTGGGGCAATACACATAAAACCTTCGTTTTAAAATCTCTCTCAATATTCCTTGGCAGGCAAGGCCCCGGTCCTAGTCCCGGTTTCTGCAAGCGGCACGCTCGACGTCTCTGGTCCACCCAGAGGCAGGCTGCCTGCAAGTGGCCGTGGCTGTGCCCAGGGAGGCGGCCCTCCCCGGGGACGAGTTCCATCTTCTCGCTGGGTCTCCAAGACGGGGCCTGGGCGGTGAGACAGAGCCAGCCTCTTGGGAGATACTTCTCTTTCAAATAAAGGCACGGAAATCATGTGTCAGAGGAAAATGTCCCGTCAGCATCCTTGGCCCAGTCCGGACTGCGTGACAAGGAGATCGGTGAAGGTCATTCGGGCCTCGGTGGCCTCCCGCCCCCCGAGGCCGGCTCAGGCCAGGGCCAGGGCGCACCAGGAATCCTGTCTCACCGAGGACGTGACTTCAGCCGGCGAAGCCAGGCTCACGCCGATGTACAGCCCGTCTTGACCTGAGTATTTGAGCTCGCTGTTCTCGGGAGCGGCGCTCTCCCCCGTGCCAGACATCACCGAGGCGCCTGCCTGGTGGAAGAGGGGATGGAGAGAAGGGGAGAGACGGTTACCGTAAATGTGTCAGTCGCCTCCCACTAGGTAAACAGGTGGGCACAAGTGAGGCGGTGCTGAGGCCAGCGGAGCTGCTCGCCGGACGGCGCGGTCACATGGCCCTTAACACCGGCCGGTTCGGCTCTCAGAAAACACCTCCTGTTCACATCATTCGCTCCTGGCAGTAACCGCCCGGCAAGACAGGCAGCTGCACACGGGTAGGAAAGGAGAACTGGAGGAAACCCACTTGCAAAAAGTGCCAAACTCTCAGATCTGACACTGAAACAAACCACACCGCGTAGGTAAACAGGCCTTAGGGCTGCCCACACAGCCTAATCGTTGCAAGAGAAAATGCAGGACACCGCACGCACACGTACACACAGCAGAACCACAGGACTCAGCCGTTCTATCAAAGTCTAAGAAGGCAAGATACACAGTTCAGCAAGGCCTGATAAATGAAATTTTTGAGCACTGACTTCATGGAAAATTAACCCATGCGTACACGGACTTTAATTCGTTCCAAGAAGAATGGGCCATGTTTGAAGCAGACCACATGATAAAGAAAATGCTAACATCCTCTATCTGTCATGATCGCGGCAATTATTTCTTAAAGCAAAAGGTCACCTTTCTCGTTTCATTCATTCCTTCCATCCATCCAAATAAGCAAGACCAAAAGGCAAACGTGATATAACTTAGTAGAGTCAAACCAAAATAACGAAAATCATGTTTAGACTACGATTTGAGATAACAGTTGCACTTGATTTTTTTAAAAAAATCTAGCCATAATCACAAATTGTAATCACGCCTTTTTCTTTTCCTTCTACAAGCTCTGAAGCCAATTATTTCTTTCCAGCTTTCAGGGTCCCATTCCATAATCTACCAGACACTCGTTTTTTGATGCAGGTAGAACATTTTGAACTTTTCAAAGCATTCCTTTTTCACAAACACAATCCCATTAAATCCTTAAAACATCCATCTGTCTGGTCAACTTGATGTTATATCCACTTCAGAGAAACACGGGGCACCGGGCACAGAGCAAGCGAGGCAAACAGAAGGTTCCCAGAGCCCCCGTGGCTGCACTTGGGGTCCTGGAAGTGAATGTGGCCCTACTCATTCCCGGAGAAAATCTGGTTTTCCCTCTAATCCTCACAATAACCATGTGCGTCTGGGAGACAGGACTTCAAGAGGTCTGACCACGCAACCAGTGTCGGCCCCACCCCAGCTTCCTCCCAGCCGGTCAGACCAAATCTGGTCCCTCCACAGGTAACCAGTCCCTGCCTTCCCAGCAAAAATGAAGGTTTGTGAAAATCCGGTGACAACAGTCCCCACCCCCGCTGCCCACTCACACTTCCTTTTAAATAACACAAACTTAAAGACAAACCGAGGGTTCGGCTGCCTAAAAAGCAAGTTTCACAAGCTCACTGAGCTGTCTAAAATTTAAACCCGATCCTTGTGAAAATTCTGAAATTGATGAATTAATCCTGTCCAACTAAATGTGGTGATTACCTTTAGCTCAGAACCTCTGCTATAAGCAAACTCAGCATGGGTTTTGTTTTTCTTTTTTTTTTCTTTTTGCCATACCCATGGCATGCAGAAGTTCCTGGGCCAGGGACTGAATGCACCCCATGGCCGTGACCTGAGCCACAGCAGTGACGACACCAGATCCTTAACCCGCCGAGCCTCCAGGGAACTCAAACATGGATCTAGATTTAACTCCCAAAGAAATAAACAAAACGATAATATTCGATTACAAAGAGTCTTCGTTTCAGCAAAGAGTGACCATACAACCAGGAGACGGAGTGAGCTCCCTTACAAATAGCTCCCTCACACCCAGCCTTCTATTCATTTACCTACTCCCCGTAAAAAAGCACACCTGCATTTATCTGGCTAAATCTGACTTTACCACAGCAAGTGCTAGTTCCTGAAATGGAGAGGGAGCCTGGACTGGCCCGAGAAGCAGCCCACCCCCAGCAAAAACGGCCAGAAGCGCTGAGACAGCAGAAGGCTCACCCCCAGTCAGCAACAAGCAACACTGCAGGATACCTCTGAGAGCCAGGCACTCGGACTACGAGCCTGGAACTGTCCTCCCAGGTTACTCAGGGAACCAGAACACACACACACACACACACACACACAATCAACTATACTTCAATATTTTTTAATTAAAAAAAAAAAAAAAGGAGTTCCCGTTGTGGCTCAACAGTAATGAACCCAACTGTATCCATGAGGACGCGGGTTCAATCCCTGGCCACTCGGTGGGTTAAGGATCCAGCATTGCTGTGAGATGTGATGTAGGCAGAAGATGAGGCTCGGATCTGGCGTTGCTGCAGCTGTGGTGTAGGCCAGCAGCTACAGCTCCAGTTTGACTCTTAGCCTGGGAACTTCCATACAACGCAGGTGTGGCCCTTAAAAAGGGGGGGGGGGACCAGTCAACAGCTATCATACATGGTATGTGTTTGAGACAGAGAGGTCTGTAAAGGAACTGCAGAGGAGAAAGGATGCTGGAGGCAGCCGCAGGCACCCTGCGTGGCAGGACAGCCTGGGCTTTCAAAATCTACCCTGGTTTGGCCACCCACCGGGTGCTGTCCCCTTCTGCTCCTCCCCGCCTCAAAACTGGCTCTTCCCCAAGCTTGTTTGTGACAACTAAGTGAACAAATGTTTGCAGAAGCATCAGGATGCCTTGGCAAACATTCCATAAAGGGAAGCTATTGTTATTGGTGAGGAAAGGGTGCTCAAAACTGGCAGTCCGCAGGATGTGGGGAGGCCTGCTCAGAAGACAAGACTGCGCAAAGGGAAGGATGTTAAGCAATAAGTCAGAAGAGACTCTGGGAGGGAGAAGCTGGGTCTGACCTAGAACTTTCTGTGCCTCGGTTTCCTTGCTCAGAAAATAGAAACAAAGAAGCACCAACATCAGGAGGGTGTTGCAAAAATTCGTGTGTATTAAACCCCTGCAAAAGTGTCTGACAAGAAAAAGACTACACAGGAGTTCCCGTTGTGGCTCAGTGGTTAACGAATCCGACTAGGAACCATGAGGTTGCGGGTTCAATCCCTGGCCTCGCTCAGTGGGTTAAGGATCCAGCGTTGCCGTGAGCTGTGGTGTAGGTTGCAGGCGCAGCTCGGATCCCGCGTTGCTGTGGCTGTGGCGAAGGCCGGCAGCTACAGCTCCTGTTAGACCCTTAGCCTGGGAACCTCCATATGCCGCGGGTGCGGCCCTAGATAAGGCAAAAAGACAAAAAAAAAAAAGACTACACACATATAGGCTGCCATTAGAATGTTCTTATTATGGTTAAGGTGCGGGATCACGGCCCTAATTGAATCTCCCCGTGTCATGTCCACCAGGTGAGTTACTGCCATCACCGGATGGGAGCAGCCCTAAGAATTCAGCCAGAGGTTCAACCTCAACAATGACCGAATTCTCACCATCACTGACAGCTCTGAGCACACAGCCAGGTGCTTACGGCATGTGGAGGTTCCCAGGCTAGGGGGTCTAACAGGAGCTGTAGCCCCTTAAAAGGCTCACAGGCCCTTTTTCAAATAAGCCGCCTTGAAGAAATCTCAGCACCTTGTATACTAGCCTTATACCTGATCAACAGTCCCAAAAGCTGCAGTGGAAATACTTACTGTCTCTTTTATTCAGACAAGAACGTGAAGCTATACAGCAGGCAAACCCCAAACTACGTGAGTGATGAGCTCCTGAAAAAATACCAGCTCATTTGAAATCAAAGGCAACATCTGAGTTTGTCAGAAAAATAGAGGAGCTCCTGCTGTGGCACAGCAGGTTAAGAACCCAACTAGCATCCATAAGGACACAGATTCAATCCCTGACCTCACTCAGTGGGTTAAGGATCCAGTGTTGCCGTGAGCTGTGGTGTAGGCTGCAGACATGGCTTGGATCTGGCATTTCTGTGGCTGTGCTGTAGGCCGGCAGCTGAAGCTCCAGTTCTACCTCTAGCCTGGGAACTTCCATATGAAGCAGGAGCAGCTCTAAAAAAAAAAAAGAAAAGAAAAAAGAAAAAAAGAGCCATACTTAGCCCAAGGTTTGAGAACCCTATTTTTTATCTATTTACTTTTATGGCCACACCCACAGCATATGGAAGTTCCCTGGTTAGGGATTAAATCCAAGCCACAGCAGCTGCGACCTACACCACAGCTGCAGCAACACCAGATCCTTAACCCACTGAGCTGGGCGAGGAATTGAACCAGTGCCTCAGCAGCAGCCCGAGTTGCTGCAGAGACAGTACCAGATCCTTAACCTGCTGAGCCACTAGGACCTTGTTTATAAATGGGGATATAGTACTTAAACCTGAAATGCTGCAACATTTTTTCTATATCAATCATACATCAATAAAAAATAATTTAAAATTTTAATTCACAGCACATAATGAGATGACCATGAATGAAGAGATCTGATGGGACTGATAACCCCATCCCCTCATCCCTGGCTGGCTGGGCTATATTCTGGTGCACACTTTAGAAGACAGTTAGTTGAGCCATCAAGAACTTTATACCCAGGAGTTCCCGTGGTGGCACAGCAGAAATGAATCCAACCAGCATCCATGAGGACGTGGGTCCGATCCCTGGCCTCGCTCAGTGGGTTGGGGATCCAGCGTTGCCGTGAGCTGTGGTGTAGGTCGAAGATATGGCTCAGATCCTGCATTGCTGTGGCTGTGGTGTAGGCCGGCAGCAGCTAGAGCTCTGATTTGACTCCCAGCCTGGGAACTTCCACATACCTCCTGTGAGGCCTTAAAAAGCAAAACAAACAAACAAACAAAAAACCCTTTATACCCTACTTAGCTCTGTCATTTCATTTCTGGAAACGTATTATAAGGGAAAGAGTTCAGAGGGAGGGGAAGACGTCCCACAGAAGGACATCCACTGCAGGGTTACTTAGAAGAGCGGAAACCATGGAAATAATCTAACGCAATTTTTTTTCTTTTTAGGGCCAAACCTTCCACATATGGCAGTTCCCAGGCTAGGTGTCAAATTGGAGTTCTAGCTGAGACCTACATCACAGCAGCACCAGATCCCAGCTGCCATCTGGGACCTACACCGCAGCTCGAGGCAAGACTAGATCCTTTAACCCACTGAGCGAGGCCAGGGATCGAACCTACATCCTCGTGGATACTAGTTGGATGCTTAACCCAATGAGCCACAACAGGAAGTCCCTCTAATGTCTAATAATACGGGGAAGGTTCGGGAAAGCAAGGGACATCCATTGAATGCACTATTACGCAATTATTAAAAATAGTAAGATCATGTAGCAACATGGGAAAAAAACCCTGCAAGGCAATGTTAAGTGAAAAGCAGCAAGATATAAATTCTAACGAGGTCATAATTACAACTTACCCAGGCACATGCAAAAGCATCTCAGAGGAACCCAGGCACAGGATCAGGGACAGAGGGCCTTCTAAGAGGGCCAAACCTATTAGCCATCCACTCCTTTCTTTTGAACCTTTTAATTGAAGAGCACAGTTCAGTCTAAAAGAGTAGCTGTTCGCACCAGAAACAGGAGACACCAGCACCTGAGAGATGAGTCAGCCTGGACAGACTCATAAGGTAGCATGAAACATGGGGAGGAGGGAGTCACAGTGGAGGGAGGTCCCCACTCACCCCTAAAGTCACCTCCATGCCTCCTGGCATAGGCTGGAAGCCACCCAGCCATGTATACATGAAACACGCTTCCAAAGTGTATGAATACACAGAACACAGTCCACGGATGGCTTCGTCAGTGTACTATGAGCTCTTGAAACAAGCATTCTAACTGCAGAAGAAGTTTAGAATTTGCACGGGTCTCCTTAAGAACCCTGACTTGTCAGAGTTCCCATTGTGGCTCAGTGGTCAATGAACCTGACTAGTATCCATGAGGACACAGGTATGATCCCTGGCCTCGCTCAGTGGGTTAAGGATCCGGGGTTGCTGTGGCTGTGGCATAGGCCAGCAGATACAGCTCCAAATCGACCCCTGGCCTGGGAACCTCCAATGCCATGGGTGAGGCCCTAGAAAGACAAAAGACAAAAAAGGAAAGAAAGAAATCTGGCTTGTCATATGGTTCATTTAAGTGCCTTTTCCCTCAATGGGGCTATTCCTTAGCTACCTCTCAAGAAATCAGTTCAACTGGGGAAGATCACAGGTAAGTTATGACCCTGGACCCAGCAAGTGCGCATGTGCGCTCACACATGCGCTCTCTCTCCCTCTCCCTCTCTCTCTCTCTCTCTCTCTCTCTCTCTCTCTCTCTCTCTCACACACACACACACACACACACAGTATCATCGTCAGTTGGTCAAGGTTTTCACACGGTGAGTTAAATGCCTGAAAGGATCAGAGATCGCAGACATTTCAACGTTGCCAAAGCAGACACGTCACTAACCTAAACCAGCCTAATCCCCAGAAAGTTCCTGAACAAAAGCAGGGGAGCGCTCCCAACGCCCACAGCGGAGCCATCCTTCCTCCTTTCGGGGGCAGCTCAGGCAGGCGAGGTCCTGGCTCTTTCTCTGATCAAAGTGCAATAGGAGGGTGGAGCAGAAATCTGGTCTGTGTTTCCACTCACAGCTTATCGGCCTCCACCCTCCCAGAGACTACTGAAAATGGAGGCACTTCCTGTTGAAAAAATGTGTTATCAGCTCCGACCCAGCCAGGGCTTAGCACTGCAGGCAGGCCGGGTTAGACGGGAGCAACTGGCTGGATTCCTCCCTCCCAAAGGAATAAACGGACTTCAGGACAATTCGCCGCTGCAGACACGGAAAAGCTCCACTGGCCTGTGACGCCGAACGGTTCATCTTTCTTTTTTTTCCTTTTTTTTCTTTTTTTTCTTGTCTTTTTGGCTTTTCTAGGCCTGCACCCACAGCATATGGAGGTTCCCAGGCTAGGGGTCTAACAGGAGCTGTAGCTGCCGGCCTTCGCCACAGCCACAGCAACGCGGGATCCGAGCCGCATCTGCGACCTACACCACAGCTCACAGCAACGCCGGATCCTTAACCCACTGAGCAAGGCCAGGGATCGAACCCGCAACCTCACAGTTCCTAGTCGGATTCGTTAACCACTGAGCCATGAAGGGAACTCCCGGTTCACCTTTTAGATCACGCAGATTGCCCTCCTGCGAGAATGACCCTTCGCTCAGTTTCAGACCTTTATCTGAAAAGTCAGGGGTTTCTGAACTCCGACCATCCATGCCCGGCATCAGCTCTTTTTTTGCCTTTACTTGCCACGTCCCATAATAGGCAGACCCAGAGACGGCCTCCCGAGATACCCCCATGGCAGCTCCGGAAAAGTGACATCTGAGAGCAAAGGGGTCCTTCCAAAAGAATAGCAGAGGTTCTCCGGCTTGTAAACTATAAACAATACAATTCATTTCTGAGGAAGAAAACCGAAAAGGAGTCGGCCTGGGCATGCTTGTGCCGCCGTGCAATCCGTCTCTCTCAACGCTGCCTCAATCTGGAGAAACAAAACCGGGCACGGGGCTTTGCAGTGATCACACTGGCTCCTTAGCTCAGATCTGGGCTGTGAGCTTCCACGGCCTCTGATCTGTCCTTCCTACAAGTCCAAGTTTGTGGTTCCAGCTTCTGTGTGTATGTGGGGTGGCGGTGGGGATGGAGAGTCCTCACTGCCAAGCTCTTCTCTGCTTTCCTAACCTCTAGGTTAGACCCTGGCGGTGCCAGATACAGCCTTCCTCCAAGAGAGAAAATTTAAAAACCAAGTGTCAGTCCCAACAAAGGAGAAACACTTTCAATGAACCTTAACTTCCACCCTAAAAAAACCACGGTCATTTCAGTTCGAATGGAGGTAACGGGACCAGACACAAAAGTGGCCTAATGACAGCTGAGAAGGTCACACTAGGAAGACACACACACTCACACACACGTTCCGTCTCCACCACGAGGAATGAAAACCATCCATCACAACCAAACGCCTTAATGCTCCCATACAGCTCAATAAAGCCCAAGAAGGGAGAGTCACAGTTACCCCAGCTGATGACCTAAGTCGCGTTCAGCAGGATAGTTTATTTTTTTGTAATTCAGCAAGGAAATTCCTTACTAAGGAGCGCATACTGGCTGCCCCCTTGACCCCTCTCGTCCCTTTCGGGCCTCAGCTGGTCGGGTTTTACCACACCCGGGACGCTGCTCTTTGCAAGGAGGGGAGAGAACTATTCTACACACGTCGCCTACTCCGGGCAAAGAAGCAAACCGTTTTAAGCATCTGCACGTACTCAAACGGCAAGCATGCTGTGATAAAGACAGGCACGGTCCGAAGCTTATAACTGCTCTGGGATTATCAGTAAAATACTGATGTACAAATATAAACTGCAGGCAAAAGGGTCTGGTCCACAACTCGAAGTCATTAGCATACTAAAGAAAAAATGTATCTTCTAACATGAATCAAAATAGATGACTTTATTCTACTCAAATAAGTGATTAAAAGATCCAGAGGCAAGGTTTAAAACCGGGTGGATTATGAACTTAGCTTTTAAACACTGGCTTTGTAGATGAGGATGCAGGTTCAATCTGGCCTCGCTCAGTGGGTTAAGAACCCGGCATTGCTGAGAGCTGTGGCATAGGTCACAGATGAGGCTCAGATCCTGAGGTGCTGAGGCTGTGGTGTAGGCTGGCAGCTGCAGCTCTGATTCAGCCCCTGGCCTGGGAACTTCCATAAGCCTCGGGTGCAGCCCTAAAAAAGAAAAAAGAAAAAAAAGGGTTTTCAGGAGCCTGGATGAGCATCCACATCTGGCCACCCCTACTAGAAAAAGTGCACCGTGGTCCAACAACCAAGCCACACTCACAAGAAAGCTGTATGAAGTGCTAAGAATCATAATGAGTGAAAAATTGTTCCTATCAGGGAAATAAAAGTAATTAAATATGGAAACTTTGACACAATAGCTTTACATCTCTAAATCCATCCCCACCCCCCTCATTAAGAAAGAAAGTAAGGATCGGTGCCTTGGGATGAAAAAAATGCCATGCGAATAAAACACATAGCTATTAATGTCCAAGGTTCTCTTTAAAATAGTGCTATTCTTCTCCAGCTTCAAAGTGGTCTGCAGGCATCTCCCACTTAGGCTACTCCTAAGGACCAGATGGTAGAAATTACTTTTCCCCTTTAGTAGGAGGAGGAGAACAGAGGCTTTACAAAACCTTGGCAGCCTGCTACAGTCACACATAGAGCTGGGGCGAGCACCGGGCTGCCTATTTCCTTCTAGCTGCTAATCTGAGAACCCACCCCTCCCCAGACCACATTCAGGCTTCACCACGAATCAAGAGACTAACCGAGAGCTTTAAATTAAAAGTACGTGTGTTTAACAGACTAAACATATGATTCCAGAGCATGTGCACCAGCTCTGAAGAAACCACACCACGCTAACAACTACCCAAAGGGGCAGCACAGCAAGTAAATGAACATTTCGACATTGTCAGGTAATGATTTGGCGTTGTTAACCCCAAAGATGCCAACAAGACATTGAAATCAACACCTGGTATTTCTTCAAATTTTTCTTAAAATCTGAGGCCCGTAAAATAATCTCCCCATGCTCTGGCTCACAGACTCTGCTCTCCTACTAGGACAGGTAGCTGAATTATGAATGATCACATATGTCAACAGCTGTCCTTGGAGATGCGTTTTAAAGTTATTGAAGTTTCAGAGAAAATTAACAGGTTGAAACGCAGAGCTAAGAGATTGTATTTAATTCATATCCATTAGATCTTCATATTGCTAGTAACTCTTTTGGCAGACACCCATGAAATGCATAATAAATTACTTTTGTTCCAGTAAAGGAATTCATTTTCTTCGAAGATTCATTTAGCAATAACATTTCAGAGCATTCTAAGCCAGATTTCTTAAAATTTGGCTGTGTCTTCCCGTAACGTTATTTCATGTTTTGTGACAATTTTGTATATTCTTATAGAAGCAGCAGCGGGGCGGCGGGGTGGGGGGGTGTTGCAAAGTATCTGTGATCCACAAAGCAGAGTTGTATTCATAGATGAAGCCTTCTAACCTGAGGTCATTTGAAAAGATGAGTAACACTCCGCTTACACTTAAATTACCTAGAATTCTGGCTTTTAGATTGTGATAATGACTCACTTATTAAACAAACCACAGTCCTGTGATAAATTGGGTGGCCAAATTTGTTATAAGCTATTTAAAGAGCAATACGGTTTTACTGTTTCCCAGTACACATAGAGTCATCGGATATTAATGAAGCATTTCTAACTGCTCCTCACCATCTTCCCCATGACATACACACGCACACATGCACACGCGCGCACACACACGTGCACGCACAAGGGAGAAAAGACCGAAGTCTTGAAAAGGCCTTCAGAGCAAAATGAAAGTATGCGAACTCTACACGATTCAACATTCCCTGCCAGGGTGACGTGTGACTTTCATGGTGAAGGCCAAAGTGGTCAGACAAGGAACGTGAGTGAGTTATTAGAAGGGCCTGTGAAAGAAGAAAGGGAGCCTGGCACGTAAGGAGCATGAAGATAAAATGCCAACAAAATATTTATGTTCATGGCCTGCAGCAAGTGGCAAGTGGGATATTAATAACTGTGATGATTGGCTGACTCCCTGGGAGCGGGTGGGAGACGTCGGTTCCAGCCCGGGCTTCCACGTGGGCTTGGTTTGTGACCTTCTGGAGTCATTCTGGATCCTGGTTTATAAATGAGGCGATAATAATACCTAAATACAACTCTCACAGACCCTCGTGGGAGATTAATGCCTTTTCGCTTTTTTAATTTAGCAAAAAATATCCTGGACTATAAATTCGCCTCATAAGAAATGCATTTTTAATGATTTTGTAAAAAAAAAAAAAATTGAAGGCAAGTGGGACATTTCCAAAAGTTCCAACTAACTAGCACTTACTGTGTATGGTTTTAAATCACACCATCAGGAGGATTTTAGTACCACAATCTTATATTTCATATTTTAAGGGAGAATTTTTTATTTTTTATTTTTTGGCTGTACCATGACGTCTCGAAGTTCCCGGGCAAGGGATCAAACCTGCGTCACAGCAACAACCCAAAACACTGCAGTGACAGTGCCAGGTCCTTAACCTGCTAAGCCACACAGGAACTCTCATTTTAAGGGAGACTTTTATCTTCACATTAACAGTAAGTTCTACCACCTATTATCTTTCTCTATTATCCAACTAATAAAGCCTTAGAACTATAAAATAAGTATGTTTAAGAAGAAAATTCATATATACAACGTGCCTTAGATGTTTGATTATAAGCCAGTCACTTCTCAGATGCTGTTTTCCTGGATATACTTGATACTGAAACTTCTAACCAAAATTAGATTTCTTTAAGAAAATGTTATTTCTTCTCTCTAAAGACTTCACCATCACATGTTCTATCATATATTAATCCAGTGTGCCTCAGTAATAAAAACATTGGCTCTGACTCTGCCAGACTTGGGTCCAAATCCAGCCTCTAACTCTGGTACATAGCCTTGGGCCTATTCTTACTGAGTCTCACTCCCCCAAATGGAAAAAGGAGATAAAAACACCTCATTTGTAGAGTGATAATCGGGTATTTAAAAGGTACATGAAACACCTGCCACATAAAAGTCATCTGATAGAAGCTACTTTCCTGCCTTCCTTCGTCCACTATCTTATAAATAAGAAAACTCTCCCAAACCAACCGTTACGATGACTAATTGCAAGACTAACCCACCAACGCCTGGCTTTCGGGTACCCTAAAGACGTGTGTGGAATATTCAAGGTAAAAGTCAGGCAGGAACTTTTGTCCTCACTCCAATAGCCTTGTGAATCTTTCCCTTTTTTTTTCTTTTTTTTTGTTGAAGGAGAGTTGACACAAGGTTGTGTTAGTTTCAGGTATACAGCAAAGTGATTCAATTATACATGCATACATATATATTCTTTTCCAGATTCTTTTCCATTATAAACATATTCTTTACCAATATACATACATAATATATATTTTCCAATATATATCGTATTGAGCATAGTTTCCTGCATTATACAGTAGGTCCTTGTTTATCTACTTTATATACAGTAGTGTGTATCTATTAATCCCAGACTCCATTCCTCCCTCCTCCCCACCACCCCGAATCTTTTCTTCACAGTCAAGTTGCCGAGTGAAAGTGGCTCATAACTATGGAAATCCTTTGTGAATGTTCCTGTCAGCTATTTAACTATTAAAGGAAGAGTTAATGATAGAAGCTACTATTTTGTGACCAATCATAATATCATAGTAAATCCAAATTGATTCAATTCCTTGGAGAAAAAAAAAAAAAGTAGAATACAACCTTGCTAGTAAAAAAGTGACTCAAGTAATGTTTTCCAATTTTCATCATAGGATGCAAATATTAATCTATAAAATAAAATCTATAAAAAGAATTTTAAATATGAACCTACAAAGTACCTAACCTTTCTTCAGAAAGGTCTATAAAGACATCCAGAAATCGCAACAAGTAACAGTCCCTAAATCAGTGCCCAGCTACAGGCACTTAACTCTTTTCAAACCACTTTCAACACAAGATTTAGTACCCATGCAGCTCAGAGCTATTTCTTCTGACAAGGTCACTGCTATTACCAAGGAGTGATTGCAGCAGTCTCTCGAAGCCCACAGCATCCCAGAAGGATAAAAGTGGCAGGAACGAAAATATCTACTTCATACCCAGAAAACGACCCCCGAAAGTGAGTAAGGCCCACCCAAAGGCAGAGAGTCAGCCAGAGAGGTATCTGAGATGAGCGGGAGTCCAAGGATGCCTGTTCTCTTCATGCGGTTTGTTCTGTCACCAACAACAAACCACAAAGGTGAGGAAAACGAATTCCTATCGGCGACACACCATCCCATTCAGAAGGGGCACAGGCAGCCACTAGGAGCTAAACTTTCTAAGTTCCGAGGCCACCAGCTCCAAGGAAGTAGTTTCCTTACTCACTGTGAGAGGAAACCCTGCTTGTAAAAGCTAGAAACGGGAGCACGCTAGTATGTGTTTATATCAATTATTAAAATACTCCCCGTTAAGAGCATTTTCATTGTTGGAAGCAGCACAGAGACAAACACATTCATCACCGCAGGGGGGTGTTAGAGAAAGTCCATCATTGAGAAATGAATATAGTGTGGCCCCCACGTAAGGTTGACCTAATATTGACTTGAAACACTGAAATATCGGCCTTTCACCTAATTTATCCATCTCATCGCCTGCCTTTGGCTTTTTCTACCCTCCAATCAGCCACACTGAATTCCTAAAACCATGTCCCTCAAGATGGCCAGGCTCTCGTCCTGGAGGCCTCTATCCCCCTGCAAAAACCCTACAACCAATTCAGATCTCCTCTGCCATTTGCGACGCTGCTGTCAGAATTCACAGCTCCTTACTTTCAACTCCTACATTGTTGCTCATTTAAAGCGTATTCAAATCTGGCCAACAGTGAGACTGGACTAAACCTAAGGACCCCCGTAGTGTCAAAAACGCGATAATGACACTACCAACCAATCTGATGTCCATCCAGGACCTTGTTTCTCTCGGTAAAGAGGGCGTCCAATAATGCAATGCTTCTTAAATGGAACAATGACCATAAGAGGCAAGGGCTAGTCAGATATACTTCATCTCTGTTTATGTCAACATTATACTTGCAATTTTAATAAGAACTTAAGTAGGCTTTAATTGTGTTGCAGGATTATCTATAGAACCACTTTTAGGCAGGCAAATATGTTCAGTGATTCCTTATTCTCTGACATTGTCTTATTGCTCGTTTTATCACCAAATTAATCCTCCCTGTCCCAAAGGAAATTAAGAGAAATACCTTTTATCTATACCATTTGGATATTGAGTTATAAAGTTTATATGCTATGTATTACATACATATATGGAATATATATACATTTTTATATATGTAAGTACCCTCCAGTTTAACCAATTTTTAGTTACAAGTCATAAGAGGGATAGAAATATATCTTAAATTTCTCTTAAATTAAAAGAAATACCTTTTATCTATACCATTTGGATATTGAGTTATAAAGTTTATATGCTATGTATTACATACATATATGGAATATATATACATTTTTATATATGTAAGTACCCTCCAGTTTAACCAATTTTTAGTTACAAGTCATAAGAGGGATAGAAATATATCTTAAATCTTATTGTAACCAATTTTTAGTTACAAGTCATAAGAGGGATAGAAATATATCTTAAAACTTGCTAAAATAGAAAGTTACCATATATGTCTCCTGATAACAGCAACACCACCATAAAACATAACTCAGTCAATAAATGGGATTCAATGAAAGACAAATTATTCTGACAGTCCACAGAGAATACAAATATCAAAGAAATCTGAGGTCCATTTAGATCAACTAAATACACATTTTTCAGGAAGTCTACATCTACAAGAAAATTTTAAACAGAATGAAAGACTGTTCTGAGGAAAATTCTTTAAGTTCAAAAGTGGCAAAAATTAATCAATTGTATCAAAAATTAAGTTCAACATATCACTTAAGAAACACAAAGCATTCCATACAAGAAACTGATTATGAAATTCTGATCAATACTGAAAGCAATAAGGAAAAGAAGTATGAAAATAATGTCTAGCGAATAACCAATATTATATAAATGAAAGCAAATAAATCATTTACTGCAATAATTTTGAAAATGTTCCAAAGAAGCAGCCAGGGGCTGTTTCAATGCCAGGTGGCGCAGCAGTAGCAACGGGTCTGCCTGTTCTTACACAGAACCCTGGGCTCCGGCCAGGCTCGCTCAGTTCAGGTACCAGGTCATGATGCTGACCTGGCACCCAGAGGCAGGGCAGGGACGCTGGAACTTAAAAGAAGCCTGCAAAGAACGCCTACTGGTGACCTTCTCCAGCTGATTTCTCAGAGGGGAATTAAGAATTAAAACAGCAAGTGTGATATGGTCTCCGCCTTCCGTGCTTTAGCTCCTCACAGCAACTAAGGAAAGGCAGGGGAGCAGTTACCTTTCTAAGGAGAACGCATGGCCCCAGTTTCCTTGTTCCACGGGGAGTGAGCCTAAGATTGCCCTGTGTTTTTGTAGCTCTGCCGTCCCAGGGCCACCCTGCACTACTAGTTTCTAGCCTGTCGGTCACAGGGGCCGCTGGAGATCAAAGAGAGGGACCCATCGTCGTGGGAGGCTAACCGCCAAGCCCAGGAAGGTACCAGATTCACCGCTTCGGCAAGGATTTAACATCTCCCTCACCTCACAAAATCCTATATGCGCTCGGGTCACAACACCAGCTACCTCCCTAAAGTCATAAACTGGGACCAAAATGGGATAGTGACACATCTTTGTCAACACAGCCGCCTTTCACAAATGCTTCTGCCAGTTGCTCACAGGTAACGCCTCCAGCAGGCTTGTCACAGCTCCTCGGCGGCGGCGGCGGTGGCGGCAGCAACGGAGCCGAGAAGCATCAGGTGGCCCAGAGAAGGGTCTGGGAAGTGCCAAAGGACCGGCGGACATGCAGTGGCACTCCTAGGAAACCACTGACTACACTTTCTCTTGCAGGAGGACAGTTTCCAAAGGCAGGCGGCAGATGGTTCCCCGCAATGGTCGGGTAGGCACTGAGGAAGGGGGGCATCTGTGATGGGCTCGTCACGGGAAGAAAACCCACCAGCCAGGCCGCCAGCCAAGGCCAGGAGGGGTGGGTCCCTGGGGGAAGGACAGGATTGTGGGCAATCCTCCCCCCAACCCCACCGCCTTTGGGAAAAGCTGTTTGGGAAGCATTTCTGAAGCCACCTGAGCTCAGAGAACTGCCCCCTGTCTGCAGCTGCCACAGCTGGTTCCCAAGGGGGTCGCCTGAGCTCCGGGAGAGATGGGGGGCCTGTAGCAAAAGACCTTGTAGGGAACTGCTCTCCAACCCCCCCCCCCCATCTCTAAAGTACTACAATTGCTTTGCCTCCTGGCCTCCGGTAGGGAACTGAACACTCCTCCGAAAGCACTGGCCAGCGAGTTGCCCCGACAGACTGTGTCTCAAGTGAGAGACACTGGGTACCAAAGCTGCCCTAGGGCAGGCTGCAGGACCCCTGAAATTCCTTCCTCCAGACATGCCCGGGCCAGACCTTGTCTAGGCCTTTGCACTGTTCCTCCCCTGCGGGGCAAAACTGATTGGCCTTGGACTTGCAAATAGCCCGTTCTGAAATTTTACATCACAAAACCACCGGAGCAAAACAGACTCCACCCACTATGGTCCCAAAGCCCATTATTGGGCAATTATCTCTATTTCTGTTCCATATATCATTCAAATGTAGCTTTTGCCATGTTAAGCTTAGACTGTAGCAGCATCAAAGTGACTTGGGGCTGGCAGTCATCCACTTCGCAGCTGGGAGAGATGTGGACACTGACCGCTCCACGCTTTGGAAAACTAGACGTTGTTTTGCCTCACTGAAGCCACAGAATTGCTTCTGAGGGCTTAGACCATAATAAAGAATATCTGCAAACAGCATGGATCTCTTCATTTCCTCAAGTAACTTCTATTTACCACTTTAGACCCTGAAAGTTACATTTTAGCCTCTAGCAAAAAGGCATTCACCAGAGTTCACCTCTATAAAGCCTAGAAATGTTCTTTAAGATCTGCAACAAACAAAAACAACAAAGGATTTTTTCCCCTTAGAAAACTTTTTCATTAATGAAAAAGCCCCCCAAAGAGTTTGAGTCAGAGGACAAAGAAAAATATCAAATACAGTTTTAAGCAAAAAAAAATAAAATAAAATAAAAATAATGTTTAATTTTTGTTTAAGCCAGTAAAAATACAACAGAAAGAAACCACCTCCACAGTTCCTGGTTCAAAGACACCCGGAGGTCAGTAGTTTCAATTTCACCTGCAGCGACACCCGTTCAAAAACACAAATCTCCAAGCCCCCACCCCCAGGGGGTTCTGACTCAGAAAATCCAGGGTGGGGCCCAGGAATCTGCAGTATTTCAAAGTACCCCAAATACAGCAAAATTAAATGTAGAAAACAACTGCTAAGTAAGTAGGGATTTTAATGCTGGTGTTTCATCCTCAACTATTCTCAGCATCACCCAGCGTACTCGTGAAATGCTGCAGCCCAGGCCCCGCCCTGGATCTGAAGGGCATGCCAGGTAAATCTGGGCGGGGACGTGCACTTCACTTGGGAAAATCTGAGTCTCAGTCACAGCTTTACTGAAATGAAAGTCTGTGACCTTCACAAAGACCCTGGCATCCTCGTCCTCGGGCCACTCACACACCAAACTGCTCACAGGCTGGTCGCAAGGCTGAAACAAGCCTGAGTACCACCGAGGTGCACTAGTCTGGAGGCGAGGCTGCCCAGCGCAGCAGGTGACAATTAGATGAAGACCAGTGGAAAGAGCGGCACGTGACCGCACTGTGATGAGCTTTGCTTTGGGGAGATGATTGTTTTTGAAAAAGGAAGGAAGAGAGGAGAGGAGAAAAGAAAGAAGGCTGGAGTTGACAGGATAAGCAAAAGCAATTTAAATGTCATGAGCACTGGAATGTATGAAACCACTGAGCTGGTACTTTTTCTGATCCATTAGAAATACACATATATATCAACGCAGATAAAAACCTGGAAATAAAGACAGTTTCAAGCACTTCAAACCAAAAAGTCTTGCTTTTCCATGTGTTAATTTAACCATAAAAAAATGATACAGATCTTAATTAAGAGGTTTATGAAGTACTTGAGTTTGTCATTTTGTTGACATTTAAATGTAATTTCCTCTAAAAACTGTTCCTAGGTATCAGCTAACTAAACTGAACTGTTGGTTTAGATCATTAAACTACCAGATAAGATAAAATTTGAGATAATATAGCAGAGAGCAACCCAGTACATGGAAAGAGTCTATACTGTTTTAACACTTACCCCAGAGGCTGTCGTTTGTGTTGTAGGGGAAGTATTTTTGCTGCAATCATCTGAGTTAGAAGAGGTGGAAGTTGGAGTCATGGGGACAGAATTATTGCTGTTACCTGCAACAGTCAAAATTAAGCTCATAAATATACATACACTCTACTGCTAAGGTTGGCATATACTTTACAGTCAAATAGCATTTTGTTATATTTACCAGAGCAAGCTTTTGACTTATTTATGTTCTTAGGTTTTCGTTTCCTGGTTTGAATTCCCTCTTTTTTCATAGCAAGCGGTCGAGGCACCTAAAAAAATTTTTCACATAGGCCATAAGTTTAATAAATATTATATTGAAGAAAAACCAAACTAACTAAAGACCCAGCATCAGTACTGAAAGCCCTCATTTAAAAGAACTTGGCACAAATTTCAGTCTAATTTTTATACATACTTCATAGATTCTAACTACACAAAGACTACACTTTCCCCATCAAATGCAGATTCCTCCAGAAAAAAATGGAGTGGTTTGCCAGGGAGAATTTATTCCTTCAACCTAATGTTTATTGTTTTAAACAACTTCAGCTACAGAGCAAAAGCACAGAATACATAGTTTTTTTTTTTCAAAGAGATCATGTATTTTATTCCTACATATGCCAAGGTTATTTTTCTTTTAGTTCCTATTAAAGTATGGTTGATTTACAATGTTGTGTCAATTTCTGCTGTATAGCAAAGTGACCCTCATTTTTTAAATTGACATATTTATAATATCTTGTGCTTATTTAAAATGTAGAATCTTTCTAATAATTAGAGCTATCAAATATATTATTATTCTTTTGTATAAATGTATTCGTATTCAAATTTTTAAAGTTAAGATATAAATGAGTATTGTGCATTTCTAGTTGGTTCCATGCTTTTTTTTTTTTCTAAGTATACAGTTATTTTTTTAAGGCTTACTACCATACTGTCAATTCTAAAATGCCCATATTCCACATTTTAGTATTTCTAAAATTGGGATGTCTTACCATGGATGTGTAAGACAGTTTAATTGGCAGCATATTTTTGTCTGTTTCTTACTGATATGCAAGGTAATGGTTTCTACTATAATGAACAGGACCCTAGCTTCACAAACATGCATACAGAAAATGAGATTTTTCATTTTCACGCCCTCTCCTTTGCTGATGTGACGGAGACCAGGCATAAACAAGACACTGAACGTGTATACACGTGAGCGGATTAAGTGTCGCACCCCATGGAGCTTCATGTAGAGTCCACAAGCATTGCACACAGGTTCGCCCTCGGCGTTTCTGCGCCACAAAGTGGTGGTTGTGGTGTGACAGTTGGCACAGGACAATCCGAGCCGCCGGGAGGAAGGCTAGAAAGCAGAAGAAAGTAAATGTACAGAGAGGAGTGATTTTTGTGTATACACTACATACATATACACCCTGCCATCAGCAAGCATGTACCTGGTTATTATAAATAAGGGGTCCCTTGGGGAAAAAAAAAACTTGGTAATTAAGCTGCCCTTCCTGGCCCATAGGGTGCCCCATCCAATACATTCAATTTGCTCCAGCCTATCAGCATAGATCACGGCGGTTACCGTGTTGGCCTATGACTGTACTTGACTGTTGTCAGAGGTCTGAGAAATGCAGTCACAAACCACCTGCCAACACGTTAAGTGGCTTTGGGGAGTCTCTGCCTCACCTGAAAACTGAGATAATCAGGTCTATTTCTCAGATATGTGCAGAGGAATAAGCCAGAAACTGTAGAAGGGCCTGTAGATATTAATAGTAATGGCTTTTGGAAAATGTGCAAAAGTTTTGTAAAGAAATACATTTTAATACATCCCACCAATTATCATGGCGATCACCTACTGCCTGAATTTTTATTATCCATTTTACAAAGGATAAGGAAATTTACAACATTGTGTTAATGCTGGCATTGTCTTACATACTTACATGTGATATTGCTGTATTTTATTTACCCTGTCAGTATAGTACTCAACTTTTGTTCATACAGAGGGTTAAATGGTATTATCAGAAAAGGCACTGTCACTCTGATTTCTATGTTCCCTTTATATCCATTACATCCTTAAATGGCATTTATTTCCTCTAATCTATTGTGTGGATTATAAAGGGGGAATTTAAACTAGAATAAGTTCCTACTTAGAATGGCAAAAAATCTAAATTTGTTCTTAAATAACCTAGGTAGGCAACTAAAAAATTGTGTCATGGCTTTGGTTAAAAAAAAAAAAAAAGCAGCAGCAGTAGCAGCCGCTATGGGGAAAATCCAGAGACCAAAGCAAGTTGAAAGATACAGAATTCAGGAAATTAGTCATGATGATCAAGAAAAGAAGTTATAAAGAATGGACCACAAACAACATAGATTGAGCACGTATTGAATATTCAGATTAAAAGACCAATTTCCAAGTTCTTTGCTGGCAAATTTAAAAGCCAAAATTGAATTTTGCATTTACAACTCACATCCTGTCCTATTACTGCAGCACACCCTTCATGGACAAGTTGTAAAACCAAAGAGACACTGGGAAGCCTCTTAGCACTACCACATTTTTAAGAAGTTGGTGCTAAGAAAGAAGCAATTTGACTTTTGGTTGAAATGAACATGCTGGGCTCTCTGGGAAGTTACTTTGCTAAAACGATGAAAACATACAAAATCTTAAGTAGCAGGCTTCTTTTGTTTCCTTTTTTTTTCCCTTTATGGTTAAAAGAAAATAATTTCCCAGGTGAGCACTCCTTTCTCTTCATAAATGTGAAATCAGTAAACCAGGGACAGGAAGGTTCATTTTCTAAACAGGTCATTTATGACAGTTTCCAGTGGAATTTGGAGCCAATGTGAGGCAAACTTGTTATCAGAATTTGCCATTATAACAAAGAACTTTATGACTGTCAACTGCAGATCATAAGTGAAGTCTGTCCCCATAAACATGTGAAATGAAGGTGAGTGGGTTATAAAAGTTCCTTGTAACAAGTCATCTCAGTTATATTCATCATTGACAAGGAATTCAAGTTACACCATAAATCTCTTATTTTGCAATGAATTACAAGTTCAAATTCACAGTGATTGGTTCTGTACTGCTGGCTAAACAAACTTGGGTTCAACATTCTATTTCTGAGAACTAACCTATATCCAGCAAAACCATAAATAAGAAGCCCACAAGGAGAACTAATTGATAGACACACCCTTCAATTGGTATCATTTATAACCCATTTACAAAGCTCACTGGCTGACCTTGGTCATTGCCAAGACACCTGCCACACAGAAGGAAAACTAACAGATTCAGAGTTGTTAAAAACTGAGCGGTGGGGGGGAGTCTGCTAAGTTATTTTTACTGGTAAGTGCACAAAACTAATGCTACTACCTAAATATGGATGTTACTAGATCAAATTTACAATGACACTGAACCTAAACGGCTACTATTCTGCCAGTTTTTTTTAAATCAATCTTAAGAAAATGTCACCTTTCTGAGCTCAGCTAGTATTCAGCTCAATGTGCCTTTCCAAAAAGATACGAATTTCATTGTTCATACACTGGCTAATACATGGAAACATGGAACTTGCTTGGAATATTTTCCGGCCAGTACTTTTTCTTTTTTAATATGATGCACATAAGAAAAATGTAGGGAGTCAGGCACTGAAGTTAAGGACACCCTTTGAAGAAAAGTTTAAGCTGTGGGAGGCTGTAACAAGTTTAAGGCACATACACTCATTAAATTAACTTTGGCCACTTTATTTTAAATGCATTAAAAACAAAACAACCATAAAACTAATTGCTTCTCTTTAAGGTGTCAGACTTACATTGTGATGCAATTTCACTCTAATCTGTTTAACACAAACAACATGTGTAGCATTTGCTCCTGCTAATTAGAGTATAACAATTAAATAAATTACTTAGATACTTAAGATGTCTGGCATCTAACTGTAAAATATTTTACTTTAAAAGGTATTAGAGTATGAGTGCTTGGCTAAACAAATGTTAGCCTTTCCTTGGGGTTTGTGAAGGATTTCATTTATTTTCTCTAATCACTGCAGCAGTAAATACCCTCTCCTTAAAAACACACATGGCGATAGGAGATTAATCCTTGAAGAAAATCAGAATTCTCACTTTATTTAAAACATAGTGAAATATGTAGGGATGGAGAAAATCCTCCACTTGAGAAAAACGTGCAGACTGCATTTTTTCCCCTCAAGTTCTATGTAGTTCTCTGAACAGCCAGATTTCAAAATAACAAAGGTTAGAGTAAATAAATTTTTCACCAGACTCAAGGACAATCCAAAAGAGGGATGGAATTTGGAGCTAAAACTAGTCTGAACTCCAAGAAGAGGTGGAAGGGACCCAGAGGTAGAAGGGGAAAAAATCAAAAGGGATCCAGGACGAGGCTGCGGGGAGAAAGGGGGTGTGGGTTCGCTGTGGTCATATTCCATTGGAGGGGGAAATGCTACAAAGAAAGGAGCACGGTTTTTTCAAGAATAAAATCCAAACCAGACCGAAAAGTCTACAATGGAAAATATGTTTCCTTCACCTGACCTGGGGCGGTATACTGTTTTTCTCCCAGGCAGCTATCAACATTATTCATTTCTTGTATTTCCTTCCAAAATTATTTTAGTGCACTTACAAGTACATCTAGAGAGATGTAAATGGGGGAGGGTATTTTTTAAAAAGATGGTAGCACCCTACGCCCCCTCCCCCGCCGCCCCCATTTGAGGCCGTCTTTCTTTAGGTTCAGATCTGGGGAGAGGGCTGCCTCGGTTCCCTGGTAGCTGGTTTCGGGACGATCTGCCCCCGGGGCCAGCGGGTGGGCGCTGAGAAGTGCGGGAACCGAGCGCACAGCCTGATCCTCCGCGCTCAGCCCGCCCCGGGCGCCCCCCGCGGGGACAGGTGCGGCGCGCAAGGCTGGGGAGTGCCGGTTGGGGACACCCCGGGCCCGCGGGAAGGGCGCCGCTCGCGGCCGGGCCGCAGGGGAGGGCGGCGCTCGCACTCACCACGCGCTTCTGCGGCTTGATGAGGGGCCGGCTGAGGCCGTTCATCTTGCTGTAGAGGCCGCAGGCGTTGCACAAGTAGTGGCCGGTGCCGTCTCGCCGCCACAGAGGCGTCTGAATGGAGCCGCAGTTCACGCACTCGCGGCTCTCGGGCAGGTCCTCCAGCAGGTCTGCGGCGACAGCGGGACAAGAGACCCATGAGGCCGCGCCGCGCCCGCCCCTCCCAGCGGCTCCCCGGACACCCCAGCATCCCGAGTCCACGTGCCCGCCCGCGCCCTTCCCCGCCGGTGTCTGCTCCTCAACCCGCTGTTGGTTCACCGCGATCGATCTGCTGACTAGTTATCTGTCCAGTACTTCGGCACCCCTGGGATAACCCAGTGAAAACTCCAGGAGAGTCGGAGACAGAGCTGGAAGCCCGGCCCAAATCATCTGCCTTCTGTGTACAAGGACCTCCGAGTAGAGATGAGCCGGGGCGGGGGTGTCGGTTTGGGGCCCGACCCCTCCTTTCCGGCTCTTCCCAAGCTTTTCAAAACTGAAATGCATCATAATTACAATATGCCACTTGCCAAACCCTAGCAAGATTTGCAATATTAACAGTGATTACTGACCCCTAGCCCAACCCGCAAAGGAGGCTGCCTTCTTTACTTTTATCTCAAGTAATTTTTGGGAAAATTTGCTCTACCACTTTTCCTTTTCCTCAATGAAAAAGGAACAAGTGAAATTAAAACTACTGTTCTTGAGCACTTTTGCCGGTTAATTAGAAAATGACTTAGGTCTCCTCAGAGGGGAAAAAGACACCAAGATTAATAAGCACTAAGATTAACAAGAGATAAACTTGATTTTCAAGCCATCCCGAGAACCAAATATTAAAATATTCTGATTTCAAGGTGAATCTAATTGCTTCAGTCTACAAAATTTTTACAAATGGTTGATGCTTTATCAATTCAGAAAATTCCTAGGACTGTCCCAGTGCTAAATAAAATGTCTTCCTATTTTCCTACACTAAAATTTCGATTTGTGCAAGCTTTGTCATTTTGCTATTTGGTTAGTTTTCCAAAAGTTCACAATTAACCTAAACTTGCTAATTAAAAAAAAAGGCTTTAGAGTAAGTGGCTGTAACATTTATTACTTCCAGTTAAATATGAAGTAATAATTATTGAAAATGAGGTAAGTACTTTTAAAATAGACTTTTAAAAACACCTCCTATTTAGAGTTATTTTATCGATTTATATCATAGAAAGTTTGAATGTTACAATTTGGCTTTCTTTAAGGAACATTTCTGAATCCATTTTCAAAGTAAATAAACATACTCTTTAGAGTTTATTTGAAAAGTATGGTATGCTAGCAAGACCATCTATTCTTTCGCTTGCCCGAGCGATTTACAGCTTGTGTACACCATCAACTTTTGTAAAGATACTTAAATATGATTTGGGCATACCAAAATCTTTGATTCCATTAATATTGGGTAAATATTCTTCGGGGAGAACTGCAAAACAAGTCTTTCTCCCCAAGAATAAGGTTAAAAGAAACTAGCATCCCACACAACTCCAGTTCAAAGTTGTCCTGAGGATATTGCAACTTCCAACACATCACAAAGATTTATTCTTCTCCACCCTAAAAGCCACTATTGACTACGGTAATCAGTAAAATGCTCAGGACTTCAAGGACACTGAAGTTAAACAAGGTATTTGTCTTTGTTGTTGACTTTAAAATGTTACCTATCAGAGCCCCTCTCCAGGGAGAAGTGGGGCATTCCCTGGAGAACCCGGCCCTGTGCCTGGCCTCCTTCTCCTGGGCTGGAAACAATAAAGACTCCCCATGAGAAGACAATGTGAACGCCCCAGGTTAAAAAAAAAAAAAAAAAAAATCTCTTTAGTCAGCTGAAAACCCAGAGAGAAAACTTTAAAATTTAGGAAGCTTGCTTCTTTTTAATTAAGAAAAATCTCTAACTCTGATTCCCTCCATACTTTTCCCCACTCCTCCTTTGGTAGCTGCAATCCTATCACTAAAATAAGAAAAGTGCTACTTTTCAGAAATTGTAAAATCTGACTGTGCTGGATGCTCACTCACCAGTTTCCCCCTATTCATCCTCTCTCCTAACTTGGCTGTTTGGGGTGGCCCTGGGGAGTGACAGACTCCGGCGGGGGGGCGGGGGGGAATGGCCAGCAAAATGTCAGCCCAGGAAGAGAATGGAACCCAGCTCAGCAAGAGCTTGGGAGGGCACTGGTCCCCCAGGGACAGAGCTCACACTCAGACTCACTCCCCATCTACTCACCCACCCAAAACCACCAGCTCATGGGAGAGGTGAATGGAGCTGGTTCCTGGAACCCACCGCCACCACCACCCAACCCCCCTGCACTGTACCAGTGGAGAAAGCGCAAGGCTCAGGTTTTAGCCCTGCTGTTTTCTCCAATCCGTTAAGCAGTGTCTCCAAAAAAGTGGTTTGCTTAAAAAAAATCAAAGTGGAGAAGCGGAGAATCAGTTTAGAAAGCTGGGGCGGGGGGGAATTGGGGACTGGGGGTTGAGGTCTCTCCAGCATAAGAAGGCCTTTGAGGACAAGCAAAGTTAGGGTCATTCACCACAACCGCCCACTCCCCAGACTGGCTTATTCTCAGCAGCTTCCTGCCTTTTTAAAAGACTATGCAAAACCTGGTTGCCCACAAACTCCTTTCCTTTAAAACAAAACAAAACAAAATCATACTCTGGGTCCACCAGAAATTTTCCAACTTTGCAGTGTCCTACCCAGAAAGTGAAAAAAAAAAAATTGTGAAGGACAGACGAAGTTTAAAATGAAAAACCTTCCACTTGTCTGCAACTGCACTCCACTGTCTTTAAAAGGACAGAACCAATGACTTTAAAGATCCATAGACTAGGTCTCCTTCTCTGCTTCTCCTTCCCTGTCCCATGAAACGCTGGAAGAGAGCGGAGGGAGGTGGAGGTCACGATAAGGTGTGTCACAAAGCAGGCAGGGCTGCCCCCTACCCAGCTCACACAACCTTTCGGATTCCCGGCTGGATTCTTGACTGACAAAAGCCTCCCGCCCTAACCAGCACCCCCTCCTCATCCTTTGAAGATTCAACTCCCTGTCTCTCTGCCCCCAGGAGCCAGACGTGGGTCCCTATGCAGGGCGAAGGGTGACAGTGCTGAGCTCCACACCTCCACAGGGCCCCTCCCCACCCCCACTCTACACCCAGACCCACAGGCCATCAAGATGGTCTCCAGGGCCATCTGGGGACAGGGGAGAGGACAGGGAATTCTGAGCCCAGTGTTACTGAGAGGGCGGCTCAAATCAGATCCTTCACCTTCAGGCCATTAGCATTCCCGGCTGGCCTGGGAACACAAGGTTGGCAACGCCTCCCTTGACCCTAAAAGACTTGCAGTCCCTAAATGGAGAGCGGAGGCGCTCACAAAATAGCCCAGACCTGAGGTGAGAGCACCTGGGAGGCTGATGTGCCTCCTCGTCCTGGCCTCCTCGACTCCCTCAGCCCCCTCAAAGAAAACAATGGGCAAAAAAAAAAATTTCTTCTCGGGTCTTAGAAGGCTGTCAGGTTATATCAAACAGGTTAAATACCAAGAGAGACCTCTGAAAGCACCAAGAAAGACCCAGAAAGCGTAGCTGCAGAAAAGAGCCAGCGCTCCCTGACAACAGTTCACACCCTCCCTGCTTGAGCAGGACAAACACTTTTCAAGATGGGGCATTTCCAGGTATTTTGACAATTGTGTTTTCCCAGTTCACTCCAAATTGCCCCCAGACACTGGAATGGAAAGCATGAGTGAGAGTGGAGACTGAAAACTTGTTGGCCTGAACTCTAAAGAATGAGTGTGGGTGCTCCCAGGACCCCTGGTCCCAGTCCGGCAGGCGCGGGGGTGGGGGGGGGGTGGCATCAGCAGCGCCAGACACTTGGGCCACTGATATCAAGCCAAAGGGCCCCTCCGCCAGCTCTCCCTCTAGACAGTCACAAAACCCACCTCTCTTCTTTCCCTCTCACTGAGGGGCAGGGAGACAAATGCCAGTTAGGTCCTTTTCCAATCTGGAGCTTTTAAACACTCTGCTTGAGGAACACACACACACACACACACACACACACACACACACGGCTGCCAACCTTTGGAGGGCTGAACTGGGTGAGACTGTGTATTTGAGGAGAGAGTGAATCAAATCCGAAATTACCCCTCAAATGGAGCCTCACCTTTCGCCCACGCCAACTGGAGTCTGCCACCAGTCTCCGGCCCTGTCCGTTCCCTCCTGCGCTCATTTTTTCCCAATTTTTCCAATTGCCCATCCCAGTCACTATTCATCAAGTCCCTGGACCTCCTCCCGGACACAGCTGCATCTGAGCATCTGCACTCTCTCCAAGAAAGGCATTGAGACAGTCCGCAGAACAGAAGCACCACATCAGCTCTGCCAGACTCCGGGCATCAGACAGGAAAGCCCAAGTCAAGCAGCTGCTCCGCGTTCCGCACCGCCCCCCACCCCAGCCAGGCCTCGCCTCCGGCCCCCAGCCCCGCGCGGAGGCGCGACCCTTACCTGCGCTGGGGCCCCGCGGCACAGGGAGCGGGGCTCCTGCGCGGCTCTGCAGGCTGTGCAGCACCGGGGTCTCGAAGGGTCCTGCAGGCCAGGCGGGCGTCAACGGCGCACCCACGTAGGGCGAGTAGGCGCTCGGGTGGTGATGGTGATGGTGATGGTACGTCCCGTTCAACGGCCGCGCGGCCGACAGCGAGCTGTATTGGTGCTCGCGGCTGCCCATGGCCGCCAGGCCACCGCCGCTGCCGCCGCTCACGCCACCCGCGCCCCCGCCGCCGGCAGCCGCGTAGCCCCCGGGGTCCCGAGCCGCGCCATTGGCCATGGGAGGGCTGGGCGAGTAGGGGAAGCGCGCCGAGACGTGCGCCGCGGCCGAGCCCGCGCTGCCGGGCCCTGCTGCCCCGCCGCCCGCCGCGCCGCCTCCGCTGCCGTATGGGGGGCTGTCGGCCGAGGCCTGTGGCCAGCCGGGGTGCGCGCCAGCGCCGCCCGCGTGATTGGCGGGCCCGCTGCCTGCCCCCTGCAGGTATGGTAGGCCTGGCAGCATGGAGCCCACGCGTGTGGTGGGAACGTAAACCGGGGAGCTAGCCGCCGCCGCGGCCGCTGCAGCCGCGGCCGCCGAGTGCACGAAGCCGCCGGGCGCTCCGTCGTAAGCGGTGGGCCCCTGGCTGGAGAGGGCGGCGAGGGTCTGGTACATCTCCTCCGGCTGCTCGGGTGCGAAAGGGCTCAGCTTGGCGCCGCGGCTGGACCACAGCAGCTTGCTGGCGCTCGCGGCCTGGTCGAGGTCAGTGAAGAGCAATAGGTCCTCCCAGCTAGACAGGGCGCCCCCGGGGGCAGAGATCCCGGGCGCCGAAGGTCCGTGGGGAGCCCCGAAGGGATGCGAGGCGTAGGGGTTGAGCAGCAGCGAGCGGGCTGTGGGTCCCGCCGCCGCCTCCGTGTCGAGCTGCGGCGTCCTGCAGTTGCTGGCGCCGCCGGGGCCACGCTCCCCACCCCGAGAGCAGCAGGAGGAAGAGGAGGAGATGGGGGAAGGCGGCGTAGAGGGCTCCCGCGCTGGAAAGCCTCCGGAGTCGCCGGCGTCCGCAGCCGCGGCCCCTAAGCGCTTTGGCAGACACCAGCCGCCGTCAGTCAAGGCCATCCACGGTCCCGCGCTGCTCCGAGCTGACTTCTAGCTCCTGAGACCGGGTGGGGAGGGAGGCAGGGTCGGGAGAAGAAATAAAAAGGATTTAATCAAAAGATCGGGCTGTACATCTCACTTCCACTCCCCTCTCTAGCTAACTAATGAGATTCCTCAAAGATCTCGTCTCGGCCCAGGTTCAAGGGGTGGGGAAGGAGAGGAGCCTGGAGCCTGCGCAGCCGCTTCAAGGTCCTCCCAGAACCAGGATACCCGCTCTCCTTCACCCGCACCGCCAGGGTCCCCTCGCCCTCCCCTCCCACCCTCCTTCGCAGCATCCTCGATCCGCACGCGCGCCAGGTCCCAGGGGTGACTGCGAGGCTGGCCAAGCTTTCCCTTCCTCCCCAAAGTTTCCCTCCAGGCCAATGGCACACAAAGGAACTTTTATTAAATTAGCTGTGCGTGTCGGCGCTGCCTTATCACACCCCGGTGCGGAGGGGTCCCTCGCAGGGAATGCCTCAGTGTAAGGGTTGCCCGCTTGAAAATCATTAGCGCGGAGAAAGCAACCTGTCCCAGAAAACGAAACCACCGAGTTCTCCTATACTGGCTCTCCCAGAGCTTCCCGGACTGCGCTGACGAGACACAACGCGAGCTCCGGAGAGAAATGCAACCCAGCCCAGGGAAGGTGGGGCTCCTGGGCGGAGACCGAAGTCTCGGACCTTCGGGGCACAGGCAGTGCGAAGTCTCATGCCCAACCCGCGTCCCCGCGGCTCCGCACACGTTAGACACCGCTCGCTCGGACGCGTGCGCTCATGCCGGCCGGGCCATGCCGGCTGGGCAACCCCGGCCCACCCCGCGGTCATCCCCAGCTGCGGAAAGTCTAGACGGTTCCGGAATGGACGTAGCGGGGTGGAGCGGAGCGCGGAGAAAAAAAAGGGGGGGGGGATGAAAGGGGGACTTGAGACCGCCCCAGAGCCGAAGCCACCCCAAAAGGGAGAGCAGGAAGAATGACAGGGAGACTAGGAGGGGGTGGAGAGAGTCCAAATGCAGCCTAGCTGGCCTCCTCGGGGCTGCTTTTCCAAATCGTTTCGGTTCATCGGAGATAACCATACTAAAATTAATACATACAGAGACCCAAACTAGATAGCAAGAAATAAGTCTCTGCGCGCCTGACTGCTGGCTCCCGCCCCTTTGCGCCGAGATAACTAGGAGATAAGGGTGCGCGCAGATAAGCGCTTCGGGGAGAGGAAAGGACACCAGAAGTTAGTCCGCGGTATCCCAGGAACCTGGGAGCCGCCACAGCCTGCCAGGAGTGGAGAAGGTAGACACCCTCGGAGCCGATCGCGGCCCGCAGAGGGCCGGAGAGCCGAGGCCGTGGGGCCTGTGTCGGGTGGGGAGTGCAGGGGAGAAAAGAAGGGTGCTCGAGCTAGAGAGATAGCAGCCGAACCTGGGGTGGGCGCTGCGCATGGAGAACAGCCGTGGAGGAGTGTGCTCCCGAGCGCTGAGAGAGGCCGAGGGCGCCAGCCGGCGAGCGCGAGTCCTGGGTCTGTGCGGGGCTGCCGGTGAATAAAAAGGAGAGAGGAGGCGCCTCTTACTGCTCTGCCGGAAAACTGCAGCCTGCGCTCCTGATTGGACTCACCGAGCCCTAAACAAACAGCGCTAGCCGAAGGGTGCCAGGCTGTGGGTCGGAACTGCGCTCAGCGAGCAGCTGGGCGCTGGAGGTGAAGAGGAGGAGGAGGAGGAGGGAACGAGGGGAGGAGAGAAAAGAGGGTGGGGAGGGGAAGGCGGGCGGCGGGGGGAGGGGAACGCGCTGCCTGGGCAGACAATGAGCCCCGCGCAGCCTGCGGGTGTGGGCTGAGCTGCGAGCGCGGTCCTAGGACTACGGGCAAGTCCATCCAGGGGGCGCCGATCCCGGGGACGCCGGGGGAGGGGCAGAGGTGGCAGAACGCCTGACCTGGCTGGCGACCCACACCCATTCCTCCGCCCCGCTTTACACACACACTCGGGCGGGGAGGAGGCGTTGGCAGAGTTAACCATGCGTAGCCCGACGCAGTCTCCGCAGCGGGAGAGATGCGCCATCTCAGGGGTAAGGGAGCCCCCTGAATGTGGGGGGAAAGTGCCTTCCTCCGCTGGTCTTCCCCACTGCTGCTTCCACATTAAACGAACTTTTTGCTCCGCAGTCGTGTACGAGTTTCCCCGACCTTGGGTCTCAGGTCCTGGTGGCCGTCGGGGGTCTAGTCTCCTGTGATCTAGGAAAGAAGGAACTAGAGTGCCCAGCTCCCTATCTCTGCTCTGCTTTTTACAAACGGTCTAAATTCCTATTAAGTTTCGGGAGGTACACGTCGGCATTCCCCACCTAACCTTTAAGAACTTTGAATTCGGGGCCCTGGTGTAAGTAAAGGTGAGTCCATGGGTTGCGCAGAATGGAAAAGGGCTACTAGGCCAGTCGCGCTCTCCGAGTTCGGGTATCCTGTTTGCTCTGAGCTTTCCCTGGAGAACTTCAGGTAAGTCTCAGATAAGTCGTTGGAAAGAGGAGGGGGTCACCTTCCCTGGTTCCAGCGCGAAATACCACTTCCCCACCCCCACCCTCACATACACACCCCTTCTTCGCTCCCTCCAAATGGTTATCACAACTGTGTACAAACTGATACGGTCCTTAGCTGGCAAAGGGACTGGAAATGAACGTCGCGGGGTTATCAGGGCCGATCTGTCAGCAGGGAATCGCGCGGCCGCAGGTTCGTCCCCGCCAGGAGCCCTGATGTATGTCTCTCTCCCTTACGCTCACAAAAAGGATTTCTTCCGACAGCTGTGACCCCAGAAGGCTGTCGAGAATTTTAACTAGGGCAGGCAGTGCTGTTTTGTAGGAATGGATTTTTACACTTTTTTTTTCCAGGTAAATCGAAGTAAATGATTTTCTAAAGGTCAGTCTCCCCGAAAGCCTTTGGGCTGTGTGTGTGTGTGTGTGTGCGTGCGTGTTTCCAGTTGGGGAAAGGAGAGGAGCTTGAGCAGAGTTGAAACCGGGCAGGTAGGGACATAATAAAATAGAGTCTCTGGAGATTGTGAGAACTCCTGGCTAAATGTATGTTTCCTCTCAATGTAACTGTGAATCATGAGCCTGTGTATCCTGAGGGACAAGGGGACAGGGACAGGCAGCGCGGGGGAGGAAGGTGCAGAATCGAGGAAGTCCACGCTTCTTTTTTCCTTTTTTTTATTCTTCGTTGTAAATTGCTGTTAAACACTTTTGAATTTTCAATTGCTACCGAGAAGGTCCATAAACCGTTCTCATCCAATTTAGTCACTTTTATTACATTCCTCTTCGCCTCCCCCAATCACTGCGGCGGCTCCCAGTTTCAGCGCGGCCGCAATTCCGAAAGACTGAAGGTAGAAAACTCTGGAACGGAGACTGGCGACTGGAGCAGGATCCAGGGGCTTTAAATTTTAACCTGAATTCGATTGAACGCGTCTACCAGAAGAGATAGCCCGGCGTCCGCCGTCCACTTAACTCAAACCGGGGCTTCCAATGCTTTTCTTTTGGTTTTTACGTGAGTTCCGACCAAATTTTTATGTAGACTGAGTTTTTAGAAGCTCACTTGTAAGCCGTTACAGAAAGATTGTGAGCATTTGATTTCCTTTGAGTTCAACTGTTCTTAAATGTTTCTACGACTTGCTCTCAAAAGCAAAGTTGTCTTTTTCTAATTCGTATCTCAGCGAGGTGCTGTCTAAAGAACACAAGTTAACAAATAAATTGGCTGAGAGTCCAGGCTGTGAACGGCCTCCAAGCCTGAGCCCAGAGAAGACCGAGCCCCGGCACGAACCTGATTCCTGCTGCGTGTGTGTTTTTTTATATTTGCAAGCACAAGGTTGTCTGTATGAATTTCCCTGGACAATAGACTACCCTCAGGGACCTTCTTTTCCCGCCGCCCCACAGCACCGGGGAGAGGGTGCGCGGGCCCGGCGCTGCGGGACAGAGGTGAGCGCCGGGACGCCGACCGACTCCGCAAAGTGCGGGTTCTAGGATTCGAGAAGGGTCCTGGCACTTTACTCTCCAGATTCCCAGTCCCTTTTAACCTTGTTTAAAACCAAGGTGGGGGCAGGGAGGTAATTGCTTGCTCTTTTGCAGACTCACAAATTGCTTTTTGGTTTTTTTAGACTGGTTTTCCAACCAGAGGAGAGAACGGATAGTGAAATGTTTTTCTTGTCAGTTAAAAATAAAACTGTTCGACCCGCGGAGTTTATTCAGACTGAAAGCCAGGTTGCCTGACTCGTCCAGTTTGCAGTTTTCCCAATGCATCGGCTTTGGCTCCGAGGACAACACCCCCAGGGAGAGGCACATTTTTCAAAGCCACCCTCCCCCGGCCCCAAGCCCGGGGTTCTGATCTTCCCCTGAGCGCCCCAGTTGGTCCCGGAAGGCGAGGAGAAGAGGGGGTGCAGAGGAAGAAGTGCATCCCTACGGCTGGCGAAGGCCCCCACAGTGCTCCAGGTGGAAAATTTAGAAGTTTTCTTCGTGTTCCTCCCTTTCTTTTTTTCATCCTCGTCTCCTTTAGCCCCTCTCTTGTTCGGTGATTTACTAATCTGGAACGAAATCGTTTCTCTCGGGACTATTTAGACCCAAAGAGTGGCCCCTCCGGAGCGAGCCTGCCTCCCCGAGAGGCCCTCCTCACCTTCCGAGGGGGGCCGGCTCCCGGGCGCGGCCAGTCCCCAGGGCTGATTTATTTGGGCCGCGCGCGCCACACGGCGCTTCGCGATTCGAATCCAGCCCGAAACCGGCCGCCAATAGGGCAGGGGGCGGGGGCCTGGCGGCCAAACGGGGAAGGGTGTTTTGGGACTCAGTTGTACGCCGCTTCCGGCGGAGCCTTGAGACTCAGGCGAGGACCCGTGTCGTGATTCGCCCCCCTCCCCCTCCGCCCCCGCAAACCTCAGCTCATTCTGTTGTCCTTTCACCGAGCTCCAGCGACGTTGCAGGAAGAAAAAGAATACATACCATTTCTGACTTAAAACGTAGTTTTAACTTGAGAAGTTTGTGGGGTTTTTAAAAACAGATTTATGGGGCCTTCTCGCTTGTGCTTATATTTCGTCTCTTCCCGGGGACACTTTGGCCGAAGGACACGGGGTCACCTCGGCGGGCCCCGCCCCCGCCAGCGCCTGCCTGCCCGCCCGCGCCCAAGCCCACTAGCCGGGACCGGCTGTCAGTCCAATACAGGCCATCGCCCAGAGTCCTGGGGGGTGGGGTGAGGGTTGGGGGACTGCTGTCTCATTTTTTTTTTTTTTTAATTCTCTAAATCCCCAAAATGCTCCTTAGAGACGTCAGGTGGTGACGGCGGAAGCGCGGAAAATGCGCAGCCTAGAGGTCGCCCCAACCGCGTGCCCTGGCTCTCCGCCCCGCTGCCCGCCGCCTGTCACCGGGCTCCGGAACACGCAGCGCCCACGCCGAGCGGTCGCGATCGGGGCCCGGCCCCGCAGCCCCGGGCCGACCCCGCGCGCCGCTGGCGGCCGCCAGCTCGGCGCGGAGGTGGGCTCGCTGCGGCGGCGCGCGAAAGGTCACCGCGGTGGCATTCCTCTCCGCGCGCTGTTTACGTGACTTAATGTACTTCGTCCGCCGCGGGTAAGTTAGGGCCGCGATAAGGGGGCGGCCGGGGGAGGGTCGCTGTAAAAGCCCCACGCTGGGCGCCTTCCAGCCCTCCCCTTATCCATTAACCTTTTTACTTTCTTCTTCCCTCTCTCTTTTAAAGCTTGTTATCTAGGCCACCCAATGACCGACGAAAGATTTTCCCTCCCTGCTTCTCCCAAGGCCGCTTTAAACCAAATAAATTTAGCTATTAAGGGCCAAGATGTCTAGCAAAAGATGGAAAGGTGTCTTTCCGTGGTCGCTTAAAGAAGCGAAGGAGAAGCTTGTGGTTCTCGGATCCCGATAAAGACATTCCACACCGGCGCCGGCCTCCCTCCCCGCGTCCTGCTTGCGTCCCAACACCCTGAGATCCCCACTTGGCGCCCAGCTCTCCGATGGGTTCGGCGGGACCTGCGGTCGCCGCTCGGCCAGGGAGTGCCAAAGCCTGGGGTCCCGGGAGCCCTCCCGGCTGGAGACAAACTCCCAGAGCAGCCAGCCCTCTGCCCTCGGCCAAAAAACCCTCAACTCAGTGGGATCCTTATTACCTCCCATTTTAATTACTTTCTCATACTGAATAATACTGCAAAGCCAAACCAGCCGCAACCTCCCGACCCACCACCTCGCTCCGGGTGGTTTTGCTGAGGCGTATTGTTACTCCCCCGTCTTCGGTGGTGGGGAGCAGACCTTTGGAACCTCAGTCAAAACGTGATGGGTGGAAGGAACCCTGCATTTGGATCCCACTGAGGCTAATCGGGAGGGTGTGGACTCACAGAATAGCTGTGCAGGTGGGAGGCAACGGTCCAGATAATCAGTCATCCTGAGGTTGAGTTTGGTTATGAAGAGTAGCATTTATTATTGTTGTTATTATTTATTATTAATTACTAGTGGCATCAGCAAGTGAAGCCTAGGGTTGCCAGCTGGGCTGAAGCCCTGCCCCTAGAGTGATCCCTCCCCTTCCACCAAAGATGAAGCAGAGAAATCCAGCGTCCTGATCCAGGACTGAAAAGTGGGCTTGGGGAGTCAGATGCCATGTTTTGAGTTTCCTGCCCTGAGCCTCTTCTTCCCTTAAGTAGAGGGAGTAGCCTCTGTACTCCAGGCCCACTTAAGCCTTTTCTACCGCTTTGAAATATGGCAGGATAAGAGGCTGTGGGTAGCAGATGAGACCCCCTTAGCTTCCCTGCTGTGAGGCCTCTTCCATCTGTTTTTCTCCAGCAATGCTGGAGGCAGGATTCTGAATTCCAGAGCAATCCAGCATCTTCAGCTTCTGTCTGTCATTTCATGCTGGACTCCAGAAGTTAAAGATGACTCTTATTTTCGCATCTCCCAAATAAGGTCAGCTCCCAAATCATCCACCTTCTCTAATCCTTACCCCTTACTCAGCTTCCGGAGATGGGAAAAATCAAAGCATCAGAGGGAAAGGGACCCTTTATGCTCTTAAGAAGGTGAGAGAGGTGCAGAAATTTCCTTCCCACTAGACAAGCAGAAGCTGGGCTTTCTCTGGGTTTGGCAGGTATCACTAGGTGTTTCGGCACTGCCCATTCTAGAGTTAGGGTTCACACACCTCTGCCCCAAAGCTGTCTCAGCTCAGAGACTTCCGTTACTGGTTTTCTTTTTCTGGTGGGGCAGGAAGCATGGGGGAGGCAGAAAAAAAAGGAGATAATAGGCTTTTGCAGATTTGCTAAGTGACTAATGCTTCCCCCCCGCCCCGAATCAGTTAAAGAAAAAAAAAAACTGCCTGAGAAATTAAAAAATTACCACTCAGAAATATGACCTCTCCATTCAGCTATGTTGCAAATATGCAGAGAATTAAGACCAAAAGGCTGTCTGTCTACCCAAGTGCAGTCCTCCAGTTTGCTGCACTTACCCAAGAGTACGACGTATGCACTGCACAAAGAACTAGGAGAGTCAGCTAGCAGTTTTGAAGTGTTTACAGTCTAGAAGGTCGGCGCTTCTGTAGAGCCTGTTGGGCAAAGTACCACGGACAACTTCCAAGATGGAGGGAGATGTCTGAGCCCTTTTTTCCTTCTCTAAAAAAGTACCTATGCTCAGATTTTCCTCTTGGTTTCACAGTGAGCTAGCGGGTTTACTCCAGCTCACACCCGGATGGAATTCCTAGGAGCCCAGCCTTCCTGGATTTGAATCATCGCCCCATGCCTTCCTAGCTGAGTGACCAAGAGAAGTTGCCTAACCTCTCTGCCTCAGTTTCCTCATCCATAAAATGGGCTTGATAAAAAGTACCTCCCTGACAGGATTGTTGGGAGGATTGAAAGATTTCTTTTGTGTGAAGGACTAAGAGTACCCCAAATATAGCAAGCGCCCTGTGTGAACTGCTGTTACCAATACCTATTGTAATAGACTCACGCCTACTACGTCAAATTTCAATTTCTTGGGTGTCCCCAGAGCTAAATTCGTTCCCAGGAAAGAACTTCTTTGAGCACCCACTCAACTCACTCAACACCAAATGTCTCGAGCTTTTTCTCTGTACAAGCCATGAAGATTTTACTTATCATACTATGGTAGGAAAGGGCGGTGAGCGAGACAAGCATAGATCCTTTCTATTGGTTTGGGTTCCTTTGAAGAGGAAAAATTCCTTGTTGTTCCTTTTGCAAATGCAGACTGCAGGACAGAGACAGTAATCTTGAGACTTGTCCTCTGCTCCTAGAAAAGAACCCCAGTCCTCAGCAACACTCCTCCCTGGGAATGTCCTTCTGGCAGGAGAGAAATGAATTAACAAATAGGGCCAGGAAGGAAAGCAACCTTGAGGACTGGCATTTGATATAAGGGGGAAAAAAGACTAATTAAGTTGACCTGTCATCTAATTACTCTCATACTTTTTAACTTTCAATTTGGTGTTGCTCTTTGTACAGGAGACTTATTCTACCTTAATCACATTTTGTTACAGAAGAGAAAAAATGAAGATGTGTGAGAAACTAGGGGACCCGTTATTGAGAGACCGTTCCAGACTTTCTTCCAACTGATTTGCTTTCTTTCTGTTTTTCTTTTTTTAACAGCATCTTATCTTCTAAAGCAAGACCTAAACCTCAATAATGAAAAGTAAAAAGCAAAACACATGGGATGTAGAAAAGAATACTGTTCTCTAGATAAAACGACAGGGATAGAGGTTTGGTTTTCAGGAGGCAGACTTAAAAGTCTTTCTCTCCGTGCAGGGTTCCAGCCCAGCTTGTGCCCAGAGCCTGTTTTCCTCTCATCTCTGACAGTCCTGATCTTCTCCATGTTTAATTTACTGGGTGCTGTCATTTCTCTGCTCTTTACTTTCACAATCACACATTCAAACCTGATAAAGTTCAAGACCCTGAATATTTGCAGCTTTCCCAGATTTACAGTCCTGCTGCCCCCCACCCTGGTCAGTGGTCCCCGGGCTGATTGAATCCTCATGGACCGAAGCCGTGGGGGATCAGCAGAGAGCCAGCAGGGTCAGGATGGGTGGATCTCAGGGAATGTCAGCCTCTAGGTCAGCACTCTTAGTCAAAGCAAAACGTAGTAGCTTTCTTCCCATAGAAAATGATGTCAAACATCCGCTCAGGTTAGTTCCAACTTCCAGTTTGTAACCTGCCTGTGGGCAGGGATGGGAATGATAACTTGCAAGTGTTACAGCTGGTGACGATGGCATAGAGTCATGGTCAGCTTACATGAATTTCCTGTCGATCCAGGGCAAGCCGCTTAACCTCTCAGTGCCTCAGTTGCTCCATCCATAAAATGGTAGAAATATTACTGTCTACCAACGTTAATCACAAACTAATGGCTGGAGTCCTCCCTCCCAGCGTAGCTCTGTCAGGGCCCCGGGAAAACCATTAACACGTGTCTGCACTGGCTGTTTGGATTCCATCAGGTTAAATACAAACCTATGTTAATCTAAATACTATACCAATGGGCTAAACAAAACGAATGATTCATCTCTAAAGACTGAGCAGTTAAATTAGGCTCATGTTTTCAAACCCCCACTATCTTATGCAAATATGTCATAAGTCAACTAAAAGAACAGTGACAAAAGGCCATCACTGACTGTGAATGCCCTTATTTCCCATATGGCGATGATATGGGAACTTCATATTTAATGTATGTAATTTAATTACACAAGTGATTGTTTTTACATGAATTAATGTTTTCATTTTTCTTGAACTATCAGAATTTTCTGAGTAAGGCAAGCAGCACTTAGTCTTTTTTGGCGGGAGGTGGGAGGCAGTGCAATGGCGAGCTGAGACACGTGGAAGTTCCCAGGCCAGGGATCAAACTCACACCACAGCAGTGACCCAGCTGCTTCAGTGACAAGACAAGATCTTTAACCTACTACACCACGAGGGAATTCCAAGTGGGTCTTTTATTTATATATACATACATATATGCGTGTGTGTGTGTGTGTGTGTGTGTGTGTGTGTATCACTACTCCAATTTCATGAACTAAAAAAGGTTTTTAAATTTTTTTCCCCTTTTGGAGTTCCCTGGTGGTTCAGTGGGTTAAGGATCTGGTGTTGTCACCATTGTGGCATGGGTCACTGCTGTGACACAGGTTCAATCCCTGACCGGGGAACTTCAGAAAGAAAGAAGGAAAGAGAAAGGAAGAAAGAAAGAAAAAGAGAAAGAAAGAAAGGAAGGAAGGAAGAAAGAAAGAAGGAAAAGGAATGGAGAAAGGAAATTTCCCCTTTAAATTCATATTCTAGAGTTCCCATTGTGGCGGAGTGGAAACAAATCTTGACTAGTATCCTTGAGGTTGTGGGTTTGATCCCTGGCCTTGCTCAGTGGGTTAAGCATCTGGTGTTGCCGTGAGCTGTGGTGTAGGTCGCAGATGAGGCTCAGATCCTCTGTCTCTGTGGCTGTGGTGTAGTTTGGCAGCTGCAGCTCCGATTCAATTCCCAGCCTGGGAACTTCCATATGTTATGAGTGTGGCCCTAAAACCTGAAAAATACAATAAAATTCATATTCCAAAGAAAGCTAAACTGTCATAATATCTAAGGGAAAACTGTACTCACCTGTTAGGGAAAAAGCCAAATTATTGCCTGCATTCTTCAGCAGGCATTTTTTGTTACCTACCTAGTCAGGAGACACTGAGCAGAGTATATTACGATGTTGCTTTTTTCCTGACCATAATGATAATCGCTTCTATAGAGATGAATAAAAATAGAAGCTTGACTTAGTAGATATCAAATAACTTTTTCTGGCTACTCCTGATCTAGGTTACTGCTCTGTTTATTATACCACAAATTAAAGACGTGCAATTATCCAACAAAAACAGTGTGACTATTACACCATTTTGAAAGACTGACTACCACATAGCCCAGCTCAGCCAGCTCTGGCCAAAACCACAGTGTGGATCAACAAATAAAGCTGTCAGCCTTTGCATTTCAAAGACACCTTTCTGTAGAGAGTTCAGCTTGCTTGAATAAGGCTTGGTGAATGGAAAGGGCCTGCCTAGTGGTTGAGCTGGTGGGCAGGAGTGGAATCTGCCTACACTTCAGCACTGTGGCTAGCATGAAGGTTGAGAGCTGCAGGTCTGGGTTCGAATCCCAGCTCTGCTCTGCAGCTCACACACTTTGTGTGTGTGTGTGTGTGTGTGTGTGTGTCCTTATGCAAGTTCCTTAACATGTCATTTTCCTCGTCTATAAAAAGGGGGTGGTAGGAACAGTAGCTCCTTCAAAGAATGTCAGTGAAGACTAAATGAGTTAATATTTATCAAATACTTAGAAGAGTGTCTGGCTCAACATGCAGACTGTTTGAATCATTTGATAAATGAAAAAACACACAAACTTCCACTTCGGGCCACCTTTCCAGGGGAAGGGAGGACATACAAGACCTCAAAAAAGGTAGGAAGAGATCAAAGACATAAAGAAAAGAGATAAGAAAAAGCCTTTAAGAAGGTCAGACATTTCCTACTGGGGATTATTTAAGACCGTAAACTCCCTTTCTGTGTATAAAACCTTCCAACATGCTGTCTTCGCAATGACAAATGTGCCAATATCTTGATGAATGAATGGAGTCATAGGCTCTTGCCCAGCATATCGTGTTTATGTCAGAGGCAAAAGTGAAGATTGCAGAGGCAATAAAACTCGCAGGGTGCAGATACTTTTAACAACTAACAAGTATAAAAGGTTCTTCTTTCTGGCAACTCGGTAACCTTTCTTACTTAGGGAACGGATGCACGGTGGCTAGAACTTGGCCCTGGGGTTGCAGCACCCAGTCGGTCCTCGTAAGCACCCCGGGTGTGTCCATGGTCATCACTGGTGTGACTCTAATGGCCGTGAAACCCCATGAGAGCCCCCTTCTTTCTCCACTCGCCTCACTACGATCCTCTGATTATGGTGCCTTCTTTTTGCTCAGGCAGCACTGTGGTCACTGCGAGGTGAGTGGGTCACAGGTGGTTCATCTTTACTGCATCCCTGTGCTCCTCTGGTCCATGAGACCTGGGGGCTTGGATCACAACTCATTCATCTTTGTATCCTCGTGGACACAGACTGTTGAGTGTGATAATTTTGAAAGTTTTAAGGTACAATGCTCCAAGCGCCAAGCATGAATTCCAACATTGTCAGTACTAGACTACTCTATGCTAAAGACAATAATCTCTTTATTTGAAGTTTTAAAATTCTTTTTTGCCCCCAACATCCTTTTAGATAGAATTCTCAACCAGGAAATTTGAACATCAACTTTTGGGGGGCTTCTACATTGAATAGTGTTGATTATCAAAGGATATCTTGATAAGCCACTTTCTGATCCAGTCATCTTAATACAAACAAATACTGACCGTAGCCTGCGAAAGTTCACTCATCCAAGGCCACTTATAGGAGCTATTGTGAGACTATTACTGCAGCAGATGTGTTCCTTTACTTCCCAGATTCTGTCTCAGTTTCTCTGGATTTTATATTTCACTATGCCATCCTGCTACCTCCAACTTCAAAATACTTTCCACATTTTCTCTCTTAATTCAACCGCTTAAGAATTTCATATTTGGAATTCCCATTGCAGCAATAAACCTGACTAGTGTCCATGAAGATGCGATTCTCTGGCCTCATTCAGTGGGTTAAGGATCCGACGTTGCTGTGAGCTGTGGTGTAGGTCACAGACGTGGCTCAGATATGATGCTGCTGTGGCTGTGGTGTAGGCCAGCAGCTGTAGCTCCAATTTGACCCCCTAGCCTAGAAACTTCCATATGTCAAAGGTGAAGTTGTATTATTTGAATATTGTATTATTCAAAATTTTCTATTGGCCAATAATTTATTAAGCCAGTTAGAAAGAGCACTTTGAAAGAAGAATCAATGGCTAACAGCCAGCAAGAATTTATTAAAGATCCAGATCATCTTCAGAACCAGCCATCATCCGCATCTTCAGCTCCATGAACACAAATCAGAGGGGTAAATTCTGTTTTGAATACTGGCCACGCACTCCTCTTTTGTTTCCATCATTCTAATATTAAGGAAGAGATGCCAGTCTTGAGGGCAACTGCCTATTGCCATTAGGTATAACAAAGGAACAGATTTATGACTGGCAACTACCAAAAATAAAATAGAATAAGGTCACACCAAAAAAGGTTAAACAGGACAAGAGAAAATAGGGTCCTTTCTGAAGGAGTCTTTGAATGCAATGTCAAGTTCCTTTCACTTACATTTCCATTGTGTAGTTCAGGGCATTGCAGATTTCTCTTCAATGGTGGGGATATGCCTCTTCAGTGGTGTGAGAGCAGGTGCCCTCTCTGAAGAAAACCACGGTCCTTCCGCCCTGGTACATGGGAAACAGGGCAAGACGTGCTAAAGAGATGAAGTTCAAACATTCTCACACAATACCACAAAAGTTGGAGCACCTTATTAGAATACTGTAGAACTTTATTCCTGCCTTACAGAATCCTTTTTTTTTTTTTTTTAAATTGTCACTATAGGAGTTCCTGTCATGGCACAGCGGAAACGAATCTGACTAGGAACCATGAGGTTGCGGGTTGGATCCCTGGCCTTGCTCAGTGGGTTAAGGATCTGGCGTTGCCGTGAGCTGTTTTATAGGTTGTCACTATAAAACATCCTACCTAATTAGAAACACTCCGAATTGATGCATAGCACTGTCCCAGACCCACATCTGTTCAACTATACCTCTTGTATAACGCAACATCAAGGGCAAACGTCAGTGCCCTATTTTCACTTATTTGCCTCATCTCTCATGCTGATACAGCGACCGTGGGCTGGCCAGAAGGACGAGGTGAAAAAAGAATTGTCTCTCACTTACTCCCTTTAGGTACCAAACCAGGGCTTCACGGAAGAGGTGTTAGTTATGAACTTAACCCTAATTAATTCAAGGGAGTGAAGCAGCCCCCAAACAGCTGTTGGTTTGCCCACAGAGCCACCGCCCAGCCACATGCAGGGGTCCTGGTGAGACTTTTTTGTAGGTGACAGTAGCATGGGGAACAACAGGGCAGAGAACTGGAATGCTGTGGAGGGAAGTGCTCTCCCAATCTGCACCCTCTGAAACTCGAGAGCGGAAATGATGTTGATTGGCTTCTTTTGAGTTGAGGTGCATAGGGAAAGCCAAGGCAGTGCTATGAGAGAGGTCAGATGGCCTTCGGCCTCATTTCTACACCGAGTTTGTAACCAGCAATAACCCCACATTCAATCCTTCCTTTCCCGACAACCCAAACAGGTGGCCACTGGGAACTCCTGTTTTTTATTTTTATTTTTTTTAATCACTTGTTCTTCAGTCTATAACTTAAGTATTGAGTCTAAAGGGTTATGGGAGTTACCGTTATGGTGTAGAAGAAACAAATCTGACTAGCATCCACGAGGACGCATGTTGGATCCCTGGCCTCGCTCAGTGGGTTAAGGATCCAGAGTTGCCATGAGCTGCGGTGTAGGTCGCAGAGACGGCTTGGATCTGGCATTGCTGTGGCTGTGGCGTAGGCCAGCAGCTATAGCTCCAATTTGTCCCTTAGTCTGGGAAACTCCATATGCTGTGGATAAAAACAATAAAGTATTATGAACCATTGCATTTTTGTGTTGAAACCATCTAAGATGACAAATATCTCTACTCGTAGAAAAAGTCCCTGCCTTGACTCACCTCCATGGGTGGCCACCATTCATAACATGTCAGAAGGAAGACACAGCCCCTAGAGATGGGCGGTTTGATGCCTAGATATAAGACACAGAAACTCTTCTCTAACTGGATTGAGCAATGAGAACATTTGTGTGTTGATGTAACTGGAAGTTCAGAGTCAGTTTATTCCGGGGGCTCCTGCCCCGTTTCTCTGCCATGCCCGTGCATGTATCGCTCCCATTCGTCGACTTCATCTTCAGGTCACTTCTCTCAGGTGGCAAAGAACTTCTGGCATCCAGAGGAAGAGAGAGAAAACCTCCAGCATTGGATTCCAGGCAGGAGTCCTGAAATTCACCTTAAATGGACCCTGTAATCTATGCCCACCCTTAACTAATGACCTTCCTTAGGGATGGAATGGGTTGATCGGGTTAAAGCAACGAAGAGTTAAGGCTGAGGTCGTCTCCCTTCAAAGTCCATGGGTGACGATGTAAGCTGAAACAGAAATGTGGGCCCACTGAGATGGGTAAAGGGAAGAAATGCATAGACAACCAACAATACCCAACAAACCATCTTTACCCCATTGACCCCGGCCCCCGCCACCGAAGGAAGGCAGCATGTGTCATGGTGGAGCTAAGGGAGCTAGATTAGCAGGGTCAGGCACGCAAGTGTGGGGATCAGAAGAAGGAAATTGAAACGTTCAACCCTGTGATCCTAGATTACACTCTACCCCCATCCTCTAGAAGCCCCAAGCCATAGATTCCCCACTCTGTCTCAAATCCCAGCTACTAGACCTTCACTTCACCTTAAAAATTTAGGACCTATCACCACCACTAGAAAATAAAACATCAACAGAAAACTATACCTTTTCCCACATCATTTAGAAGAGGCTACATGTCCTCCATCTTCTTCTTCACTCCACTTCCTTGTCGGAGGGCAACTCAAGGGCTCTAGGAATAGGACTCATGCTTTGTCCTCTAACAAAGTGACTTTGGTACCCATTGACTTCCCAGCACGCATTGGGATGAAACTCTCATGGCTTTGCATCCTCTTTCCTTCACTTCCCTTCCAACCCTTCCCTTCTCCTTCCTTCCTTCCTTCATTCCTTTCCTTCCTTCTTTCTTTTTTTCTGCTTTTTAGTGCGGCCAATGCAGTATATGGAGGTTCCCAGGCTAAGGGTGGAAACAGAGCTACAGCCGCTCACCTACTCCACAGCCACAGCAATGCCAGATCCGAGCCATGTTTTTCAACCTACACCACAGCTCACGGCAAGGCAGGATCCTTAACCCCCTGAGCCAGGCCAGGGATCGAACCCAAGCCCTCATGAATGCTATTCAGGTTCATTTCCACTGAACCACAATGGGAACGTCTGAATCCACTTTTTATTTTTATTTCTTTTGTCTTTTTGCCTTTTATCTAGAGCCACATCCGCGGCATGTGGAGGTTCCCAGGCTAGGGGTCTAACAGGAGCTGCAGGTGCCGGCCTTTGCCACAGCCACAGCAACGCGGGATCTGAGCCGCGTCTGCGACCTACACCACAGCTCACGGCAACGCCGGATCCTTAACCCACTGAGCAAGGCCAGGGATCGAACCCGCAACCTCATGGTTCTTAGTCGGATTCGTTAACCACTGAGCTACGAAGGGAACTCCTGAATCCACTTTTTAATGGTCTGTCTGTAGTCAATCGTGCACTAAAAATGGCAAGGTGAACCATGAGGCTGTCTAAAGAAATGTACTAAGAAAGTGGGATTATTACTGCTTTCCCAACTACTCTCATATTAATAAAATTACATAAACCCAGCTCTTTACAGAGTACCCTCTTTTGACTAACAGTGGTCACAGTGTTCATCTTAAGCCATGAAGCTATAAAATATAATAAATAAGCTTTTGATTGGAAAATAAGCTAAAACTGAATTCACCAAACTCAATGAAAACACAAAGGTAGAATAAAAAAGGGTCAATTACTCAGGCTTCTCGGCAAAATTGTCCCACATAAAGATTGATTTCCATCTCACTCCCACTGTGCTCCAAAAATCCCACTCCTAAAATGGTGGTTTCCCACTGCAAGACTGGCTCAGAGCCCAGGCCTCAATCTCTAGAGCTTTCCACAGAGTTCTAAGTAATGCAGACTTTGCTTGACTGGAAGTGGAAGGCTGGAAATAAATTGTCCTAGTAAGTGTTAAATTTAAAAGAGTGAAGCTATTCTATTATGAAAATAATAATTTAGGAGTTCCTGTTGTGGGGCAGCGGAAACAAATCTGACTAGGAGCCGTAAGGTTGCAGGTTTGATCCCTGGCCTCCCTCAGTGGGTTAAAGATCTGGCTTTGCCGTGAGCTTTGCGGTGTAGGTCACAAACACCACTCGGATCTGGTGTTGCTGTGGTGGAGACTGGCAGCTACAGCTCTGATTAGACCCCTAGCCTGGGAACCGCCATATGCCGTGGGAGTGGCCCTAAAAAGCAAAATGATAATAATAATTTTAATAATAATAATAATAATTTAGATGTTTGTAATGGCCCACAGTCATTTGTAATGCTCACTTAATAAAAAGACATGGAGTTCACGTTGTGGCTCAGCAGAGACGAATCTGACTACTATCCATGAGGACACAGGTTCTATCCCCAGCCTTGCTCAGTGGGTTAAGGATCCAGCATTGCTGTGAGCTGTGGTGTAGGTTGCAGACGTGGCTCGGATCCCGCGTTGCTGTGGCTGTGGTGCAGGCCAGTGGCTGCGGCTCCAATTGTACCGCTAGCCTGGGAACCTCCATATGCTGTGTGTGCGGCCCTAAAAAGAAACAACAACCAAAAAAAAAAGAATAGAGAGATGTGTGCGTGCTATATATGCTATATTTAGGAACTTAGCTGCAGCAGATACTGAGCAAAGTTGACACCTAGTCTACAGTATCAGAGGTGGAATACGCAGTCGTAGAAAAAGACAAGCATAAGAATGGAATTCTCTTTCAGATAACGGCAAATTATTTTTGACATTTTTGGCTTTCGCTATGTATCACTTTTGAAAATATAACAGTTTTTTTTCTGAGTTAAACAAATATATTCTTTCCGGTTGTTGTTTTATTTTATTTTTGCTTTTTAGGGCTGTACCTGCAATATATGGACGTTCCTAAGCTAAGGACCGAATCAAATCTGCACATGCTGGCTTACGCCACAGCCACAGAAACACCAGATCTCAGCTGCATCTGCAAACTACACCATAGCTCGCAGCAATGTCAGATCCCCGACCCTCTGAGCGAGGCCAGGGATCGAACCTGCGTCCGAGGATAGTAGTCAGATTCATTTCTGCTGCACCACAAAGGGAATTCCTGCAGTCAAATTCTTAACCCACTGTGCCACAGTGGACACTCCCAAATATATTCTTTCTGATTGAAATAAATAAATTCTTCAAAAAAATGGGGTTTTTTTTATCTTTTTTTAGGGCTACTCCCACAACATATGGAGGTTCCCAGGCTAGGTGTCCAATCAGAGCTGTAGCTGCTGACCTACACCACAGCCACAATAATACGGTATCCGAGCTGCATCTTCAACCTTCACCACAATTCACGGCCACGCCAGATCCTTAACCACTGCGCGAGGCCAGGGATAGAACCTGAGTCTTCATGGATGCTAGTCAGGTTCGTTAACTAATGAGCCATGATGGGAACTCCCAGAAAAGTGAATTTTTTTAAGTAATCTCTTTTTGACTGATTCCTCTCCCAAATAGTTTCTCCTTTTCATTATCATGATTTTATCTTTCGTAAAAAGGAAGTCACTTTTAATTGAAGGTCATGAATCCAAGGACGAAAATCAGCCTAACAACATTAGTTGTTTTGTCTTATTATGGCTCAATTTGGGGTGTCATTGCCCCGTGGCTCTATTGCATAAGGTTTTTTTTTTTTAAGGCACACTCACACTCCTCAATTCAGTTTGCGGTTTCCAGGAATGTTTTCTAAATTATCCTGTCCCCTGTGATTTACCCCATCCTTCGCAGGGGCCCAGCGTTAACTCTGGAGGAAAAGGTTAGTTCACTCTCATCTCACTGGAGGCTGTTTAAATGGAAAGGGGCTGTTTCGAAACCTTCATTTCTCAACTGTCAGCATTTAAAATATATGAGGCAGTCGCAAATGGACTTAAATGGATATAATCTTTTGGAAAGTAACTGGATAATCAGCTTTAATAGCCAGAGAGCATATTGTGCAACATTACAACATCATCTCCAATGGTGGCAAACTGTAAAGAATTTATATGACCCACAACGAGGCAATGGTTAAACATGGAACATCCACACAATGGACCATTCTGTTGCCATTAAAAACATGTTTCGGGGAGTCTCCACTGTGGCTCAGCGGTAACAAACCTGACTAGTATCGATGAGGATGAGGGTTCGATCCCTGACCTCGCTCAGTGACTTAAGTATCCAGCATGGCCGTGAGCTGGGGTATAGGTCACAGACGCAGTTCAGGTCTCAAGTTGCTGTGGCTGTAGCATAAGCCAGCAGATGCAGCTCTGAATTGACCCCTAGTCTAGGAACTTCCATATGCCGAGGGTGCAGACCTAAAAATTAATTAATTAATTAATTAATTAAAATCTTAAAATTAAAAAAAACCTGTTTTTAGAGGTTTTGTTTGTTTTTTGCTTTTGCTTTGTAGGGCCACACTCAAGGCAAGTGGAGGTTCCCAGGCTAGGGGTCAGTCGAACTGGAGCTGCAGCTGGCGACCTACACCACAGCTCACAGCAATGCCAGATCCTTAACCCACTAGGCGAAGTCAGGGATCAAACCTGAAACCTCAGGGTTCCTAGTTGGATTAACCACTGAGCCACAACGGGAACTCTGAGAATATTTAATAAATGGACAAATGTTTATCTTTATGGTATCATCATCTCTAGGGCTGGTGAGACAGGAAGAGCTTAATATTCTCTTCTGTGTGGGCATAGGTTTCTCTATTTTGCAAATGACTCTAAAAAATGTGCATTGTTTTTGAAATAAGAAAAAATATTCCTGGAGTTCCCATTGTGGCTCAGTGGTTAATGAATCTGACTAGCCTCCGTGAAGACACAGGTTCGATCCCTGGCTTTGCTCAGTGGGTTGAGGATCCAGCGTCGTCGTGAGCTGTGGTGTAGGTCTCAGACGCAGCTTGGATCCTGCGTTGCCGTGGCTGTGGTGTAGGCCGACCTACAGCTCCAATTGGACCCCCAGCCTGGGAACCTCCATATGCCGAGGGTGCGGCCCTAAGAAGCAAAAAAAAAAAAAAAAAAAAGGGAAAGAAAGAAAAAGAATCCTGGAATTCAGGAAGGCCTAGGCTGACCCTGGGCGTGAGGTCTGTGGGTCAGTAGATCAGGAAGCAATATTTACCCAGGGCCTACCTTGTGCCAGGCATGGGGATGAACACCAGGGACACAAATGGACTTAAAATATAAAACATAATGCCAGTCAGGAGGAGTGGCTGGGCTAGGGCACTCAGAGCTCACAAGACATCTTGATTGTGTGAACAAATGTGGGTGCTTGTTGTCCCGTTGATCAACACTAAGTACCGGCACCCTAAGGAAAAGAAGCTGGTATAATCACAGCTTTATTAGTAACACTTTCAAATCCAAAATGCTGATCACTAGAAAATCCACCTAAAATTTCTTCCTTCCATATGCAATTTTTGTCTGTTTGTTTTGTCTTTTTAGGGCCACACGTGTGGCATATGGAAGTTCCCAGGCTAGGAGTCGAATCCTAGCTACAGCTGCCGGCCTACACCACAGCCACAGCAACACCAGATCTGAACTGCAACTGTGACCTGTTCATGGCAACGCCAGATCCTTAACCCACTGAGTGAGGCCAGGGATCAAACCCGCCTCCTCATGGATACTAGTTGGATTTATTACCACTGAGCCGCATCTGGAACTCCGGTGTCAGATCTTTTACGTTTGGAGGTGAGTTCCGGAAAAGTCCCTGAGTGCAGTTTTAAATTCCCTGAGTTCGCCCCAGAATAACGAGGGCAATTGCCTCTTGTTCCTCTTTTCCACTTTCATTCCTCCCGTGAGGCTGAAGTTTCACTTGCTGCTTGGCTGTTAACTCTAAGCTGCTGCCTGGTCCTCGCCAGCTCCCCATCCTCTGGGAACAGAGCCCTCTTCCCACGTATCGGTTTTCTGGGGCTGCTGTAAGAAAGCCCCACAGGGAGTTCCCATTGTGGGGCAGCAGGAATGAATCCGACTAGCATCCATGAGGATTCGGGTTCGATCCCTGGCCTCGCTCAGTGGGTTAAGGATCCGTCGTTGCCATGACTTGTGGTGCAGGTCGCAGATGCAGCTCAGATCCTGCGTGGTATGGCTGTGGCTTAGGCTAGCAGCTGTAGCTCTGATTCAACCCCTAGCCTGGGAATTTCCATATACCATGGGTGAGGCCCTTAAAAAAAAGGAAAAAGGAAGAAAGGAAGGAAGGAAGGAAGGAAGGAAGGAAGGAAGGAAGGAAGGAAGGAAGGAAGGAAGGAAGAAAGGAAGAAAGAAAGAAAGAAAGAAAGCCCTATGCACTGAGTGACTTAAAGAACAGAAATATATTGTCTCACAGTCTGGAGGCCAGAAGTCCAAGATAAGGTGTCGGCAGGACTAGCTCCCGCTGAGCGCCACGAGGGAGGGCTCTGGTCCAGGCCTCTCTCCCCAGCACAAATGTCAACCTTTTCTTTATGTCCTTCACATTGTCTTCCCTTTACATGTTTCTCTGTGTCCAAATTTCCCTCTTGAAAAGACACTAGTGGAGTCCCCACTGTGGCCCAGTATCTTAAGGATCTAGCATTGCTGCCTCTGGGGCTCAGATTCTATTCCTGGTCACTGAATGCATGCGGCCAAAAAAGAAAAAAAAAACAAAGCAAAACACTAGTCATTGGATTAGGGCCCAGCCTAATCCAATACGCCCTCATTTTACCTTGATTATGTCTGCAAAGACCTTATTCCCAAATAAGGTCTCATCCTGAGGGTTAGACCTCTACTTAGGAATTTAAGGTGGGGATAGGGTGGGTGTTACAGTTCAACCCAAAACATCCCCAGGCACTGAGGGGATGGCTCCCGATGAGATTAGACCACCTGAAAGCATCAGCATGCCTTTGGCCTGACACTTTCTACAGACTGTCTGATATTGAATTTTTTATCAGACCCCTTTTTAAGAGATTCATGATTCTTGGCTATAGGGGGTTGTTAACCTAGCCAGGTGGTTAGCCCCATGGGTGAGCAACAAGTGTATCTTTCCACCATAAAGAATCTGTGTGCCTTACCACATGAATTGTGACATTATATTTGTCAATGAAAAAAAATGCAGTTTGATTTTACTAGTCTCAATTATTGTATATTTAAAAATCTTTATTAAAACATTTTAATTTTTTTCATCCACTCATACAAATAAATTTTTTTCTTTTTTTTTTTGGTCTTTTTGTCTTTTTAGGGCAGCACCTGCAGCATATGGAGGTTCCCAGGCTAGGGGTCAAATCGGAGCTGCAGCTGCCAGCCTATGCCACAGCCATAGCCATGCAGGATCCGAGCCACATCTGCGACCTACACCACAGCTCATGGCAACGCTGGATCTTTACCCCACTGAGTGAGGCCAGGGATCGAACTTGTGTCCTCATGGATGCTAGTCAGATTCGTTTCCACTGAGCCACAACAGGAATTTACTTAAGAAATATTTTTCTTGATGGAGATTATTTAGAATTTCAAGAGAACCGTTTTTTTAAGTCTTTTTTTTTTTGTCTTTTTGCCTTTTGTAGGCCCGCACTCGCAGCATATGGAGGTTCCCCAGGCTAGGGGTCTAATTGGAGCTACAGCTGCCAGCCTACGCCACAGTTCACAGCAACACGGGATCCGAAGCGCTGAGCGAGGCCAGGGATCAAACCCACAACTTCATGGTTCCTAGTCGGATGCATTAACCACTAAGCCACAACAGGAACCCCATTTTTTGTAAGTCATTATTGGGAATGACATGTAGCTATTTGAAACATAAAAATGGACATAAAGAAGTTATGTTCATGAAATGGATTAGGATCTGGCATTGTCACTGCAGTGGCTCAGGTCGATGTCATGGCAAAAACAAAATTTTTTTAATTAAAATTTTAATTAAAATTTTTTTAATTTTTTTTAAGCTTTTTAGGGCTGCACCCTCCTTATATGGAGGTTCCCAGGCTAGGGGTCAAATCGTAGCTGTAGCTGCCAGCCTACACCACAACCACAGCAATGCAGGATTCAAGTCTGTCTGCAACCTACACTACAGCTCATGGCAACTCCAGGTCCTTAACCCACTGAGCGAGGCCAGGGATCAAACCAACAACCTCATGGTTCCTAGTCAGATTCATTTCCATTGCACTAAATTGGGAACTCCCTAAAAGGATTTTATCTTAATGTCTTACACAAATTTGATGTTTAATAGTTTCCCTGTTGCTTTCTGGCGAAATGGTGTATAGTAAGTCCTGAATGCTCTGATCCTTTCCTCCTAAATATTCATCTTTATGCTCTTCAGTAGGCTTCCATTTAGTTCCTTACCATACACACCTTCCCATCTCATGAGCATACTTCTTTTGAATGGGCGTAGATTTGATTTCATCACACACACACACAGACACAAGCACACACACACACACACAGACACACACACACACAGGAGAATCAAAAAGTCAATCTTTAGTCCCATCTACAAGGTTTCAGTGAGATCATCTGTTTACTCCTGGTGTTATCATCTCAAGCTCACTTTGCTTGTTACCTATGCCCTGTGTGTTTGTACATAGATAGCTCAGACCCTAAGTACAGCTTTCTGGTCTCCTTCCCAACTGCTTTCTCCTGTGAATCACCAAGCACCTCTCGCTCCCTTATTCTTTCAACACGATGCCTATTACTCTTCATAGTAACTGATTCACAGGTTTACCTGGGTGCTTTCCTTCCCACCTTACTTATCCCATTTTCAAGCTCCATGGATTAATTATTATTTATCCAGTAAACTCCTGGGTTAATTATTAAGTTCCCAATTTGGTGAGATGTCCTCCATCCTAAATCAAAAGTGCATCATGTTCATAACATAACTCCCCAGGTTCAAGATCCTTAAATCCAAAAACAGTAAAATAAAACCATCTTCGTGGCTTGTCACTCAGGTCTCAGACCTTCAAACTTAAAATGTCGCTAGCAAGATACAAAAGAGATAACAATTTGGGCTCCCAAGTCCTAATCTTTATAGTTTCTTGAAAATACTTCCTTTCTTTACTGATGAAGTCATTCTTTCCCATGGGAGGCAACGTGATCATTTTTCAAGTCTTGGGTATTACCTTCAAGCAACCTATCTCTGCCATTTATTTCAGCCAATCCATTGCCCTGTTAATTCTTCCTCATAAATGGTCCCTGGATCGATCCCATTTCTATCCCTACTCTATCACCTTAACTGAAGCCCTCATTCTATCCTGTTTGAAACATCTCATGGTCTCTTTTACAGTATGTACAATCTCCACACTGCCATCAGAGTTACTGTCTGATGCTTCTCAAAAAATGTCAGCTCTAGCATGGGGAATTATATCTAATCATTTGTGATGGGACATGATGTGATGGAGGATAATGTGAAAAAAAGAATGTCTATGTATGTATGGCTGGGACACCTTGCTGTACAGCAGAAATTGACAGAACACTATAAATCAACTATAATAAAAATTTTTAAATAAAATTTTTAATGCCCCCAAAAAACACAAAACCTGTTCAGCTCATGTTACTACACAGTGAGACTCATCATCTTTGACAATATGGTCCCAATGCTCTTTTCTGGCGTCATCCTACATTTTGTGCCAATCGTCTTGTGCAGAGTGAGCCATCTGTGTCACGTGCTTCCATGCTTTGGGGCCTTTCCCCATCCTCTAGTTGCTTAACTGTTATTCCATCTTTCGAAGCTCAATCAGGGAAGCGTCTCCGATTCTCCTCTTCCCGGTACCTGGCCAAAGTTAATCTCTTCTTCCTCTAGTTCCTCCCTTAGCTCCCCCACTGTATTTCTGTTGTCTGGCAGGCAAGGGCTGCATCATAATCACTTCTCCATCTGCCCCGGCACTCGACTCAGAGCCTGGCATATAATAATTGCTTGAATTGTTAACTTTCCAAGAGCCCGTGAGCTAGTTGATCTTACTTCTGTTGCTTGAATTTAGCCATAGTGGAAACATTTATGGCATGGAAAGCACTGCCATGGAACAACAGCAATTTTTTTCTGAGAGAGAGAGACAGAGAGTTGCTTCTTAAATATTACCAGCACAGCACTGATTATACCAGTCATACCTGAATGCAATCAAAATCAAATGTCCCCTTTAATACCACCCATACTCAATTCCAATATCCTCTCCAGAACTAAGCAGTTTGGTGCATACATTCCAGACCCTTTCCTACACGTTTTATGTATTGTAAGGTCTGCGGGTTTGAAGCCTGCTGGCTCATTGCCTGTCATCCAGGAAGCTTCCTCAGACTGTTCCTGCCATCACCACTGTGACTTTCCTCTGACCTCCTTCGGCACCTACTACATCATTTCTAACTTCTCTGCGCCTTGTGTTAGTAAGATCTTAAGTCGTCTGGAGAAAGGTATCATTAAATGCCTGTATTTTCTACTGAAAACACAGACGACCCTCATTAAAATGAAAAAGCTCTAGGGATCTAATGCACAGCCTGGTGATTACGATGAACAGTACTGCATTGTGTACTTGAAAGTTGCTAAGAGAATAGATCTTAAGTGTTTTCAGCACACATACACACACAAAATAGTTATTTGAGATGCTGGTATTAAGTTTATTGCAGTAATCATTTCACAATACATATGTGTATCAAGTCATCACATTGAACACCTTACATTTATATGCTATTATAGGTCACATTACATCTCAGGAAAGCTAGGAAAAAGTTGAAATAGAATAAAAAGAACAAAGCCTCAAACATGTCAATTGTTTAGATCTTTGATCCCAAACCTACAAGGAATCATCCAGTGCAGTCTGAAGATAGCATTTGCTATGAAGGTATGCAAACAATAAGCCCTTTGGGGTTTTTTCTTTTATTTGTTATTTTTTTTATCTTGGTCGCACCCAACGCATGTGGAAGTTTTGGGGACAGGGATCAAACCCATGCCACCGCAGCAACCCAAGCCACTGCACTGACAATACCGGATTCCAAACCAGCTGAGCCACAGGGGAACGCCTCCTTTATTTTGAATATAAAGGGCAACCTCCCTTTCCTCGGGTGCTGCTGCAGTCCTTCTTCAGGGAGTAAGGACAAGACAGTAGTGCTGCCTCTGAAGTCATTAGCATGTCCTTAGTCAGGGAAGGCTTCTACCTCTTCCGCCCGCCGGAGTCACTGCCGCCTGGAGCCACGTCACGTGAGAGGCAGTCTTCAGCAGAGACTCAGGCTAAGGAGCCTGTGGATGTGGAGCTGACATCTGCCCTGCTCTGCTCTGCCCAGCAAGACACTAGGCTCGACGGGCGAAACGGGACTCCACTTCGCAGAGAAAAGATTCTGTCCAGCAAATCCAGTGCCACTGAATTGCTTTATGACCCCGGAAGCAGAAAGAATGGAGTTTCTTCCAGCAAGCCCAGCCCTGCTTTCTGCCACAGCCCCTCCTAAAGTGAAACCACCGACACCCTCCTACCTGAAGGACACCAAGAAAAAGTCTATTGTTGATTTTAACACATCAAGCTAGTTAACCAGCCCTTCCTACAAATACAAAATTTAGATATCAAGTATCCGTGAGGACGCAGGTTCGACCCCTGGCCTCTCTCAGTGGGTTAAGAATCCAGCGTTGCTGTGAGCTGTGCTGTAGGTCACAGACGCGGTTCAGACTCTGCGTTGCCGTGGCTGTGGTTCAGGCTGGCAGCTGCAGCCCTGATTTGACTCCTCGCCTGGGAACTTCCATATGCCACAGGTGTGGCTCTAAGAAGCAAAAAAAATAGGAGTTCCCTTCGTGATTCAGTGGTTAACGAATCCGACTAAGAACGATGAGGTTGCGGGTTCGATCCCTGGCCTTGCTCAGTGGGTTAAGGATCAGGCGTTGCCGTGAGCTGTGGTGTAGGTCGCAGACGTGGCTCAGATCCCGCGTTGCTGTGGCTGTGGCGAAGGCCGGCAGCTACAGCTCCTATTAGACCCCTAGCCTGGGAACCTCCATATGCCGTGGGTGCGGCTCTAGATAAAAGGCAAAAAGACAAAAAAAATAAAAAATAAAAAGCAAAAAAATAAAAATAAAAATTTAGATATCAGAGGCGAGAGGATGGAGGTCACAGATTTCAGTCCTGATGCGTTCTTTTCCTAGGTATTAAATGAAAAAGTTAAAGCAAATAGGGATCCGCATGGGAGGATCCGGTCCCCTTGACTGCAGCATGAGAAAAGCAGTTACGTCTTCCCCGGAGAGAAGACATGGCAGCCATGACTAGCCTGTGCCATCAGTCACTTTAGAGCCATTTGGACAAATAAGGAGATGCTAGTCTCCTTTGAAGGAGAAATGAGTCCTGTCTCCCTTTTTTTTTTTTTTTGACTCTTTTTTTGGTGTGTTTTTAGGGCCACACCTGTGGCATATGGAGGTTCCCAGGCTAGGGGTCTAATCAGAGATGCAGCTGCCAGCCTTCGCCACAGCCTCAGCAACGCGGGATCCGAGCCGCGCCTGCAACCTACACCACAGCTCACAGTAACGCCGGATCCTTAAGCCACTGAGCGATTCCAGGGATCGAACCCCCAACCTCATGGTTCCTAGTTGGATTCGTTTCCACTGCACCACAATGGGAACTCCGAGTCCTGTCTCCTTTTAAAAGTCTTCTTACGTTTGGATACTTGAAGGATGCAAGTATTATCCTTCAGTTCTTTTCAAATAAGTAATGAGGGCTTCATCCCTTTTCAGTCAAAATTTAATTGAAACAATTTAGGGTATTGAGATACTACAAGGCTCACTTCTGATGGATTTGAGGAACTGGGAAGCAAGTTATTGCTAGAGGATGGGCCCCCAAGATCTCACCAAGGCCAGGGGTCCCCAGAGAGGTGCCCTCAGGTCTGACTCATGAGCAGAGCAACTCGAAGAAACTTCAGGCAGGATCCCTGACAAACACCAGCCCTGGGAACCATTTTCTTTTTATTTCCCCCCAAAGCATAGGCAACCCCTTTATGAATTTCAAAAAACATTTATTTATTGTTTTTATTTTTTGTCTTTTTAAGGCTGCATGTGCGGCACATGGAAGTTCTCAGGCTAGGGTTCCAACTGGAGCTGCAGCTGCTGGCCTACACCACAGGCCACAGCAACTTGGGATCCGAACCACATCTGCAACTTACACATTGCAGCTCATGGCAACGCCAGATCCTTAATACACTGAGTAAAGCCAGTGATCGAACCCACATCCTCATGGATACTAGTCAGGTTCATTTCCATTGAGCCATGACAGGAATTCTCAGAAAACATTTTGGGCTTAAAACTTTTAGGCTGGCAGCTTCAGTATGTCCCAGAACTGGCTCACTCTGTGGCCAGATCTTACACTGGTGCCTGCGCTTCTCTTGGCCCAGAATCACCTATTCCGTCACTGAGTGGCAGGTCCCCAAATCTTCCAGGCCTTGTCCCATGCCTTACCCATGTGCTCTCTTTGCCCAGAATATGCTTCTTTGGGATATCACCATGTTTGGGCCATAGTATAGTGTTTTGTTTTATGCTTTTCTCATAAGCCCTGAGCAGCCTGAGCTCAGAAAGTGGAACTCACTCATATGTGTTCACCCAAAGGCTGCCAAGTGAACGGGACCAATCAGTGAGTCCAGGTGAAGGACACCATTATGCCCCTGTCCTTTCAACTTTTATGTAGGCCTGACATTTTTCAAGAAAAAAAGGTTGAGGAGGAGTTCTCCTTGTAGCTCAGCAGGTTAAGAACCTGACATAGTCTCCGGGAGGATGCCGGTTCCATCCCTGGCCTCCCTCGCTCAGTGGGTTCAAGATCTGGTGTTGCCACAAATCTGTGGTAGGCTGGCAGCTGTGGCTCCGATTTGACCCCTAGCCCGGGAACTTCCATATGCTGTGGGTGCAGCCCTAAAACGAAACAAAGAAAAAGATTTAAAAAAAAAAAGGTGAATTGAAAAGGGGTCACTAAATTTCTGAGTCACAGAGCCTAGGGTGTTAATTTTGATGAATTTAGTCCTTTCTAAAGAGCAACAGTCCTAAAAGGCTTTGAAATGTTTAGAAGTGTACTGTCTGGCATGAGCGTGGCTTGGAGGGGGCGGGAGAGGGACGGGCCGTGACTATGGAGGAAAATATCCCAGCTTCCGTCAGGTGACGAGTCCCTCCCCAGCCTGAGGTCTGTCCAAGGAAGGCTTGAATGAAGACATTGTAAGTGGAGTGAAAATCTGAGATGCAGAGCTCCACCCACCACCCCGAGAAGCCTTGCTCCGCACACGGCCACAGGCGCAGCCGATCCCGCCCCGGGAAGCGGCCACCTTGCCCCGCTCCCACGTCTCCACGCCAGGGCTCGCTTTCTCAGGTTCGGAGCCATCTGCTACGATGAGGCTGTAGCTGCTCATCTGAGTAAGTCAAGGCCACCGACCGCCTTGATCTGGCCATCCCACCACCACCACACCCCTGAACTGGGAGCACTGGAATGGTTTGTCTCTCGAGAATTTAAGAATTCACAGTATGTATTTGCTCACATTTCAGAAATCCTCAGCCCAGGACTCAACCTCTCTTTTCATTATTTTGGGGGGTGGGGTGGGGGGTGGATGTGCCTGTGGCATGTGGAAGTTCCCAGGCCAGGAACTGAACCTACGCCACAGCAATGATGTCATGACAACACAGGATCCTTAGCCCACTAGGCCTCCAGGGAACCTTATCTCTTCTCTTTTACTTACTGTCAAATGGTGACATCCCGGTGACCGGGCCTTCACCACATCCCCAAGCCCTTCCTAATACAGTTCCTGTCTCCAAACAGTGAGTGGTGTCTGGCTGGTGTCTGTAGTAGCCACAGAAGAACAGCTGAGAAACCAAACCGCTTACCTGGAGAACACTTACCTAGTGAAATTTCGAGCTATCTTCTATTGAACTCTAATAGCCTCACATTCTTTTTTTTTTTCATTTTTAAGTTTTATTCAGTTGATTTACAATGCTGTGATCATTTCTGCTGTGCAACACAGTGACTCAGTTGTACATGTACACACGTCCATTCTCTTTCAGATTCTTATCCCACACAGGTTATCACAGAATATTGGGTAGAGTTCTCTGTGCAGGTCCCCGTTGGCCAGTCATTCCACATACCTCAGTGTGTGAATGCCAGTCCCCAATCCCCAGGCCATCCCTCCCTTTCCCCACCTGTCCCCTTTTAGCCTCACATTCTGCTAAACACTAATGATAATAGTATCAGGTATTTACTGAGCACTTACTATGTGCCAGGAACTATAATTAGTACTACCTTAATTTTCTCATTGAATCTTAACATAGATTCTTTCTGGTGAGTGTTATTTCTATCCTACACTTAAGAAAACTGAGGCGGTCCCTGGCGGCCTAGCAATTAAGGATCCAGCATTGTCACTTCTGTGGCATGGGTTTGATCCCTGGTCCTGGGAACTTCATATGCCATTGATGTGGCCAGACTCCCTCCCTCCCCACCCCCCCCAAAATCTGAGACATAGAAAAGTCAATAAGTGGTAGAACCAGAATTTAAAGCTGGCCTCCAAATACTGTTCAGATCTTTTGATTGGTGGAAATATATGTGATATGTTTCTTCTTATTTTTGCTTCTTAATACTGTCCTAACTTTTTTTTTCTTTTTCTTTCTTTCTTTTTTTTTTTTTATGGACACAACTGTGGCATATGGAAGTTTCCAGGCTAGGGGTCAAATTGGAGCTGCAGCTGCCAGCCTACACCACAGCCACATCAACACTGATCCAAGCTGCATCTTCAACTTATGCTGCAGCTTGAGGCACCACCATTGAACAAGGCCAGGGATCAAACCACATCCTCATGGACACAATATAGGCTTCTTAACCCACTGAGCCACAGTGGGAACTCCTATTTTCCTAAACTTTTATTTCTCATTAAAATAATGAGAATAAAAATAAAATCATACAATAAGAAAATCTATATTTAAAAACAAGTTATATTAGACTCTAATGATGAAATCACAAAATACTAAAAAGTAGAAGGAAAAAAATCCAGGCAATAAATTTGATTTTTTTTTTCATTTGAAATGAAGAAGGAGGAGTTCCCGTCGTGGCTCAGTGGTTAACGAATCCGACTAGGAACCATGAGGTTGCAGGTTCGATCCCTGGCCCTGCTCAGCGGGTTAAGGATCCGGCGTTGCTGTGAGCTGTGGTGTAGGTTGCAGATGCGGCTCGGATCCCATGTTGCTGTGGCTGTGGCAAAGGCCGGCAGCTATAGCTCCTGTTAGACCCCTAGCCTGGGAACCTCCACATGCCGCGGGTGCGGCCCTAAAAGGACAAAAGACAAAAAAAGAAAAAGAAAGAAATGAAGAAGGAATTTCTATTCTTATTATTAGAAAACAAAAATTTAAACAGGTTCTACTTGAGGAGTTCCCTGGTGGAGCAGCGGATCAAGGATCCTGTGTTGTCACAGGGATCGTGCAGGTTTGCTCCCTGGCCTGGGAACTTCCACATGCCATGGGCATGGCCAAAGAATTTAAAAAATTTTAAAAACAAAAACAAAGTTCCATTGGAAAGCCCTCAGGAGGTAACAGTGTGAATGAAAGAGTGAGTCTCTAAAGCAAAAGGACACTTGTCACAGGGGACTGTGTGCTCCTTGGTTTTCTCCATTTCCCTTGGGTCATCATTCACCTGCCATGACATTCAGATGCTTCAACAAGCCTGGAGTCACTGTCTCCTGTTGAGAGCCAGGAGGACTAAAGCAAGTAGCAGATAGAGGGCAGGCTGCTGGCTGAGAGCCCTCTCGGGTCAAACTTGAAACAGCCAGTCAGGACCCTGCGTGAACCTCCTACTGATCTTTTTTTTGCTTTTTAGGGCCGAACCCGCGGCATATGGAGGTTCCCAGGCTAGGGGTCGAATCAGAGCTGCAGCTGCCGGCCTTCACCACAGCCACAGCCACGCAGGATCCGAGCCACATCTGCAACCTACACCATAGCTCACGGCAACGCCGGATCCTTAACCCACTGAGCGAGGCCAGGGATCGAACCCGCAACCTCATTGTTCTTACCGAGCTTGACACATTAAAGCTTTCGGCTGAGCATGAGACCATGACCTTACAAGAATTTAGATTCGTCTATTCTAAGTTTTCTTTCCAGAAATGACTGAGAGGATCCAATTTTTGAGGAGGAAACCAGTAGAAATGAAGTATTTGGATGTGTGGTGAGACACTGTTCATTAGAAGTGGTTTTTAATCATGCTAATCTCGCCCGTTTGTGCTTGGACACCAGGTCCAGCTTCCTTCCTTTGCTGTTCCTCTAGGGTATTTTTATTTCTTCTTTTGAATGGACTTGTTTTACGGGGACACAATTACTTTCCTACATTACTTCATAACTCTGGTAAATATCCTTGACCTGGAAAGTTGTGTGTGTGTGTGTGTGTGTTTTAATACAGCATGGAAGGTTTTTAGAAACAGCTAAGAGACACAGTCATTCAGTTTTGTGCTATATCTCCCTCCTTTAAACCTTCAGAGAGCCTCACAGGCTTCCTTATACTGTTCCCCAACCATCTAAATCTAGTTTCCAACCAGAAAACAGGGAGTGAGAGACAACAGGGGACAATCCATGGAGACTCATATTTTTTTTAAGAACTACACTGATGGATCAATTCAGCTGGAATGATTACACTTGCATACATCCTGGCTTTTCTTTTTTTTCCTTTTTAGGGCCACACCTGTGGCATATGGAGGTTCCCAGGCTAGGGGTCAAATTGGAGCTGCAGCAGCTGGCCTTCGCCACAGCCACAGCAACACGGGATCCAAGCCGTGTCTGCAACCTACACCACAGCTCACGGCATCACTGGATCCTTAACCCACTGAGCGTGGCCAGGGATTGAACCTTCATCCTCGTGGATACTAGTCAGGTCTTAACCCGGTCTCCCACTATGGGAGCCCCCCATGGAGAGTCTCAAGCCTACCTTCCTCCTGCATCCATGATTGCAAGGATTCATTTCTTTAAATTTCCATGTTTTGAAACCTTTTAAGGTTAAAGCAAAGTTTGCTTTTGACCCCAGATGTGTTACCGCCTCTCTGAAACATTCATTTTTTGAATCTGGAAAGTGTTTGAGGAAGATGCTGGGTGCTGGGCAGCCCGGAGGTGGTCACCCACATCCACGAGCACCCTGTCTGGCTCAGGCAGGACGAAGGTGTTTTAAGGACGGCCAACCTGTGCCCACACCTGGATCTCATCCTGGGCCCCCCTGCCTCAGCCTAGGAGGTGCTGCATTCGCCTCCCACGTTCCCAGGGCAACGAGCAGCTCCTCCACGCCTTTCCTCTGGTCTCCCCTCCCGCCAGGCCAAACCCTTCCTTCCTACCTAAATGTTCACAAAGCACCAGCACAGACTTCGGAAGCTGCGAAGTCACATGGCCACCGTGCCTTTGCCACCCTTTTACATTCCTTGCTGAAGCCGTGCTGAAGTTTGTTTTCATTTGTTCTGAATTAAATTATTTTCTCCCTGCTATCTCTGTAAGTGTGACAAGACCGAAACTTGTCGATGACTTGGCTCAGTCAGCGTGTGACACTGTCCTCTGTGAGACTTTCACTAGATCCTCCTAAAAGCCCTACAATTTCTTTTTCCAAGTTTTTTGTTATTATAGTTGATTTACAATGTTGTGCCAGTTTCTGCTGTACTACAAAGTGTCTCAGTCATACACACACACACACACACACACACACACACACATTCTTTTTTAAAATGTTATTTTCCATCACCGTCTATCCCAGAAGACTGGATATAGTTCCTTGTGCTATATAGTAGGACCTTGTTGTCTATTCATTCTAGATGTAATAGTTTGCGTCTTCTAACCCCAAACCCCCAGTCCATTCCACTCTCTCTCCCCTCCCACTGGGCAACCACACATCTGTTCTCTGTCTGTGAGTCTGCTTCTGTTTTGTAGGTAGGTTCACTTTGTCATACTTTAGATTCCACATAAAAGTGACCTCCTGTAGTATTTGTCTTTCTCTTTCTGACTTACTTCACTTTGTATGACAATCTCTAGTTGCACCCAAGTTGCTGTGAATGGTTGTTTTTATGGCTGAGTAGTATTCCATTGTATGTATGTACCACATCTTCTTCTTCTTCTTTTTTGCTTTTTTAGGGCTGTACCCTCAGCATATGGAAGTTCTCAGGCTAGGGGTCGAATCATAATTGCAGCTGCCAGCCTACGCCACAGCCACAGCAACCCAGGATCCCAGCCACATTTAAACCTACACCAGAGCTCACGAACAATGCCAGATCCTTAACCCAGTGAGTGAGGCCAGGGATTGAACCTGTGTCCTCATGGATACTAGTCAGGATCATTACCGCTGAGCCATGACGGGAACTCCTGTATCACACCTTCTTTATCCTTTCGTCTGCTGATGGACCTACACTCACCAAGTGATGTGAACGCTGTCAGCCTAGCAGTCTGTCTCTCAGGCTTTCCTTGGCCACATTACCACCAAGACATTCGTCAAACTACAGTTACCTAGAGGGATGACAACAAATATGCTGTGGAGTGAAAATAAAGAAAGCACACTGTATTCCTAAACCCATCTGAAGGAGTGTTTCCCCATGTATTCCAGATGCTCTACCTCCCCAGGCGGCTAAAACGCCTCTCTAACAAGGCTGCTCAGAAGGCCTGCCGTGTAAAGGGTTAAATTCCCCTTAGTGCTGCCTTCTTTGATGGATTAATTGTAAAATAAATAACCAACAACAAAACAACATCAACGAAAAGTAATTGCTTGAGTCTCTAATTCTCTCAAGACCAAATTTACTTCCCTTTCTTTTTTTTTTACTTTTTAGGGCCGCACTGACGGCATGTGGAAGTTCCCAGGCTAGGGGTCGAATCGGAGCTGTAGCTGCCAGTCTACACCACAGCCATAGCATCACAGGATCTGAGCCACGTCTGTGACCTACACCACAGCTCACGGCAACGCCAGATCATCAACCCACCGAGCAAGGCCAGGGTTGCTAGTATCTCACGGATACTAGTCAGATTCATTTCTGCTACACCACAACGGGCACTCCCTTCCCTCCCCTTCTTTTTGCTTATGTCTTATTCTGCAGAAACACAAGTCAGACACACTTAAAGATCAATAGTCAAGGAGTTCCCTTCGTGGCTCAGTGGTTAACAAATCCGACTAGGAACCATGAGGTTGCGGGTTCAATCCCTGGCCTTGCTCAGTGGGTTAAGGATCCGGCGTTGCCGTGAGCTGTGGTGTAGGTCGCAGATGTGGCTCGGATCCCACGTTGCTGTGGCTGTGGCAAAGGCTGGCAGCTACAGCTCCTGTTAGACCCCTAGCCAGGGAACCTCCATATGCCGCGGGTGCGGCTCTAGATAAAGGCAAAAAGTCAAAAAAAAAAAAAAATCAACAGTCAAGAAGAACAAGTAGGAGTTCATATTGTGTGTGGCTCAGCAGTTTAAGAACCTGACATAGTGTCCATCCCTGGCCTCGCTCATTGGGTTAAGGATCCGGCATTGCTGCAAGCTGCAGCAGAGGTCACAGATGCGGCTTGGATCTGGTGTTGCTGTGCCTGTGGTGTAGGCCGGCAGCTGAAGCTTCGATTCGACCTCTAGCCTGGGAAGAGGCCATAGGTGGCAGAAGAAGAGGAGGAGGAGGAGGAGAGGGGAGGGGGGAGGGGAGGGAGAGGAGGGAGGAGGAAGAAGGACAACAACAACAACAAAAACAACAAACAGCAACAACAACAAGTAAGTCCCCAGCTTTCCCTCCTTCTGATTCTCCAGTCATCATCCCTGGAAATTCATTCTCAGCCTGGAGGCAGTGACGTCATTACCATCACGGAAATTTCCCCTTCTCTGGAATCCTCCTGGGTTCTTCTTTCCTTTGTGGCAAAGTACAGAATGGCATTTAGGCAGTCCCACTTCCATCCCTGAGATGGCTTGTGCAGGGGCAAGGAGCTCTTTTCCTGCTCTTGACCTTCCTTCCCATGGAAGCGACTGGAAGCAGGTGTGCGGATTGGGAGAAGGGCTGGGTCAGAAGGCTCCAGAGCCAGCGGGAGGAAGCACCGGCTGAGGGAGCAGCCCACACGGCTGCGTGTCATCAGGCACACACGGTGCCAAGTTCTGTTTCCTAACACTGTCAGTGGGTGGCAGGTGGGGGGGTGAAAAGGATGGGACAACGCTTCTATCTGGGTCGACCCCAATAACGCTAATTGAGGGCAAATGAAATACTGGAGTGTAGTCTCAGAAAGAAGTAGCCTGCTAGGATCACCATTTCCTCTGTTTTCAGTTTTTCAAAGGAACTATGAAATCCCTGAGACTCTTAGTTCTCCAGATGATTCTGGCAGCCAGAGAACCACTGGTCCAAACCTACCATTCTATTTATTAATCATTCTATTTATGAATAAGACTTTTAAAGATACTTGATCAAAGAGCAGCAAGGAAATCCATATACTTTGTGTGTTCAAGTAAGTATCTTCTGGAAACTACCCCCTGATCCTGGAGCCAGTATGTTAGAAAAGCGGCCGTCCCCGGCAGGATACAGGGCACATGCCGCCTTCCTCCTTTCCACCAAAATGCTCTTGGGAGTTCCCATTGTGGCTCAGCAGGTTAAGAACCCAACAAAATGTCCGTGAGGATGCAGGTTCAATTCCTGGCCTCGATCAGTGGGTTAAGGATCCAGCATTGGAGTTCCCATCGTGGCGCAGTGGTTAACGAATCCGACTAGGAACCATGAGGTTGCGGGTTCGATCCCTGCCCTTGCTCAGTGGGTTAACGATCTGGCCTTGCCGTGAGCTGTGGTGTAGGTCGCAGACGCGGCTCGGATCCGGCGTTGCTGTGGCTGCGGCGCAGGCCAGTGGCCACAGCTCCTATTAGACCCCTAGCCTGGGAACCTCCACATGCTGCGGGTGCGGCCATAAAATGACAAAAGGCAAAAAAAAAAAAAAAAAGGATCCAGCATTGCTGTGAGCTGTGGCGCAGGTCTCAGATGTGACTCAAATCTGGTGTTGTCTTGGCTGTGGTGTAGGCTGGCAGCTGCAGCTCCAGTTTGACCTCTAGCCTGGGCATTTCCATATGCCGCAGGTGCAGCTGTAAAAAGAAAAAGAAAATGTTCTTACAGGTGAACTCTGCTACAAGTGATTTCTGAACCAAAAGGGGAAAAAGATACCTCAGAAGAAAACACTAGACCAGAGGGGGTTGGAGAGCACAGGGCACTTGCCTCCTGGACCAGCCTGTCCATCATTATGAAATATAAAATCCTACGACCTGTGTACACAGGACCATCCCATAGTGGTCGAATGCCCCATAACTTATTAAGTAAAATATTGGAGGCCATAATTTTCCCTTTCCAAACTGCCTTGTGGGTAGGAATTCAAATGCAGGGAGAGAAACATCAGGATTTCATTCCCATTTTCTTTGGCATTCCAAGTGTGTTCATACTGTGTGTGTGTGTGTGTGTGTGTGTGTGTGTGTGTGTGTGTGTGTGTGTGGTTTTCCCCTGAGCTTAATGACAGAAATCCAGCTAACTCTTGAGATCCTCTTGGTGCTTCTTTGGGAAATCAGGTCCGCCCCACTTCAGACTGGATTCCCCCCCAGGGCGATGCCAGCTGTTCCAGGCACAGGGCCGCCTCCAGTGTGTCCATGGCAGGCAGGAAGCTCTGCAGGAATTTCCTCACTACTGGGCTTGGCTGTCTCACCTGCTATCTTTTTTGGTCTAGATACAGCAATGGTTTTCTTTCATTCACTCATAAAAATCAAGGGGCCACAAATGTTCCAGATAACTCTAGATAAAATAAGTGTGGCAGCAATTCATACAAAGCGAGCCATAGCGTTGTGTAGGAAATGTTCCCACAGAATTCCCACAGAACACTATGCGTCTCAGACATCTGGGGAAATGTCCAGCACCTGTATGAAGCAGGTGCCTATGCAAACATACTGCTAAATATCAGCTTGATACCAGCCTGGGGACCCTGTAATCCTCCGAGTAAATAGAAACCACTGAAAACAGACACTTGAGGAAAAGTCAACTTTTTTTTTTAATTTTTAAAAAATAATTCAGGAGTCCCCACTGTGGCTCAGTGGAAATGAACCCAACTAGTGTCCATGAGAATGCGGGTTCAATCCCCGGCCCCGATCAGTGCGTCAAGGATCTGGTGTCGCCATGAGCTGCAGTGCAGGTCGCAGACACATCTCAGATCCTGTGTTGAGTTGGAGCTCCAATTTGACCCCTAGCCTGGGAACTTTCCATGACGCAGGTGCAGCCCTAAAAAAGCAAAAATAAATAAATAAATAATAAATAAATATGCAATGAATTTTGTTATATTTATAGTCGTATCAACCATCATCACAACCTAATTTCAGAACATTTCCATCAGGCTTATTATTTATTTATTTACCCAGCCACAGCCACGGCATGCAGAAGTTTCCAGGCTAGGGATGGAATCTGCGCCACAGCAGTGACAATGCCAGGTCAGTAACCACTAGGCCACCAGGGAACTCCCAAACTCTATTTTTGTAAAAGTGTATTTTCAATGTGACCAAATATATATTAAAATTGACAACAAGTCTATGGCTGAAGTCTACAGAAGTGAACACTTTAAATGCAGATTACTGTATTTACCTGTAAAATAGAGATAGGAAAACCTGTATTTTGGGGTTGTTATGAGGCTTAAGTAAGATCATTTAAAGTGCTTGACACCATGAGTTCCCATCATGGCGCAGCGGAAATGAATCCAATTAGGAACCATGAGGTTGTGGGTTTGATCCCTGGCCTCAATCAGTGGGTTAAGGATCCAGTGTTGCCATGAGCTGTGGTGTAGGCTGCAGACACAGCTCGGATCCCGCGTTGCTGTGGCTATGGCGAAGGCCGGCGGCTACAGCTCCTGTTAGACCCCTAGCCTGGGAACCTCCATATGCCGCAGGTGCAGCCCTAAAAAGACAAAAAATGAAATAAAATAAAATAAAATAAAATTGCTTGACACCACAGGGAACTATATCCAATCACCTGTGATAGAACATGATAGATGATAATATGAGAAAAAGAATGTGTGTGTATATATATATATATATATGCATATATACATATGACTATGTCACTTAGCTCTACAGCAGAAATTGATAGAACATTGTAAATCAACCATAATTAAAAAATTTTAATAAAGTAAGTTAATGATTAATACAGGAGCATTTCAGTAATCAATGTTTTTAATACTAAAGAGAAACTGTTTTCTCAGAGCATATCAACTTACAGTAAGCAACTACAGTTCATAGCATATTTTGTGCATAGTTACTAAAAATATTTTCCTTTCAAGCTCAAGGACTTTTTTTTGTTTGTTTTCAGGGCCGCACCTGTGGCATATGGAAGTTCCCAGGCTAGGGGTCGAATCGGAGCTGCAGCTGCCGGCCTACACCAGAACAACAGCAATGCAGGATCCAAGCCTCTTCGGTGACCTACACCACTGCTCACGGCCACGCCGGATCCTTAACCCACTGGCAAGGCCAGGGATTGAATCCATGTCCTCATGGATACTAGTCAGTTCATTACCACTGAGCCACATTGGGAACTCCAAGTTCAAGGACTTTTAATTCACTCTGTTTTGATTATGATCACAGCCTCTCACAAAATGAATTAAATGAGCAAATCCAAAAAAAAAAAAAGAAGGCACTGTGGTTGAAGAAAAGGCCTCTGAGGACTGGGAAAGAAGCCTGAAGGAGGATGAGGGTAATTGTTCCGACATGTGGTCCCAGCGATGGTGGTGAGCAGGTGGGTATCGACAGGAGCGTCACTATCATACAGACGCCCTCCATCACCCAGGTCTGGTCAGCCCGCTCCCTCTGCACTCGCCTTTGGTACCCATCTCAAACAGGATGCTGACGTCCCTTCACAGGTTAGACTAAGTGCTTACTGAGTGTGGAGGTTGACCAGATGACCTTCCAGTCTTCTCGGCCTCATAAAGCTCTGGGACAGGCAAGCAGTGGTTGGAGCTCTCCCGACAGTCTTGTCCGTATTCCCAAAGGCGAGGAGCCGGGACCGGGGATGGGAGTGCGCACCCCTGTGCCAGCTGCGAGGAAGATACAGTACATCTCACTTTACAGAAGAGGAAACGGAGGCCCATTAGTAGAAGAGCAACGTTTCCGATGTGCTGCCGGGCGCCAGCATCCACACCCAGTCGCCTCCACCCAAGGAGAGAACCCGGCTCAGGCCTCTCACAGCTTCTCAGAAGCATCTCAGGACTTAGCCGAGCGGCCCCAGTTCCTGCTGTGATGCACTCTCGCACTCCCCCTGCTGCCCTCCTCCCTTCTCTGGGAGGTTCTCCAGCACCCTGGGCCTCTCTCTCTGCAGCTCAGGGGGAGGTGAGACCCTGCAGACGCGGGCAGGTGCACAGAGGAGCAGGTCAGGGCCGGGCCGACCACCTCCGCAGTACCGCAGCCGGGGCGTCGTCCTGCCCAGGGGTCAGTCACCCAAGGCCTTCTTCCCCACATGAAGATGTCGCGGGGCCTGCATCAGACCTACCTACCACCATGAAATGACATCAGGCTGGGAGGCAGGACTCAAAGATTCTGGAAGTTCCACTGATCCAGAGCCATTGCCTGGTGTCCTTGGAAGAAGCCTCTAGGATTCTCTGACTGCTCAGATCTATTCAGACCACACAAAGCGAAGGTGGGCTTTAGAGGTGGGGGGGGCCCACAAAGGAAGAGCGAGCCCACCCGTGTGGCCTTGGGGAGGTCGCATTCCTAGGAATCGCCCGCTCTACTGCACACAGGTCACTGCTAGAAAGTGCAAAAGAGCAAGACCTCATGGAAGGAACGTGAAAAGCCTGGCTTGGAAAGTCAGGAGGAGCCAGCCCTGCCGAGGATGAGAAGATTATTTGTTTGTACGGGGACTGGCCCCAGCAGCACCATCTGTTGGTGAGCTCACTACGTTAAGGACATTTCACGTGGGATCGGTCAGGTGCTGTTTGAAAAAAAAACAAAGAAAGAAAAAAGCTGTTCAAGGACACTTCCTACGCAGGGCTGATGGTGTGAGGCGGCCGCAGGGGACCAATAGGGGCGGGAGCCCCCGGCCCTCCCCGGGCTATGCAGGCTGGTTGCACACGGGCCCTGCAGCCGGGACTCTGCTTGGCAGGAACAACGGGGCTGCTCGAGTCAAGGGAAGGCTTAGGGAACCTTGGGCTCAAGGAGGCTCAATTATCTTTTCCCCCAAATTATGCATTCTTCTCCGTCCCTATTTTTAAATACACCTGTGCACAAAATACACACGCATGCACAGTATGTGTCTGAAGATGTTTATTTGTTTGGGGCTCACGGGGCTGGGCTGGCTGGATGCTACAAAGGGCTCTGCCTGCAGCAGTGTCTAGGGAAGGATTCTCAGGGAAGGGCACGCGGGAAACTGTCCCAAAGAGGTACCCTCAGATAAACCGTATTCCCACTAACAAGAGAAATGCAGTCAAGCAAATGATTAACAATAACCATACTGCGGGCCAAAACATTCCACCAAAGGAATGTTTTTTGCGATCTTTTGCCCCTATCAGGAAGTGTTTTGGCTGCACAGAATATTTCCTCTCAATTTTATCCAAAGAAGAAATAAGCGTTGAAATGGAAGACGCTTAAGAGTTCCCATTGTGGCTCGGCGGAAACGAATCTGACTAGTGTCCATGAGGACTTGGGTTCAATCCCTGGCCTCACTCAGGGGGTTAAGGATCCAGCATTGCCCTGAGCTGTGGTGTAGGTCGTAGATGAGGACAGGATCCCAAGTTGCTATGGCTGTGGTGTAGTCCGGCAGTTGTAGCTCTGATTCAACGCTTAGCCTGGGAAATTCAATATGTCACGGGTGCAACGTTAAAAAGCAGGGAAAAAAAGAAGAAGAGGAGTTCCCGTCGTGGCTCAGTAGTTAACGAATCTGACTAGGAACCGTGAAGTTGCAGGTTCGATCCCTGGCCTTGCTCAGTGGGTTATGGATCCGGCATTGCCGTGAGCTGTGGTGTAGGTTGCAGACGCGGCTCGGATCCCGCGTTGCTGTGGCTGTGGCGCAGGCCGGCATCAACAGCTCTGATTAGACCCCTAGCCTGGGAACCTCCACATGCCGCAGGTGCGGCCCTAAAAAGCCAACAAAAAGAAGGAGAAATGAAAGAAACTTAATTTAGCTAATATTCAGAGGTGATGATGATGATGATGATAACTAGTGTATATTTGTATTAGAATAGCCTTCAATGCTGATAGAACTATATGGCTCAGGACATCTTTTTTTTTCCTTTTTTAAGGCCGCACCCATGGTATATGGAGGTTCCCAGGCTAGGGGTCAAATCAGAGCTGCAGCTTCTGGCCTATGTCACAGCTACAGCAATGCAGGATTCAAGCCATGTCTGCTATCTACACCACAGCTCATGGCAACACCAGATCCTTAACCCACTGAGTGAGGCCAGGGATCGAACCCACAACCTCATGCTTCCCAGTCGGATTCGTCTCCGCTGCACTACGATGGGAACTCCAGGATATCACAAGTATTATCTAAGCTTCATGAGACTACAAAATGGGGACGGCGGGGGGAGGCCGCCTCTCATGATTTTTTCGAGATTAAAATCGTATGAGTAAGAGGTCTAGCTGCCTAGGATGTAGACCTCTCCATTAAAAGTACCTGTATTACAAGCTTATAAAATGAATGCTTGAATCTCACTTTAGCAAATTTTACTCACGTGGTCACGCAGAAAGTTCACGTCTACATCTATGCAAAGCAGACAGGGTTAGAGCCGGCAGCTGCAGGCTGAGCCTTGGAAGGAGCGCTGGAAAGCTTGCTCGCTGCCCCCGCCCCGCCCCGAGAGGGCTGAGCTTCCCTGCTCTACAAGTCAGGCGGGAGTGTCAGTCACACCCACCCTACAAGGTACGCAGTTCCAGGAGAGCCTGTCCCTAACATTCCTGGAGTTCTATCAATGGCACTGAGAACTTACTGGGAGCCAAGGACAATGATGGGCACATAAAGAAGTCAGGATTTTCCTGGCTTTCCAAGAGCCTACAATTTCATTCAGTCAGCAGAGACATACAGGAGGGTCAGTAACACAAGCTAGAATGTGGTGACCGTTGTCAGACAGGTACCAGCAAAGTCCGTGTGTGGCACAAGGGAGGGACCGAATTTTAGCCCAGGGGATGGGAGGTGGGGGCTCTGGTGTATTCTGTGCCTATCCTGGGCCCTGGGGGGCGGGGGGTGGGTCACACAGGTTTCATTTAGTTGTCACAGTGTGGTTAGGTAAAAGGTCTTAGTCCATCTTAGAGGTGGAACTGGGAGAAGCTAAGTAACTTACTGAAGACATGCCGATGACACACAAAGCTTCAAGCTGTGGTACTAGCCTCTGTATTTCACCAGCCTGGTCCCCAAGCAGGATGAGACAGCCTCCTGAAGGTAGGGGGACCATGGCAAGGACGACTGAGTGTCCCAGGTAGAAAGATCATGTGGATAAAGAGCCAAAGGGCAAAATTTGACAAAGGGGTAACGTGTGTGTGTGTGTGTGTGTGTGTGTGTGTGTGTGTGTGTGTGATGGGGCAGTAGGAAGAGGGAGTCCCGACTAGACAAAGACTGCTATACTAGTAGACTGGGACCAGACCAGATTTTGGGTGCTTTGAGTTCCAGACCTAAGGTAATTTTTAAAATAATGATATATATATAATATATATTTACATATTTTTAAATTTATTTTTAAAAGATTTTTATTTTTACTATAGTTGATTTACAATGTTCTGTCAATTTCTGCTGTACAGCCAAGTGACTCAGTCTCATATATGTGTATACACACACACATATATATACACATATATTACACATACGTATATACACATTCTTCTTCTCACATTATCACAAGTGACTAGATATAGTTCCCTGTGCCATACAGCAGGATCTCATTGCTTATCCACTCCAAATGCAAGAGTTTGCATCTACTAAAACCAAACCCCCATCCATCCCACTCCCTCCCCCTCCCCTGTGGCAACCACTAGTCTGTTCTCTATATCTTTGAGTTTGTTTCTTTTCTGTAGGTAGGTTCATCTGCTCTATATTATTGATTCCAGATATAAGTGATATCATATGGTATATGTCTTTCTCTTTCTGACATATCTTACATAGTCTGAGAGTCTCTAGTTCCATCCATGTTGCTGCAAATGGCATTCTTTTTTCTTTTTTATGGCTGAGTAGTATTCCACTGTGTATATATACCACATCTTAACCCATTCATCCATCAATGGACGTTTAGGTTGTTTCCATGTCTTGGCTATAGTGAATAGTACTGCTATGAACATAAGAGTGCATGTGTCTTTCTCTTTTTTCTTTTTTCTTTTTTTTTCTTTTTATCTTTTTAGGACTGCACCTGTGACATATGAAGGTTCCCAGGCTAGGGGTCAAATCCAAGCTGTAGCTGCTGGCCCACCACAGCCACAGCAATGCAGGATCTGAGCCTCTTCTGTGACCTACACCACAGCTCACGGCAGCACCGGATCCTTAACCCACTGAGTGAGAACAGGGATTGAACCCATGTCCTCACGGATACCAGTTGGGATAGTTAACCATTAAGCCATGATGGGACCTCCTGCATGTATTTTTTTTTTTTTTTTGCCTTTTGTCGTTTTATGGCCACACCCGTGGCATGCGGAGGTTCCCAGGCTAGGGGTCGAATCGGAGCTGTTGCTGCCGGCCCACACCACAGCCACAGCAACGTGGAATCTGAGCCTCATCTGCGACCTACACCACAGCTCATGGCAACACCAGATCGTTAACCCGCTGAGCAAGGACAGGGATCGAACCCGCAACCTCATGGTTCCTAGTCGGATTCATTTCCTCTGAGCCATGACTGGAGCTCCCCTTCATGTATCTTTTTCAGTGAAAGTTTTGACTGGATGTATGCCCAGGAGTGGGACTGCCGGGTCATATGGTAGTTCTATTTTTAGTTTTCTGCGGTACCTCCATAATATATATATAAAATATATACATATATAAATTATATATATTATAATTTATAATATAATACATAATAAAATATATAACTATATATTTATATATAGGGTGCACTTGTGGCACGTGGGAGTTCCCAAGCCAGGTATCAAACCCATGCTACAGTACAGAAGCAGCTCGAGCCACAGAAGTGACACCACCAGATACTTAACCTTCTGAACTACTAGGGAACTCCAGTGATGATTTTTAAAATAATAAGAGCAATACTTTGTGATTATCGTGGTTCCTTTCTTACGATCAGCTTAAAAGTCTTCCCAATCTGTGATGTCAAATTCCTGCTGCCATTTACCCCCATTCTATGGATTGGGAAGCAGAGACAGCAAGCGTATTAGTAACTTGTGCAAAGTCAGGACACGAGCGACACCTGCAACACGGAGTCCCTAGCAGCCTAGACAACCCCCACAAAACCTAGGAATGTATGAACCCTGAGCCTCACTTTCCTCACCTGTACAAGGAAGAAAATAACCACTGCGAGGTTGTCTTGAAAGGCTTTTCAAACTTTCTAAGACAGCGTAGGGTAGGATGCACAGAAAGGGAGATAAGCAAATATTTCCTGTAATCCTGGAAATGTCATTAGAGTGCTTGGCAACAGGGGGTCTAATGTTCAGAGAGATTTATCTGGAAGAGGGAAATTCGCAACTCACAGGGCCCGTGCTGGTGGGCACTGCCAGACACCTTTGCACGTCTGAACCACTAACAATGTCTTTTGTTGCTGAATGTGCTGCTTTGCTCCTACTAGTAAAATCTTGTCAAACAGGAAACAGGTTTTTAAGGCAATGGGGTCCCCGTGAGTTCAAACTTCTGCTTTCAAATGTTCTTCCAAGATGCACAATTGGCACAGACTTACAGGAAATATTTAATTGGAATCGGAAGGCGCTGGCTCCACGGGCCTTGTTTTATACTGTCTGCAGGCTCCTGCCGAAATGGCTTTGGGGTGTAAGCAGCGGTCACTCATTTTTATATTTGCCGATGGGGAGTGAAACCAAAACAGACTCCAAGGGTGCTGGGGAGACACAAGCGCAGTCTCCACGGGGCTAGGAAAAGAGAGGAGGAGGAAAACTGTCGTAGGAGAATTACGCTTAGAGGAGAGAAGGGCCCAGACTGAGCTGGGAGTGACATATTTATGAGCTCAGTATCAGTTGCTTGGGCTGATAAGCGTTGGTCACTCAAGGAAGGAAAAGTCACCTTTGTGTATATAAAATATACAAGATTCATAGCCTGAAAGGACTGAACAGGAAAGCATTAGGTAAATAGAGGATTTCCTTTCAAGTATAATGTGAAAATTAAATTACTTCAAGGAGGAAGAGGGGAGGTGTTTCTTTCTGAGTCAAATGTTGAGAAAACTAACCACTCCTGAATTTGAATTCAAGGTTAACTGGATTTCAGCCTTTTGTGACCCATTTCTAGGAACGTGGGGAAAAGAAATTTCCCCTGCAAAGCCCTTCAGCCTCCCTTCGGTGTGTCCCCCACCTGAGGACGGGTTTTAGGATCAGCTGGTTGGAGGTTAGGCTCTCAGATCTGCTTCTAACTGGCTGGATGAGCTCAGGCAGTTTACCTGCTTCTCCAGGTCTCCCTTTCTTTAAGTGCAAAATGTGGATAATCACAGCCTTCGTGCCCCCAGACGGCGTGAGGGTTAGACGAGAAAATGCACTTTTTTCTTTTTTGTCTTTTCTAGGGCTGCACCCGCAGCATACGGAAGTTCCCAGGCTAGGGGTTTAATCAGAGCTACAACTGCCAGCCTACACCACAGCCACAGCAATGCCAGATCCGAGCCGCGTCTGCGAACTACACCATAGCTCACGGCAATGCCGGATCGTTAACCTGCTGAGCAAGGCCAGGGATCGAACCCACAACCTCATGGTTCCTAGTCGGATTCGTTAGCCACTGAGCCACAACGGGAACTCCTGAGAAAACGCACTTTAGTTGCCTCCATGGCCTCCAGCATTTAACAAGTGTTCTGTAAAAGTGAGCTCTGATTATCCTTCCACCACAGACGACTAGTTTTTCCCAGAGTTTTCTATTCTTGGGACATCTTAGAGTTTGGCAATTATCCCCAAGAAGGGTCGGGAAACTCTCCGCAGGCCCTCAAAGAAATAGATTGCTTTTGAAAAATCTATGTCAGGAGTTCCCTTGTGGCGCAGTAAGTTATGGAACTGACGTTTGGGTGGGTGAGTGGAGTGGGTTTGATCTCTGGCCCAGAAACTTCCACGTGCCATGAGTGAGACAAAAAATAAAATAAAATAAAATAAATCTATGTCAGAGTCTACGACACCCTGGTGGTTGAGGATGAGGGTGGGGGTGGGCATAGCAGACGATTTCTCGGAAACCCTAGCCTGATTAATTTCCCAATCCCCAAACTACCTTGATCCATGGAAATGACCTCCATGCCTTGGCCTTTAGAGCATTGAATGGCTTCTGGATTAGACCTCCCAACATAGATAAAGGCCCTTCTGCCCCATTCCTGCCACCCCTAAACCTTCCCCATTCCTGTTCCCTACTTCCTCTGGGAACCAGGGAGATTCTGGCCTGATAAGCCTATCTCTGTTCGCAGGCGGGCTTTGCATATCTCAGAACCCACCCTCACCCTCAGAACATTCTCTGGGAGCCACTCACCGCCCTGGCCCCATTCAGGCACCATTGTAGGTTCCTGTATGATGAGGGTTTGTGACAAACCTTCTTCCTTGGAGGCAGGGCTAGACAAGATATTTTCTAGAAGAGACAGGAAAAGACCTTATCTTTGTAGAATTTTCTATCACCCAGGAGAACCTCCGGTCAATTTGCATCCACCATATAATCTTAGAAGCCCGTTTCGGTGTCTCCTCGTTGGCAATGAGCTGACTTCGTGGAGTAAAAGTTAACTACATGAACCAATTTTATAAATCACCTTGTCCGTCCTCAGCTCTCCTTGGTGTCTTCCACAGTGAACGCATCTCTACTTAAGTCACTGTCATAGCTTCTCACAGGGGACTCAACGGGAATTGCCTAACCCTTGTCTTTATCTCACATCCCGCAGCCCATCAGCAAGTTCTCATCCACCTCCCTTTATGTCGAGAACCGGTCCACTGGCCATGCCCGCCTTTGTTCTTGCCCTGGGACAAGCCACCATCGTCTCTACCTCGTTTACTGCCAGCCTGTCCTAACCAGGCCCTCCTGAGTCCACCTCACACAGCAGCCAGAGGAATCCTTTTAAAAATTTAAGTCAGGTTGTGGGTTCGATCCCTGGCCTCGCTCAGTGGGTTAAGGATCCGGTGTTGCCGTGAGCTGTGGTGTAGGTTGCAGACGCGGCTCGGATCCTGCATTGCTGTGGCTGTGGTGTAGGCCGGCAGCTGTAGCTCTGATTCGACCCCTAGCCTGGGAACCTCCATATGCTGCGGGTATGGCTCTAAAAGGACAAAAGACAAAAAAAATTTTTTTAGTAAAATAAAAATTTAAGTCAGGGGTTCCGGTTGTGGCTCAGCCGAAAGAAAGCTGACCAGTATCCACGAGGATGTGGGTCTGCTCCCTGGCCTCATTTGGTGGGTTAAGGATCCAGCATTGCCATGAGCTGTAGTGTAGGTTGCAGATGCGGCTCGGATCTGGTGTGGCTGTGGCCGTGGCCGTGGCCGTGGCCGTGGCCATGTCCGGGGGCTGCACCTTTGATTCCCCCCCTAGCCGGGAACTTCCTTACGCCATGGTTGCACCCCTTAAAAAAAACTTAATTAATTAATTAATAAGTCAGAGCAGGTAACGTCTCTACTCAAAACCCTCTAAAGAGTCTGCATCGCATTCTGTGTAAATGGCGATGTCCCCACACAGTCGGCGCCCCTCATCTGCCCTTTCACGTTCAGGGGTTGCAGTCACCCAAGGTCACTGAGGTCTGAACATACTAACTACTAAATTCATAAGAAATAAGCAATTCGTAAGTTTTCAGTGGCCCACCATCCTGAGCATGTGATGCATGAAATCCCACTCTGTCCCACCTGTTCATCACTGAGTTATCGGATGACGGTCACACTATCGCAGTGCTTATGTTCAAGTGACTGATGTTACTGAATAATGGCATCAAAGCACAAAAGGAGGGATATTGGCAATTCGGATGCTCTCTTACTGTGCCTAACATAAATTAAACTGGATCAGAGCTATATGTCACAGGAAAAAAGTGGCAAATACAGAGTTCGATACTCTCTACTATTAGAGGTGGCCGCTGGGGGTCTTGGAACGTACCCTCCATGGATGATGGGGAAACAGTATAGGGCCCACAAAGCCCTACGCCACCCAACGTTCATGGACTTTCGCATCTCACCTACTGCCTGCCTCTCACTCAGCTACTTCTGCACCCACACTAGTCTTCTTTTGGCTCCTCAAACATGCCAAGCACAGCCCTGCCTCAGGGCCTTTGCACATTTCATCTGCCTAGACTGTCCTGCCCCAGAGAGCCACAGCACTCTTCCTCACCTCCTTCAGCTCTTTCTTCAAATCTTACCTCCTTAACCAAGCTTGCCCTGACTCTTCTTTCTAAAATTTCACCCCCTTGGAGTTCGCGTTGTTGCTCAGCGGCAATGAACTCAACTAGTCTGCACGAGGATGCGGGTTCAATCCCTGGACTCACTCAGTGGGTTAAGGATCCAGCGTTGCTGTGGCCGTGGCATAGGCTGGCAGCTGCAGCTCTGATTCGACCCCTAGCTTGGGAACTTCCATATGCTGCGACTGCAGCCCTAAAAGGCAAATAAATAATAATAAATTAAAATAAAATATCACCCCTGCTTTCATAACCTCTATATTCATGTTCTGATTTATTTTTCCCCTCATCATATGTAGCGCTTACCTAGTGTATATTTGAACATTTATTTTGTTGATTTGACATTTCATCTCCCTGGCATCACTAGAATATAATCTCCAGAAGGCCAGGGGTTTTGTCTGCTTTGGTCCCGTATCTCCAGTGCCTAGAACAGTGCCTGGTACCCGAACAATGATCTAATCATATTCAGGCTCAATAAGAGGCTTCATAATGCCTCGGCCCTGTGGGACACAGACATAGTCATTCCAGTAAGAACAGAAGTTAGATAGAACTGCCCACCCTTTAATAGCTGTATGACCTTGAGCAAAAGACCTCGCTTCAAAAACTTAGGTTCTCATCAGTAAAGTGGGAATAATAACAGAACTCATTTCATAGGATTATGTGGATAAATAATTTCCAGAGAGTGCTTTGTCTGGAACTTTAGTAAGTGGTAGGTATATTTATTGTTGCTGTCATTATTCTCAGGTGTCATGAACACCCGAAGTAAAACTTCGGCCACAGGATGGAAGAAAAGGAACAAAAGGAACATATGAAACTTTTAAAACGAACTACCAAATGGGAGAATGGCTGTGGCTCAGGAATGTGTTGAATTTCTTGCTAGAAATTGCTGCGTTTTCATTATTATAAAGTGTACCGCTAACAGCTTCCTTAGAGAAGCATAAAAGGGCATGGCAGGAAGCAGAAAAGTATTTTCCAGCCACGGCAGATCACAGAATAGACGCCCTGCATTAGTCAAGTGTTTTCTTCTTCCAGTGGGGTAATCTCAAGTACGTGACACAAGATAAACACAGAGCCACGCTCCACTGAATTTATGAAAGAGCGTTGTTTATTTTATCACATTTATTAGACCTGAAAGCTATCCTTCCGTTCTCAAATCCACATAGGCTGCCATGTTTCTTTCTGGATTGCAGAGTGCTTTAACAAATAAGAAAAGGCTGATCTTTCACCTCCTGCAGAATAGTGACCCAACGGAGTACAGAGGGTTAAAGGTGGTTCCTGGAGGCGGAGAGCGCTGCATTGGTGTGTTGTCGGGGTTTGTTTCTTTTTTGTTTTGTTTTGTTTTGTTTTCTGCTTTTGGCTGCCCCTAGGCATATGGAAGTTCCCAGGACAGGGATCAAATCCGAATCGAAGTCGTAATCTGCACCACACCTGGGTCAGCGCAGGATCCTTTAACCCACTGTGCGGGCAGGGGATCGAACCTGTGTCCCAGTGCTGCCAAGACGCCGCCCACCCCTCTGTGCCACAGCAGGAACTCCCGTCTTGGGGTTTTAAGACAGCTTTTATCCTCTGGTGATTTAAGGCACCCTGGAATTCTGTGAGATTCAAAAAAATATGTTCTATCTGCTTGGAGAAACTATGGGCTCTGGTTAGGCTGTTGGGCCCTGGCTCAGGTTTCTAATGAGTGGTGACCACACCGTCCGTATTTCAGAGCAGCTTGGTCCTCTGCTGCTGCCGTGCCAGGAGCAGCTGAGAAATGACTCCGGCAGCCCTTCTCCCGCTACACCCTGCCCTCTCCCCTTCCTGCTTTGGCCCTGCCGGCCTCCCTTCCGGAGAAGTCCAAGGAGCACAGAGGTCATGGCTAGGACAGAGCAAGGCGGCCGTGCACCAGTTCGTCCCCAGCTCTGCGATCCTGTCCGCGGGGCTCCTACGCTCTCCCGCAGTCCCTTGTCTCGGGTCCCTCTGCTCTACCTCTGCGCCATAAGGGCAGCAGGAAGTCGTTGGTGGTAACGATTTCTCCCTCTCTTATCCTTTACTGTCCTCTTGACATCAAAAGCATCGAAATTATTCTTTTTTTTTTTGTCTTTTTGTCTTTTCCAGGGCCGAACCCACGGCATATGGAGGTTCCCAGGCTAGGGGTCTAACAGGAGCTGTAGCCGCCGGCCTTCGCCACAGCCACAGCAACACGGGATCCAAGCCCCGTCTGCTACCTACACCACAGCTCACGGCAACGCCGGATCCTTAACCCACTGAGCAAGGCCAGGGATCGAACCCACAACCTTATGGTTCCTAGTCGGATTTGTTAACCACTGAGCCACGACAGGAACTCCCAAAAGTATCAAAATATTCTTAATCCCAAATAAAACTGAGATCTCAGGTATTTTATCTTTTTTAAAAACTTTCTTTTTTTTTCTTTTTAGGGTCTCACCTGCAGCATATGGAGGTTCCCAGGCTAGGGGTGGAATCGGAACTGCAGCTGCCAGCCTATGCCACAGCCACAGCAACGCGGGAGGTGTTTGTGACCTACACCACAGCCCACTGAGCGAGGCCAGGGATGGAACCCTAATCCTCCTGGATACTAGTCAGGTTCAAACCCACTAAGGAAGAGTAACTCCTACCATTTTTTTTAAAGAAGACAAATTGGTAGGATTTTTGGTAATACAGGCTCAAGAATAAATGCCCTAGGAGGGTTCAAAATACTCTCCACATTCTAACAACAGGCATGGGGAGTTCCCGTCGTGGCGCAGTGGTTAACGAATCCGACTAGGAACCATGAGGTTGCGGGTTCGATCCCTGGCCTTGCTCAGTGGGTTAACGATCCGGCATTGCCGTGAGCTGTGGTGTAGGTTGCAGACGCAGCTCGGATCCTGAGTTGCTGTGGCTGTGGCGCAGGCCAGTGGCCACAGCTCCGATTAGACCCCTAGCCTGGGAACCTCCACATGCCGCAGGTACGGCCATAAAATGACAAAAGGCAAAAAAAAAAAAAAAAACTTACAACAGGCATGGCATGTCTAAAGTACTGAGGGCTGAGCGGTACTGGAGATTTCTGTCTTGTTCCCAGAACATCTGCTGTTAGATGCTGCTTCTGCAAGCTCTACTCTCATCTCACTGCCATTTACCGTTTCCAGTACATTTTCTTCCCAAAAGATTTAGTCCAGGACCAGGCCAAGTAACCCCCTTCCCTCCCCACGCCTCTCCCCCAGCCCATCCCTGCTAGTGTTATCAAACCTTCCCAGCCTGCTGCTCATCCCGAAGTCAAAGTTTCTGGCCATTCACACCCCACTGAAGACTGGCACAGATTCTGTGATCAGGTCCCCGGGAAAGTCACTGCCCCCAGCACAGTAATAGCATGTCCTCTGCAGTGGAGGGAGGCTCAGCTGTCTGGTCTGAAACCTGATTGTCACCACTCCTTCGGAGTTAGGTCCACGCTAAGGTGATGACCAGACTCTGGAAAAGACGGTCTCAGCCATTTCCCTGTCTAAGATAAGGCAAGGGCTTTGCATTTCATCTGAACGGAGGACACCCAAAAATAGACATTCCTTACTCAAGGCTTGGAAGGCTCTCATTCTCAGTGAGGGACACAACTTTGCTTTTTTTTTTGGCTGCACTGGCAGCATATGAAGGTTCCCAGCCAGCGATCAAATCTGCACCTCAGCGGTGACCTGAGCTGCTGCAAAGACAACGCTGGACCGTTAACCGGCTTTATCACAGTGGGAACTCCGAAGACAACTTTTTTGCAACCTACACCACAGCTCGTGGCAACACCAGATCCTTAACCCACTGAGCGAACCAGGGATCGAACCCGCAACCTCATGGATCTTAGTCAGATTCGTTAACCACTGAGCCACAACGGGACTCCCCGAAGACAGCTTTTAAGGCTGAGAAAAGGATGCTTGAAATTTCCTGACTGTGTGAGAGAACACAGTGACCTGGGGAACCGAGGTAGGTGGGGTTTCTAATCTCCCCCATTGTTCTCAAATGCTCCTGGATGCTGCACCATCTGGCCACAGCGCCGTGGGGTACGAAGCACCCAGGATTCAGTCTGCAGGTGTGTAGTTCCAGCTCCAGAAAGTCGCTCAATCAGCGGGGCCTCGGGGCTCAGTGTCCTCTGCTGCAGAACGGAGACGCTAGGCTCGTGAGCTTGGCCATCCTTCCGCCTTCACAGTTTTGTGATTCTGTTGCAAGCAGTGACTCCCCCCGTTATGATTTCTGTCCTAGAGTGAGGTCATCAGAGTGGTAACCGGTAGCCCCGGAATCTCAAATGTCGCCTCCAGAGACCTCGGGCAGGGACCCCGAGGAGAGGCCTGTGAGATCACCTGAAAGAAGAGGCCTGTGAGATCACCACCGTGTCAGCCCTGATTGACAGAACAGAGTCCCTGAGCTGGGTCCTGCCTGGTCTAACAGTTCGGTCATTTAATCACACTCTTTTTTTTTTAAACTACCAAGTTCTTTCCCCCGAAACTAAATGTGAGGAGTAGCTGTGGGTCAGAGGCACAAGAACAAAGGACACCCTCCCCCAGGGAGGAAATACAGAAAGGATTATCCTTTTTCAAAGGTACAATAATGAAATACTTTCCTTCCCCTGGACAGGCAATTTTATCAGGGTTCACTGCGGGGGAAACAAGATGCTATTGTCTCGATTTAATTGGCACAATCTCTCCCCCTCCTCCTAATGATCCTTCAGACAGCTGCTAAGTGCTTTCTGCTTGAAGATGAAAATCCCTTTCAACTTGGCACCTTGCATCCTGCCCAGGCCCCTCACCGGGTTCCAGAGGGGACAGTCCCTGCCTTTGCCCAGTGCCTGTCTCCTTGGCCGTGCTGGGGGGTGCTGGGTCCCCAGATCTCAAACACTCTCGTCGGCCCTGTTACCTTGACCCCTCACCTCCACACAGGCAGCAAGGGAGCTGCGCCACAGTCCCATCAGCAGTCACAGAATTCCCCAACCAGAGTCCTTTCTGGATCTTTCCTGAGACTTCACACAGCTGCGGTGAGGGGAGTCCAGGGGGAGTGGACCCACGGAGAATTCTTTTTTTTTGCTTTTTTTAGGGCCGCACCCGCGGCATATGGAGGTTCCCAGGCTAGGGGTCGAATCAGAGCTACAGCCGCCGGCCTACGCCACAGCCACAGCAACGCGGGATCCGAGCCGCGTCTCCAAACTGCACCACAGTTCATGGCAACGCCGGATTGTTAACCCACTGATCAAGGCCAGGGATCAAACCCGTAACCTCATGGTTCCTAGTCGGATTCGTTAACCACAGCACCACAACGGGAACTCCGAGAATTCTATCTTGAAGGCCTGAGCTTTTTGTCCTGTGTAATGGAAGACGGGGAAATGTTGAGTAATCCTCAAAGCGTCCTGCTCACGCGGCCACATTGATTCACCCCTGCAGCCCCTCCGAGGTGCCCTGGCCAGACGCCTGGACCAACAAAGCCAGGTGGGGCGGGGCCGGGCAGGTGGCCACCGCTCTTGCCCGCATCACTCTCTGGCTAAGAGGAGGTGGAAGCAAACTGTCGAGATGTCGCAGCGGCCTGCCTGCCACCTCTGGGGTTCTTATTTCCAGAAGAATTTGGAAACAGAAACTCAAAAGGGGAGCAGGTCAGAAGGTGCAATCTCCGCGGAGAACAATGCAAAGTCCGAACATCAAGCACACAAGATAGCGGGAGAAGCTTGCATACAGAGCCCCCCACCCCACCCCGCCCCGATGCTGAGCGGCCCTGATAATGAGCCCGTGACTAACGCCCGCCAGGCCCGCCCAGCCCCACGCCGTGCATATTCCCCAGGAAGACTCGACTCTCAGGTTAGAACTTCAACCAGTAGGAGGTTAATAAATTCTGGAAGGTTAAATTAACTTCCTGGGGAGATGGCTCTTTTATCCCCCCACCGTTTTACCTCTTCCCCTCCCACCCCGTTCTGCAATAAACTCTAGAGGATTGAAATGTCGAGAGTTTTGATCAGGATTTTCTGCTCAAGATAACCGATCTCTCACCCAACTTGAGCCGACAGTGCTTTGGCACGAGTATTTCAATAGCCTCGTTCCTGGCGTGTTCTGAGACCTCCAGGAAGACCATGTCTCTGAATCAGACTGTTAAACCGGACCTGAATCACCCCAGAGGGACCCAGGTTTAAACGTCAAGGAACAAGGATAGGGAGGTATTTTCTTCTTGGGCTGTCTGGTGGTCGCGGAAGCCCGGAAAGCTCAGAAAGACCTCAGGGATATGGGGGCGTTCCTAACATTATCTTCCACTTTTTCATTTTCTTTTTTTTCTTTTTAGAGCCACACCCAGGGAATATGGAAGTTCCCAGGCTAGGGTTCTAATGGGAGCTACAGCTGCCGGCCTACGCCACAGCCACAGGCACAGCAACGCCAGATCCAAGCCACATCTACAGTCTACACCACAGCTCATGGCAACGCCAGATCCTTAACCCGCTGAGCAAGTCCAGGAATAGAGCCCGCAACCTCATGGATACTGGTGGGGTTAGTTACTGCTAAGCCATGATGGGAACTCCCCACTTTTTCAATTGAGAGCTCTTTCATCAGAGGTGAATTTCACACAGGACACTTCAAACATCCAGAATTAAAAAAAAAAAAAAAAATACAAGAAAATAAAATCTAACTCATGGAAGGAAGCCCGTTTCTCCCATTTGACTGGAAGAATATAATGAACCATCATTTTAAAATTTTCATTCTGGAACCCAAATTATATCCTAAGCTGCCCAAGATGATATCGGTGGCATCTACCTGTATACCAGCCCAGTGTGTGTTCTGGTCCAAAGAGACTTTTTCAAAAGCTCTGTGAGTTGGAGTTCCCTTTGTGGCTCAGTGGTTAATGAACCTGACTAGGACCCATGAGGACGTGTGTTCAGTCCCTGGCCTCGCTCAGTGGGTTAAGGATCCAGCTTTGCCGTGAGCTGTGGTGTAGGTCTCAGACACAGCTCAGGTTCCACATTGCTGTGGCTGTGGTGTAGGCCAGCAGCTGTAGCTCCGATTCCACTCCTAGCCTGGGAACCTCCATATGCCATGGGTGCAGCCATAAAAAGCAAAAGAAAAAAAGGTTATTAGGCACATGCCTACCAGAGCTCTCAGACCTTTTTTTTTTTTGGTCTTTCTTTCTTTTTAGGGCCATACCCGTGGCATGTGGAGGTTCCCAGGCTAGGGGTCTAATGGGAGCTGTAGCCCCCAGCCTACGCCACAGCCACAGCAACACGGGATCCGAGCCACATCTGCAACCTACACCACAACTCGTGGCAACGCTGGATCCTTAACCCTCTGAGCAAGGCCAGGGATCAAACCTGCATGCTGATGGATGCTAGTCAGCTTCTTTTCTGCTGAGCCACAATGGGAACTCCATCTTTCTAATACCTTTTACATTCTACATTTCCTCTATAGCTTCCATTCAGGCCCCCTCTCCTTAAACCACCATGAATGAACACATCAGTAGGCCTCTGTCCTACCCAAAGGGTCAGGAAGTGAACATCCTGACCCAGAGGGGTTGTGTTATCATCAGACCTCCTTCTCTAAGTGAGAATAAAAGGAGTCAACAGAAGCGCAGAGGGAAAGAGTCACCTTTCAGAACACCGCACGGTGTATCAGACTTTCTGTATTTCCATCCTTGACTGAGTGTTCATTTTGCAGCCCTAATCCTAGGTCAGTCATATAAATTTAATTTTCTATCACCACTTCAGGTTTCTACCACCAAGGAAAAAAGTTTCATATATATATATATACATATATATATATAAATATTAAAATGTTCATTTCAGAAACAAAATTAAGCATTAAATTTTCATTCTTGGAGTTGCCATTGTGCCTCAGTGTTTATGAACCCGACTAGTATCCATGAGGATGAGGGTTCCATCCCTGGCCTCGCTCAGTGGGTTAAGGATCCGGCGTTGCCATGAGCTGTGGTGTAGGTCGCAGATGTGGCTCGAATCCTGAGTTGCTGTGGTTGTGGCTGTGGCATAGGCTGGCAGCTACAGCTCTGATTTGAAACCTAGCTTGGGAATTTCTATATGCCCCAGGTGCAGCACTAAAAAGAAAAAAAAATTTCCATTCTTTTCTTTTCCACCTCCTTTACACTCCACACTTTGCCATGGTGACTGATTGATTTTTTTTTACTCTTCTATTTTATAAGTGCTGCCCTTTCTGCTGCCCTCCAGGGCATGGCCACAGCATGGTTCTCCTTTTGCGTTTCCTTATAACCAGGATGTATTAGTTCCCCTTTTGTGGACACCTAGAACCACCAATGACCTCTCTCATCATGACGTTAACACTTTTATTTCCTCAAACTATCTTCCAGGTTTGGGGCTTTTGTTTTGTGTTTTGGGTGTTTTTTTTGTTTTTGTTTTTTTTTTTGCTTTTTAGGGCTGCACCTGCAGCATGTGGAGGTTCCCAGGCTAGGGGCCTCATCGGAGCTACAGTTCCCAGCCTACACCACAGCCATAGCCGCATCTGCGACCTACACCACAGCTCACGGCAACACCGGATCCTTAAGCCACTAAATGAGGCCAGGGATCGAACCTACAACCTCGTGATTCCTAGTCAGATTCGTTTCCACTGCGTCACGAAGGGAACTCCTGGGCCTTTTTTTTTTTTTTTTAGTACTCCTTAAATCGTAAACAATTGAGTTCCTAAACAATTGAGTTGCTAATCCTAGGCATACTGTTTCTGGTATCTATTTACCAAAGGAAAAAAAGGAAAAAGAAAAACAAATGGAGAAGGAGCAGGTAGCAAGAGAAGTTTAATACCTAAGCATAGACTGGGTTTCAGTTCTTCTCTGTCTCGTGGAGGGTTTAACATTTCCAAAAATGTGTTTTCAGGAGAAGTGAACAGTCAGTTGTCAATTGATGCTTCTCTTAGTTAGCAATTTCCATTATTAACTAGTCTTAGCAAATTCCATAATTAACCAATCGTATCACGAGAGTTTTAGCCAACATTTGTTACTTCAACTGTAATTTGGTTATTTCACACAGGCAGTGACTCCTGTCTGCAGGTCGGAGCTCCGACGAAAAAGCAGGAGGCTGTGGGCAGCGCCGGCCCTGCCTCGACTGGGGCTGTGTCACTCTGGGTGATTCACTGAGGTCACTGGGTCTCCACGTCTTCATACAAAATGGACTTTCTGTCTTCCCACAACTCAGAGCCATGGCAAGATTTAAAAGAAGAGTTCAAAGCTGCTTGCCAGAAAGAAATGAGGATCATTCATTTACTTATTCAGCCAGCATTTCACATGGATCCAACGTGTGTGTGAGATGCATTGCCTGGCACGGGGCTGAGAAGACACGGTCTGGGATAGCACATTGCATTTTGTCCTCAAGTCTCTTCGGTCTACACTGGCCTGTGACAGGATATCAGGCTTCTGTCTTTTTTTTTTCTTTATTTATTTTTTGGCTTTTCAGGGCCGCACCCGCAGCATATGGAGGTTCCCAGGCTAGGGGTCTAACAGGAGCTGTAGCTGCCGGCCTACACCACAGCCACAGCCACAGCCACAGCCACAGCAATATCAGATCCGAGGTGCATCTGCGACCTACACCACAGCTCGCGGCAACACCAGATCCTTAACCTGCTGAGCAATGCCAGGTATTGAACCTGCAACCTCATGGTTCTTAGTCGGATTCCTTAACCACTGAGCCACAATGGGAACTCCTATCAAGCTTTTCTTGTTTGTCGATGACCTTGACAATTTGGAGGAGTACAAGCCAGGTATCTTGTTGAATATCTCTCAATTTGGGTCTATCTCATCATTTTCTGATGGTTACGCAGTTATGGGTAAGACCACCGTGAACGTGAGGTGCCCTTCTCACCGCATCACATCAAAGGTACAAGCTAAACACGACTTATCGCCAATGATATTGACCTTGGTCACCAAGCCAAGGTAGTGTTTGCTGGATTCAGCCTCTGTGAGGTTACTGCCCCTCCCCCTTCTGCGCTTTGAAAGCAAGTCACTAACCACAGCCCCCACTCAAGGTGGGGAGAGGCCCTAGGGGAACTTAGCTCCACTTCCTAGAAGTATCTATGTAAATTATTCAGAAATCTACCTTTTTTTTTTTTTTAATCTTTTTAGGGCCACACCTGTGGCATATGGAGGTTCCCAGGCTAGGGGTTGAATTAGAGTTACAGCTGCTGGCCTACACCACAGCAACATGGGATCTGAGCCCTGTCTGCAACCTACACCACAGCTCACGGCAACGCCGGATCCTTAACCCACTGAGTGAGGCCATGGAAGCAGTATAAATATCCAATAATTAATAGTAGCTAAACAAAATGCATTGTATCCATTCATTGATGTTTTAAAATGTATCTTAATAAATGTAAAATACACTTTTCCACTAAATATTAAAATGAAAAAGTGTATAACTATTTACAATATGACCCCAATTTGGAATATATACTCAATTAGGAGGAGAAAAGCTGAAGGTAAATTCACAAAACTATTAGCAGTGGTTACTTTTGGGATTATGAAATCGTACGCAATTTCTTTTTCTTTTCTTTTTTTTAGGGCCGCACCCACGGCTTATGGAGATTCCCAGGCCAGGGTTTGAATCCGAGCTGTAGCCGCCGGCCTACACCACAGCCACAGCAACACCAGATCTGAGTCGCGTCTGTGACCTACACTGCAGCTCACAGCAACGCCGGATCCTTAACCCACTGAGCGAGGCCAGGGATCGAACACTCGTCCTCATGGATATTAGTCAGGTGCGGTAACCCCTGAACCACGATGGGAATTTCACAGGCAATTTCTATTCAAAGTATTTCTGGATGTTCTCTGGTGGGGCAGTGGGTTAAGGATCCGGAGTTGTCACTGTTGGCTCAGACTGCTCCTGCCGTGAGGGTTTGATCCCTGGCCCCAGAGCTTCTGCAATCCTGGGGCGGGAGGAGTGTGTTTTTGAGGGCATGTTTGAAGGTGGCAGGTTTTTAGGAAGTATCTACAACTCCCATTGGCCAAAGAAAAAGACCAGAGGTCCAGGGCAGCAAGAAAGCTTCCCAAGGTGACCGAGAAGTGTCAACTCCGCAGCCCTGCGATTCCAGAGAGTTGCCTAGCAACCTGTGCGCCTCCTCCAACCTCTCAATAAGTATATTCTCACACCTCACACACAGGATGCATCGAGATAAGAAAGCAGGCGGTTTCTGTAGAGCTGCATAAGAGTGATCAAATAAGAGACGTGGAAAAGGCTGCAGATTCCCAGAACTGACCATGTCCTCATACCCCAAATGTCACCACAACCCCGGATTTACCATAAGGAGCCAAACCATTGTGCCTCTTAGTTATCAAGGCACACAAGGGTCACATTTCTCAGTGACCCCCCGGGGGAATTCATAACCTGCTAATCCCAGCCAGAGCATTCTTGGAAATGTCACCTGCTGAAGCCAACCGTTCTGAGAACAGGGGCGTGGATGGCAGTGCTGGGTGAGGGAACTGCAGCAGTTATTTAGAGATGAGTGTTTCTGTGGGAACAGCGGTGCCTGGTGGGCACGCCTCATGGGGGTGTTGCTCTGGCTGCACTTAGCACAGGCTTGGCACAATCTCTCTCCAGGACCCTGGCCTTCTCCCATGGCCTCTGGCTTTCTGGTTTTCCAGGAAGGAGGAAGTCCCAGAGCAGGCTTCTCAACACTGGAGCCAAAGCGCCTTCTCACCGTCGCCCTGCTCTGCCCTGGATCTTGAGGGTGGAGACAGTGGCTGACGCCTGCAGGCTGTGTTCCCCGGGATCTCACTGGGTTCTGTCCGGGTTCAGCACCGGCCAGTGAGCGGCCCCAGCGGGAGACGGGGAGGAAGATGAGCCCCGTGCCTGCACCTGAGGTCTCCTGCAAGACGGGCTTGCCACAGCCCCGCGTCTGCCAGGGGACCATCCCGCACTCAGGTAACGCCACCTCATTCTGCCCCTTCAAGCTGAAGTGCTGGGGTGTTCCTGTTGAAGCTGACCTCTCAGTTGCCTCAGTGTCCCCTGTTCAGCGTCTGAGCTGTTCCTGCACCTACATAAGGGTTCCCGCTCTTGCAAATTCCAGGGCGGGTCCTGCATTTGCTGGTTGGACTCTCACCCTGGCAGGAGGCACGAACACCTTCTCAGTGGCCTTCTGCCCCAGTTTTATTTTTTATTTTATTTTATTTTATTTTATTTTATTTTATTTTATTTGCTTTTGGGGGCCGCACCCATGGCATATGGAGGTTCCCAGGCTAGGGGTCGAATCGGAGCTACAGCTGCTGGCCTACACCACAGCCTCAGCAACGCGGGATCCGAGCCGCATCTGCAACCTACACCACAGCTCACGGCCGGATCATTAACCCACTGAGCAAGACCAGGGATCAAACCCGCAACCTCATGGTTCCTGGTCGGATTCTTTAACCGCTGTGCCACGACGGAAACTCCCCTTCTGTCCCATTTTTAGTTCAAAGATCCAAAGTAGGAAGAAATTGGTCCGGACTGAAAGAAACCACATTCCGGACAAGGAGGCCTTCCAGTGAAAGTGCTCCACCCGGCTGGCAGTGGCTTCCCCGTGACTGGGGCCCTGAACGCCGGCACCAGCGGTGGGCGCCTCGGTCCCGTTGAACCTTCTCAGGCACTGAGTCATTCCGTAACCCCCTGCAGGAACTGGGCGAGACGTGGTGCCTGAACACGTTCTTTAAATTCTGTCAAGACTTTTGGGGGTTTCTGCTGTGAGCAAAAGATCGGCTGCGCCTCTGCCGTGCTGGGCCTCAGGTTCAATCCCTGGCCCATCATGGTGGGTTAAGGGTGTTGCTGCAGCTGTGGCATAGGTCACAATGGCAGCTCGGCTCTGACCCCTGGGCCTGGAACTCCATGTGCCTGGGGGTGACCAAAAAAAAACAAAAAGAAACCAAATACATGTTTCTTCTAAAACGTCTGAAAAACCCTGGCAAAGTCAGTCCTTTCTTTTTTTTATTCTTTTTCTTTTTAGGGCTGCACCTGCAGCATATGGAGGTTCCCAGTCTAGGGGTTGAATCCGAGCTGCAGCCGGCGGCCTGCGACACAGCCACAGCAACGCCAGATCCGAGCTGTGTCTGTGACCTACGCCACAGCTCACGGCAACGCCGGATCCTTAACCCACTGAATGAGGCCAGGGATCAAACCCACATCCTCATGGTGACTAGATGGGCTCTGAACCCACTGAGCCACAACGGGAACTCTGGTACCATGGAGACTCTCCCCTGAATTCCAGCGCCCCTTGGGGCCGCCCTTGAGGAATCTCCCCTTGGGGCGTCACCTCTGGCACCTTCCCCAGTGATGGGTCAGAGGCGGTCCAGCAGAGCTTCGGGTGACCTCACAGAGGAGGGAGGCAGAGGAGTCAGGGAACCCTTCATGACGGCAGGTCCACGCCAGAGCTTCTGGAACAGGAAGCCAGGGTCGCCTGCACCACCGCTGGCTTTGCAGCCCCGGGAGCTAGCCCTGAGGGGAGCAGGCGGCCCTCGGCCACGCCAGGCTGGGCGCTGTGCCGCGGAGACCACAGGAGGCCTGTTCTACAAGTGCATGCAGCCCTCCCGGCCCGGGAGGAACAGCAAGTGCAGGATCAAATGAGTGCCTCCTCCTCTAAAGTGCTCTGCTGATGGAGGGGGGTTTGAAGCCAAGGCCCAGAGGGCACATTTGTCAAGCTCTCAAAAAAAGAGAAGCCAGGATCAAAGCAGAAGCACTTTCCAAATATAAACATTTGTCACCTACGTTCACTTTTGATGTGCCCCATTTTGAATACGTCTCTCCTTTATAAGAAGGACAGCTTAATCTTTCCGTACACACACTTGGGCCCTTCAAACGGAGCCCAGGGACAATTTGGGGTGGGTGGGGGAGGAGAGAAAGGAAGTTCCAGCCAGGCAAAATAAAAGACAAGAGGGGAGAGACCCCACCAGAAGAGCGAAACAGGAAGGAGAAAAGGAAACTAGCATTTATGGAGCCCCTGGCCCTGTAGGCGTTACCTCATATTTTCCTGCAGATTAACTCTGGAAAGAGGGCATCATTATTCCCATTTTATAAAGGGTGTTAAGTCACGTATCCAAGCTCATAAGAGTAGAGCCAGCATCTCTTCCTGGCTGTGTCTGACCCCTCCGTGCTTGCTGCCACCTGTAATAAGTAACCTCATTTCAAGAAAAGTAAGTGATCTCAGGCCGGCACAATGCACATTGGACATTCAGTGCCACTCACATCTGTATGTCTGGAAGGTACCACGTATTTTAGAGCTGGAAAGCACCTCCATGATTCGCCAATCCAGCTCCTAACAAAGACCTGCTGCCCGATTCCAAAAGTACGGCATTTCAATTTTACCTTTTTTTTTTTGGTCTTTTCAGGGCCGCACCTGCGGCATATGGAGGTTCCCAGGCTAGGGGTCTAATTGGAGCTGCAGCTGCCAGCCTACACCACAGTTCATGGTAATGCCAGATCCCGTACCCATAGAGTGAGGACCAGGTTTTGAACCTGCGTCCTCATGGATGCTAGTCAGATTCATTTCTGCTGAGCCATGACGGGAACTCCTCAGTTTTACTTTCGAAAGCGCCCAGCTCTGCCATGTTTCCACAAAATGTCACAATGGAGTTACGTGTGCCTGCCATCTACGGATGGCGTGCCATTTCTCTCATCTAGAACACCCCTCCTCACCCGTCTAAACCCTACTCACCCATTTTCTTTTTTTTTTTTGTCTTTTTGCCTTTATGTAGAGCCGCACCCGCGGCATACGGAGGTTCGCAGGCTAAGGGTCTAACAGGAGCTGTAGCCGCCGGCCTTCACCACAGCCACAGCAATGTGGGATCCGAGCCGCATCTGCAACCTACACCACAGCTCACGGCAATGCCGTATCCTTAACCCACTGAGCAAGGCCAAGGATCAAACCCGCAACCTCATGGTTCTTAGTCGAATTCGTTAACCACTGAGCCACGACAGGAACTCCCCATTTTCTTTTTCTTTTTCTTTTTCTTTTGTCTTTATTAGGGTCGTACCCACAGCATATGGAAGTTCCCAGGCTAAGGGTCTAATTACAGCTATAGCCACCAGCCTACACCACGGCCACAGCAACACAAGGTCCAACCCACGTCTGCGACCTACACCACAGTTCACAGCAACGCTGGATCCTTAACCCACTGAGCGAGGCCAGGGATCGAACCAGCATTCTCATGGATACTAGTCAGATTCATTAACCTCTGAGTGACAGTGTGAACTCTCCCCAGCCCTACTCACTCTTGAAGGCCCAGCTCAAGGATCAGCTCTCCACAGAGCCTTTCGGAGCACGTCCATACCCATCAAGCACCCAATCTCACTTGGAACTCTACCGTCTTATATTTGTTCTCTAATGGTTTTCTTGGTTTAACCCTCATCCTTTCATGAGACTGTAAGTCACCTTAAAGCAAGTGGAGCAAAGAGAACAAAATTCAGCAAAAAATGTGGGTCATTCTCTTCCCAGAACCAGGCTATCTAGTTGGAAACCAGCGGAGTTGCCACTAACGGGACAGAACAATCAAGAGGGTGACTGGTGAGGGGTCTGGTCTCCCTTAGATTTCGTTGCAGCCACTGCCAGTGACTGGCTTCTCCTACTGGTTTAAGTAAAGGAAAAGGGGAGACTAGTGTTCTCTTAAGTCATGGACCTTGAGAGCCTCACTTTCCAGGAAAAAAAAAAAAAAAGGAGACAAGGAATTAGGATCTGGAAGGAGGAAGACGCGGCCGAAGTTGGGAGGAAGGTTCTTCTAATCTGCCTTTCTGACCAGGGAACTGGTTCTGGTTCCTTCCTTCCCCTCTTTGCTTCTCCTGAACTGGGAACCGGTCTGAAGACCCATTAAAAAGCCAACCCAGGAGTTCCCGTCATGGCTTAGTGGTAACGAACCTGACTAGTATCCATGAGGATATGGGTTCAATCCCTGGCCCCACTCAGTGGCTTAAGAACCCAGCGTTGTCATGAGCTGTGGTGTAGGTCCCAGACGCAGGGTGAATCCCGCGTTGCTGTGACTGTGGCCGGCCGCTGCAGTTCTGATTCAACCCCTAGCCTAGGAACCTCCACATGCCTCAGGTGCAGCCCTAAAAATACAGAAAAAAAAAAAAAAAAACCCAGAGATTTAGACTGGGTTCATGTATTTCTCTTGATGAAATTGTGAAATATATAATTACAACAAGCGATCAGGTTTAATTTAGGAAATGGTAAGTGCTGAGTGTGGTAAATCATCTTTCAAATAAACGCACTTACAGTCTTAGAGATAAAGTTCATTCCCCTGGGATGAGGTCGTTCGATGGAATGCTACTAGGTCCTGGGCAGGGTTTCAAAGCCATTCAGTTACCCTCGGTGAGATAGAGCTGCTGGGGTTTATGGGAATGTTGGCACCCAGGTGACACATTGGATAATCTTTAACAGAGGAAGTCTGTCTGGTGCCTGCTCTTTGTTCCAGCCCCACTTTCATATTTGAGAACCCTTGTGATACACTTGCTATTCACAGCCGCATTTGGGACCTTCACGAGCACAGTCTGGCCTTGGATGTTAAGCAAATAAAGCCTCCCCCTGCCCCCTTCTCCCTCCCTGAGAGCCGGAGGGCAAGGGCAGACGTTGCTCTCTGCCCAGGCATATTTTGCATGGGCGATGGGGGTGCATTTTCTAAAACATATTTTAGAAAGTGCTTAATTTTTTTTTCTCGGTAAAACATTATACATGTGGGGCTCCAGATTTGCTTTGTGAGCCTGGCTGCTGGTGTCACATGACATATCTCTTGCAAAGAGTAGTTTCTCCAGGATAACCTAAACTCTTGTCCAGACGATTTCCTGAAGGTTATTCACGGGAGGAGACAAGCCGCTGTCTTCATGACCAAGAGGAGACTTTGGAAAAGAGCATCTGAGACATGAGGTGATTTGATTGGAAAGCTTTGAATCTTTCCCTCCCCTGCAGGGAGAGAAATTCTTTGACATATGTAAAAAGTATATGCACGAGTGTGTGGTTAAACCAAGAACGGCCGGACCAGCCATTGCTTCTCACCCACGCAGTTCCTAGTGCCAGCCGGACGTTACCCAAGGCAACAGCAATACCCAAGATGACTTTGAGCTCACTGACTTTCTCCCAGCGCCCTTCTGGCAAAGATGAGGGTCTAGCTCCCATCACAAGGCCACTGGTGAACACATTTTGACTGACTGACTCAACTCCGTGTGTCCTATTTGTTAATCGGACGCCCTTTGAGAACAAAGCCTGCACCCCCGCCCCCACAGAAGGACTCAGTGACTGCTTCTTGCTAAATGATTTAACTGAAAGGTATGGTTTGGCTTTGTTTCGTTGCTCCAGACCTGAAGGTCCAGTTAGCATCACTTCTTGCACAAATACCTGTGAAATACTCACCCTGCATTAGAGATGATGGTGGAGATAAATGGGACACGGTGACTGTCATCCGAGAGCCCCAAGGAGCCGGGCAGGATGAGAAGCAGCTATGGGAGAATGGCTGCAGGAAGTCCAGGCAAGGAGTCGGGGGAGGAAGTGGGTAATCTGGGCCCCTGCCTCTCCGCCCCCCATCCCTGGGGGGAGCCCGCGGCCAAACTCACCACCGGGTCCCCGGCTGAAGGGGGCTCATCCTTCTCAGAGCCCCACTGACAGCTTTAACAGAGGTTGGCAGCTGGCGCCAGCGGACAGAGCCAAGTGCCATCAGCAGCCGCAAAGCCAAGTGGAGCAGAAATCTGCCCATCACACTGAATTCGTGAGCCAGGAGCCCCCACAACATTCACCCAACACTCTCTTCTGGGGTGACGCTTTGGGCGACGAGGGACGAAACCAAAAGATAGGACACCTCTGAGGGCTCGGCCGCGGAGGGAGACTCAGCACAGCCCAAGTTCACTCGAGGTTAAACTACACGCCTGGGGGGAATAGCGAGCTTCCCCCAAGGACAGAGTTTCCACCGGCAAAGACAATGGAGACAGACAAGAGAGGTCATTCTGAGGTAACTGAAGGATTTCTTCCCTAAGGAGGTTTTCCTAGAGCACCCTGTCGCTGGAGAATTAAGTGTGTGCCTCGCGGCTCCTGACACAGGTGAGGCCTGAGCCACCTCGAGATGAGGCTTTGCGCTCAGTACCTTGCGTGTTAACAGGAAGGACCGAAGCAGGTGATCTCTGAGGTCTCCCATTTCATCTCTTCTACTTCTCTGCCCCCAACAAATCGTTTCCTCAAAGCCTCTATCAGGAAAGCCCAACACGGGCTTTTCATTTAACCATTTGTCTTCATCACGAAAGGCCTTGCTCCAAGACAAAGAAAACTTCTAGGAAAGAAAAAGGAAGGGAAAAGGGGGGAAAGACGCAATAATCTCACCCAGATATTTATCCTCCACGGTGCTTTATGCAGAGAGTGATTTTCCTGTTATATTTAGATTACAATCAAACTGTAAAAGAACTCTTATCTCCCTGGACCTGCTTTTTTTACTTTAAACTCCGGGACCTTTGGCCCCCTACATTAGAGAAGCTGTAAATACTACAAGAGAATGTTTACATTTTAAAAATCCATTTTCCTTGATCATTTGTAGAAGGAAAGAAAAAATAAAAGATCTTTGTACTAACACACCAATTCATCTTGACTTTGTAAAAACAGTTTCCCCCAGAAATTACATTTCGTTCAAAGTCACCTGAAGGCCGCCCTTCCGTAGAGCAACCTTCATTTCTCCCGGCTTTGGTCATAGTTTTGCTATGTGTGTCTCTCGAGCTTTCCTTCTCTTGTCCTTGACAAGTCCCTGGGAGTTGAAAGCACTCTCCAAGTTGGGAAATTGACCTTGTAAACCTGGGCCAGACCTTGCATGGGGTGTGGGGCTAGGGTTTGTTGTGTTTTGAATCTGCAATTAGTATTTAGGGAAATGGGTTTGGTAGTCCTTCTTAAGAATTAGAGAAATCCCAATCTAGTTCTCAGGAAACCCCACAGCAGATTTTATGCGGTCACAGGGAAAGCAACATGTTACCGGAGAAGTCTTTTGTGGCCAAGGAAAGATGTAGTGAAAGACAAGCAGAGGAAATCCAAGGGAGATATTTGGCTAGAGAGCTCAGGTGAATTTCGGCTGCCCCAGGGGTAGATCTATGAAGGTCTACATACCCTCCACTCATACACTTGCTCAGAGCGGGACTATCCCAGCCATTTAGATCAGAACATCTGCAGATGTGGGTCCAGGCGGAACATCCACCTGGCAGGAAAAAGCAGGGTTGCAAATGAAAATCACTTGCCAAATTATTCATTTCCTAGCTGCTGAGGAAGCAACTCTGGAGAAGACTTTTTTTCACCCATTAAAAAATCAGTTGGGGAGTTCCCGCTATGGTGCAATGGGATCTGTGGCATCTCTGCAGTGCCAGGACGCAGGTTCGATCCCTGTCCCTGCACAGTGTTTTAAAGGATCCAATGTTGCTGCAGCTGCAGCATAAGTCTCAACCTCAGCTCAGATCGGATCCTTGGCCCAGGAACTCCTTATGCCTAGAGTGGCCAAAAAAGAAAGAGAAAAATCAGTTGGAAGAATTTGGCTGAAGACACCTTGTGATAAGCTCTAAATGGAGGCTTCCTTCCTTTCATTCTAAAGTCATTCTCCAGCTTTCCATAGATATGATTACTTACAGAGCCTTGATCGATCAAAAGGGATACTTTGATCCAGAAGAAAATCCATGCCCAGTTCACATGATTGAGACCATTTAACGTTAATAAGACCCCCTTCGGTCAAACGCATTCTTACTGCACGTGACCCTATGGAAAGCCCTGTTCTTAGAATGGAGGGCAGAGGAGAGAGAGGAAAAGGGACAAGATTCAGCCACTGCCCTCAAGAGTATAAAACAAAAATAACTATGATACATCAGAGTTCCCTTCGTGGCTCAGAAGTTCCTTAACTAGGATCCATAAGGATGTGGGTTCAATCCCTGGCCTCCATTAGTAGGTTAAGGATGTGGCATTGCCGCGAGCTGTGATGCAGTTTGCAGACATGACTCGGATCCCACATTGCTGTGGCTGTGGTGTAGGCCAATGGCTGTAGCTCCTACTGGATCCCTAGCCTGGGAATTTCCATATGCCTAGAGTGCAGCCCTAAAAAGCAAAAAAAAAAAAAAAAAAAAAAAAAAAAAAAAAATATATATATATATATATATATATACACATACATATATATATTTGATATAGAATGAGACTATAGAGAAGTGAATCTGGCACATATTTGATGCTTAATAAACATTTACAGAATGAACGAGTGATTAATTGCTATGAGAGTATTTCAGAAGCACACATGAGAAGGAGGTTACTTTTGACCAAGGATGTCCAGGAGCTAACATTTGAATTTGACCTTGAATGGCAAGTAGGATTTTCTCAGTGGTAGCTCAAAATCCATTCCAGGCTGGGGAAGAATGTGAGGAAACAGTAGGCACAAAAATGCAGACGGGTCATGCTCGCTTCGGTAGCACATATCCTTAAAAAAAAAAATGCATACAGGTCATAGCTAGAGGTCTGTTGAGATGGAATATTGTAAGAGGAGCAGTGGAAACTGGTTAGGGGTAAGACAGGCACTTCTGAGTTTGAAAAAGGAAGCTTTAGATGCCAAAGCAATTGGGACTTGCAGAGACTTCTTTTTTTTTAGGATCAAGCCTATGAAATTCATCAACTGATCAACTATTTGCAAGACAATTTTCACTTTACTGCTTTAGTATCTGCATATTTGTTGGCCTGAACCATCCTATGTGCATTCTAAGGCCCTCAGAACAATCCTATAATTAATGGTGGTGCCCAACTGGACTTCCTACAGTCAGTGTGGTCCATGCCGTGAAGGATGAATTAGGGCAGGAGCGAAAAGGGTGCGGCCTCTTAGCCCAGCATAGATCAGGGAAAAAAAATCTAAGTCTCTGACAACCCACAGGAACCCAAAAGCCACTGAGGTTCTCAATGGATTCAATCTATTTAGCAGTCATTTAAGCTCTGGGCATTCTGATCCATACTACCAAAGGGAGTCCAGAAGCTGATGACCTGGTAAGAGATGTCTATCCCAAATAACCATCATGAGCTGTCGTAAGAGTGCTCCTAACAGAGCGTCACCCAGGATCACACAAAGGACAGTCTGGATTTGGGTGCCTTGAGAAAGAAGTTCCAAAGTGGCATCTTTGAGGCAGGCGCTGGGTCAGACAGAGAGGACCTGCAATCAGGAGGAGCAGCAAAGGCCTGGGTGGTGGTTCCCAGCCCTGGCTGTACATCAGAACCAGCTGGAGGAGTTCCCACTGTGGCTCAGTGGTTACAAACCCAGCTAGTATCCATGAGGATGTAGGTTCCGTCCCTGGTCTTGCTCAGTGCTTTAAGGATCCATCATTGCCATGAGCTGTGGTGTAGATCTCAGACACAGCTCAGCTCTTACATTGTTGTAGCCGTGGTGCAGGCTGGCAGCTGTAGCTCCGATTTGATGCCTAGCCTGGGAACTTCCATATTCCGCAGGTGTGGCCCTAAAAAGCAAAAATAAAATAACATAAAATAATAAAATGAAATGTTAAAATGGGATTAGCAGAATCTTGGGAGCGCAGGGATGAGGACTGGATCCCCGGTACAGCACAGTAGGTTAAGGATCCAGCCTTGCCGCAGTTGTGGCTTAGGTCGTAACTGTGGCTCGGATCTGATCCCTGGCCGAGGAAATCCTTATGCCACAGGGCGGCCAAAAAAAAAAAAAGGACAAAAAAAGAAAATAGTATTAATCAAATGATTATGCAGGTGATTAATTACAATTTTGATCAGTGCTGGGAAGGAGACATATGATGTTCAGAGAAAAGACTTCAACCAGGAGGACCCCGCCCGGGGTATCAGAAAAGTCTTCCTGAGGAAGTAACTGAGGCTGGAAGGTAGTTTGGGACAAGATGAAATCTGCAAGGTGGTCGGGAGCCAGGTGGCAGGACCTGGTGGCTGTGTTGAGCCGACAGTGGTCTATAACCTAAGAGCCAAGGATGGGTTTGCTGGAGGAGAGGAGGAGAGGGTCAGCTCTGGGGGTGACCTTGCCTGCTGGGTGCAGAGAGAGCGGCAGAGTTTGGAGATACTAAGGGACTTGAGAGGAGAGTCTGGGACAGACAGCAAAAAACCACTGCGTGGAAGGGACCATAGGGAAAGAGAAACCCATGAAGGGGACGGTGGGTAAGGCAGTGGCTGGAGAGGCAGGAAGAAAACTAGGCGAGGAGGCGAAGAGACACCGAAGGAAGAATGGTCACCATGGACTCGGGTAACTCAGGGTCAGAAGAGCATCTGCTCAATTTTGCCCCAAGCAAGTCTTAGGTGTCCTTGGCCAGAGCGATTCCAACTGAGCAGAGAGTCCAAATCAGATTCCCGAGGCTGGAGGTGCAAATGGAAGTGAGGAAGCAGAGACTTGAGGGTAAACAATTCTGGCCTGAAGCAGAGCAATTAAAGGGAGGAGGGACAGAGCCCCGAGGGCTCAAGGGGGCTGATGCACGTAAAAGGGCCAGCCAGCTCTGCTGCTCAGTTACAAAAGAGCTCATTATTAATAGGGGCTGTTGTCCCACTTTACAGATGACAACACTAAGGCTCGGGGAGGCACTTGCCCACCTGTTATCAAGTTAGAGACGAGATTCAACCCAGCTCTTCAGCCTGTGAGGTCTGTGCGCTTACCACACTGCCTCTGCGTTACGGAAGCACCTTCAAACAGAACTTTGAAGAATCTTGAATTCCCCTGAATTCCCATGTGACTGGCTGCAGTAACTGCCTCTGTTCTCTCACTGTCAACCCGCCAAGGTCCATGGGGTTAGGCTGTGGAGTGATAATGTGGGTGAAATTTGGATACAGTCAACCTGCTTTTATCACTTATTACCTGTGAGTTTTGTTTGTTTGCTTGTTTGTTTGTTTGTCTTTTTAGGAGGCATATGGAGGTTCCCAGGCTAGGGGTCGAACCAGAGCCATATCCACTGGTCTATACCACAGCCACAGCAATGTCAGATCTGAGTCACATCTACAACCTGCACCACAGCTCACAGCAATGCCGGATCCCTAACCCACTGAGCGAGGCCAGGGATCCTCATGGATACTAGTCAGATTCATTTCCTCTGAGACACGACAGGAACTCCTGTGAGTTTTAATTTTCATGTCACAGGGGAAGGAAAGGGAGAGTTTTTGTTTTCTTTAGTTTGGGGTTTTTTTGTTGGTTTTTTTTTTGTTTTATTTTTTATTTATATTTTATATTTCATTTTATGTTTTATTTATTTATTTATCTTTATGGTCGCACCCTTGGCATATGTAAATTCCTGGGCCAGGGATTAAATCCAAGCCACAGCTGCAACCTATGCCGCCGCTGCGGCAACACAGGATCCTTTAACTCACTGTATGGAGCCAGGGTTCGAAACTTCCCCTTCTGCAACGACCTGAACTTCAGTTAGAACTGAGAGATTTTTTTATTTTTTTTTGTCTTTTTAGCCCCTAACCCTCAGCATATGGAGGTTCCCAGGCTAGGGGTCAAATCAGAGCTACAGCCGCCAGTCTACACCACAGCCACAGCAACACCAGATCCCAGCAGTGTCTGCAACCTACCCCACAGCTCACGGCAAAGCCAGATCCTTAACCCACTGAGCGAGGCCAGGGATCAAACCTGAGACCTCATGGACGCTAGTCAGATTGATTTCCACTGAGCCACAACGGGAACTCTGGATTTTTTTTTTTTTTTCCCAACCCATAGGCTTCATGGAGAGAATACAATCCTAGGCTTTGATGGAGACTTTTGTCTGAAGGGCTTGCTCAGTGCCAACACAATAAGCACTGGTAAATGGCAGTGACTGGTGTTTCTATGTTTCCTCCCCCAGCGCACGCCTGCACAGAAGCCCAGATTAAGACTTTCTCTCTGACAGCACACGTGCCAAGAAGAGTGCAGAGCCCGCCACACCTCAAACACAAGCTGTTGAGCCTCGGACCCATACCGGCCACTCCTGGGTCATGTCAAGGAACTCCCTGACCACAAGGATCTCTTTCACCATCACGTTGCCCATGGGTGGGCTATGACTTTACTTGATAAACTTTCTCCATTTTCCAGAATCCCCTCTTTAAATGCAGTGCAGGCAGGTCAGTGACCTCTGACAAAGTAGACAGGAGGCAGAGAAAAATCAATCGTGGAAGTGCTAATAACCTTATTTGCTTCAAGGTCAGTTACTCTACACCGCCCCCACTGGGCTGGGGTAATTCAGCACTCAAGCCACTCCAAGAAATAGCATATAAACATGACAATTCCTCCCACCCTTTTCTGTATCCCATTCCCAGGTATGAACACAGTCTTCCGTTTGATGTGTGGCCTTCCTGACCCCTTCCTATAGACACAAAGATGACACGCAGGTATTTGAGGATGATCACATTTTTCTCCAACTCACTGGCTCATCTAATGCCCTAGACACGCTGCCACATCAGAAATACAAGTCTCCTCTCTCATGGAAAGTTATGTCGTTGTCTGTGGTATAAATACCTCTGGATCCTTTGACCCTAACTCCCACTATATTGTTCTCAAGAGCTACACTTGGGATAGAATCCAAGAAATAGAAGTTTTTTATCAAATTCATTTTTTTTCTTTGTCTTTTACCTTTTCTAGGGCCGCACCTGTGGCATATGGAGATTCCCAGGCTAGGGGTCTAATTAGAACTGTAGCCACCGGCCTACGCTACAGCCACAGCAATGCCAGATCCACGCCGCGTCTGCGACCTACACCACATCTCACGGCAATGCTGGATCCTTAACCCACTGAGCGAGGCCAGGGATCGAACCTGCCACCTCACGGTTCCTAGTCAGATTCATTTCTGCTGCGTCACGACAAGCTCTCCGATCATATTCATTTTAAAAAGCTGTTAGTTAATACAAGAATGCCCTCCGAAAATGCCTTCTTTCCAGGTCTGGCGCACACGGACTGCAGACCCTGCACTTTCAACCGAGGTGTCATTTGCACAGCCTGTTCAGGAAAACGGTAGAGCCGACCAGAACCGCTCCATGTTGCCAAGAACACTTTTGTTTAAGAAGGTCTATCTAGGGAGTTCTCATTGTGGCTCAGCAGGTTAAGAGCCTGACATTAGTGTCTCTGAGCATGTGGGTTCGATCCCTTGCTCAGTGAGTTAAGGATCCAGTGTTGCTGCAAGCTGCAGTATAGGTCACAGATGTGGTTTAGATCTTGTGTTGCTGTGGCTGTCGTGTCAGCCGGCAGTTGCAGCACCAATTCAACCCCCAGCCTGGGAACTTTCACATGCTGCAGGTGCTGCCCTAAAAAAAAAGAAAAAAAAATAGAAGGTCTATCTAATGCATATGGGGAAGATTTCTATTTACAATGACTAGGGGGCTGTGTCTAATCACTGTGATGAAACGTGATGGAAGATAATATGAGAAAAAGAATACAGATATCTGTGTGACTGGGTCACTTTGCCGTATAGCAAAAACCGACAGAACATTGCAAAAAAAATTTTTTTTGAATAAAACAAAATAAAATGACTGAGCAAACTATTCCTGGGCACCAGTATTTTGCCTTCTCTGTAAGGTGCTGGGATAGAAAGACAAACAAGGCGCCATGCCCATCCTCATGGACTCAGACTGGAAGAAAAGGCAGATCGGTCTCAGAACAGTCGTGCAGGGCTGAGGACTGCGTAAGACAGCCAGAGACTTGGAGCAGAAACTACTTGCAGAGATTCGGCCTGTGAGCAACACAGGAATAAGGAAAGAAGGAGGAAAGCTGGTGCCAGACCCTTAAGACTCTGAATGTCATAAGAGGGCTTTTCTCAAAAACTCTCAGAAACTATTTAAAAACTTTTCAGCTGGGAAGGGGGACTGAGAGGTCCCACAGCTCTGCCTACAGGGACTCAGCCAGGGACCCTCTGGCCAAACTGGAGACCTTGCAAGACAGAAGCATGGTGCTGGACCTTCTGGGCTGGGAGGAAGCAGCCAAGGGGGAAAGACGTGAGTTTCTGGAAAGGGTACATTTTAGGTCACGGGGCGGGAGGCGGGGGAGGGATACTGACTTTACTAAGGTTGTGAATTTTGCCCTTGATGAAGGACAACCAGTACAAGCTGTACCAGACCCCTCAGTCTGCTGCAAGAAAGTCCTGTGACAATGTGACAGGGAGTGCGACTTAGGACAGGGCCCCAGGCGGAGGACAGCCCCTGCAAGAAAGTGGGAGGGGACTGCTGGCCTGGGGTCCTCTCTGACCTGCGGCCCTACTTCCCGACCTGGCTTCTCAGTCTGTAATCCCTTTACAGGACAAAGGGCTGAAATGCTCACAG
>PVHT021183608.1:10988087-11001153 GCA_004024745.2 Catagonus wagneri
TTTTTTTTTTTTTTTGCTTTTTAGGGCCACACCCGCGGCTATGGAGGTTCCCAGGCTAGGGGTCCAATTGGAGCTGTAGCTGCCAACCTACGCCACAGCCACAACAATGCTAGATCCGAGTCGCATCTGCAACCTGCACCACAGCTCTCGGCAACGCCAGATCCTTAACCCACTGAGCAAGGCCAGGGATTGAACCCGCAACCTCATGGTTCCTAGTTGGATTTGTTTCCACTGCGACATGACGGGAACTTCTTTTTTTTTTTTTCCTTTCTTCTGCTTACAAACCTGGCTATTAAACTATACTATTAAAAAGCACCAACATTGTACATCAAATATAATTTTTTTGAAAATGTTTTAAAATGAAAATAAAAAGCACTATACCTGGGCAGATGCCAGAAACATACGACCTGAGTTCAAATTCCAATTTTACAACTTAGCAGCTGGACTCAATTTCTGTGTCTCATTTCTCTCATCTGTTAAATGGGTATAGCAATAACCATCGTACCCACCATCCAGGCTGTTACATTTAGAACAGGGCTTGGCAGGAGTAAAATACTTAATGAATGTTGGCTCTCAGTGTTAACATACACATAGGTTCAGAACCTACAAAACCATTTATATAACTTCTGATACCGTCAGCACAGAAAGTTAAGACGTTGAAAAAAAAATAAAGAGAAACAGATGATGGGTCTGGCTACACCAAAGTAATTCTCTTTGTAATCTCTAAGGGCCAGAGCTTTATAGGCCCATAGACCTAAAACCAAAAGACCAAACACTTAGCCATAAACAACAGAACCCCAAAGAAATCAGCTCCTTTCTCTCGATCTAGCCCCGAGGGGGTTACAGCTAGCAAGTTCTGGCTTCGGGGGGACCCAGTGCCCCCCGCCCGGTGTATGAGACATTTTTGGTGGTCACCATTGATTTTCAACTTCTTTGTCACTTTCCCGTGCTGGAACCCTTAGAGTCTACGCTGGATTCAGAATAGACGGCCCCAGCCACCAGGGAGCTTGAAGGCTGACACCGGCTGTGGAGAGAGCTTCTCTTTCATGTCCTGTGACTCCAGAGTGACTCAGTCCTAACAGCCTTGATACAGGCTGTATTTAGGAGGTGGCTCTGGTGGGGCTCAAGCCTGAAATTTATGGCTTGTTTGTCCTGGACCCATGCAATATTTTTTCCTGCCTTAAAGATGAAAGGGTTACTATTCTTCACACTTGCCCACCTCCTGCATTTTGTGGGATGTAGGCTTCTGCAGCATTTCTCTTATTTATCTGGAGAATTAACTTCTAAAGGCTATGCTCATCTTCCTAACCAGCCATAGCTGAGGGCCTTGATATATAAGACCCTAAACGGACAACTGGACGACTTTCTGGAAAAAAAAAAAAAGTCAAGATCCTTCCCACCCTGATGACTATTATCTGTACTATAAACTCCATGAAAAGACCTTTGAGTAGACAGAGAGAGCCGATCCTCCCACAAAGTTATAAATTCCTTGCAAGAAGGACTGGTCTCTTGCATTTCTTTGATCCCCCTCCAGTGCCTAGCACAGTGTCTGGTAGATGATAGATACTCAAATATTTGTTGATTGATAAGATTCCAAGACTCAGATCAGAGTGAATTGACAACAATTGTCTAAGGAGAACCGAATGGTTTGATATACAAAGCCTCTTAATTCTCCTTATCGGGAGTAGTCAAAAATTCTAATTTACACCAAAATATTTAAAAGCAAAAATTGTGGCATCTATCAAATATCTTCTAAGTTTGGGGATCTGCCTAATGAGGTGAACTCAATGCTTATTTGTTTCTTGATAAATGACAGATATTTATCAAGTTTCCATATATGTCAGACACCATTCTAGACGTCATAAAAATGAAGACAGAGACATTTCCTGCCCTAAATTCACCAACAGAGTAGAGACTGTCAGGCCAGCTATAAAGATATTATAAAGTAAGGAGTTCCCACTGTGGATCAGGGGATTAAGAACCCGACTAGTATCCATGAGGATGTGAGTTCAATCCCTGGCCTCCATCGGTGGGTTAAGGATCTGGCATTGCTATGGGCTGTGGTGTAGGTCACAGACACAGCCCAGCTCTGGCATTGCTGTGACTGTGACATAGGCCAGCAGCTGCAGCTCCAATTCTACCCTGAGCCTGGGAACTTCCATGTGCCACGGGTGAGACCTTAAAAGAAAAGAAAAAAAAGTTGTGATGACATCAGCAAAATTATAATTTACTGAGAGAATTTAAATTGCAGTTTGAAAACTATAAAGCATATACAAATAAATTACATGAAAAAATAGTATGCCAAGAGGCCCTAGTTCAGAGAAGTGCCACCAGGATACATTTATTTCTCATCTGTGAAGAAGCTGGAAACACTTTGAAAAGCTACACAAATGTCTGCACCATTTTAAAATAATTGACCTCCTATCTCCTCACTTTTGCAAGGTTAAAGCCAGAGGTCAAAGGTGAGATGCTGGATATTTTCCCCTTCAAAGTATCTTTTTTTTTTTTTTGTCTTTTGTCATTTTACAGTCGCACCCGCGGCATGTGGAGGTTCCCAGGCTAGGCGTCTAACAGGAGCTGTAGCTGCCGGCCTTCACCACAGCCTCAGCAATGTGGGATCCAAGCTTCGTCTGCAACCTACACCACAGCTCACAGCAACGCCGGATCCTTTAACCCACTGAGCAAGGCCAGGGATCAAACGTGCAACCTCATGGTTCCTAGTCGGATTCGTTTCTGCTGTGCCATGATGAGAGCTCCAAAGTATATTATTTTTGTACAGGACAACATGACCCAGAGTTTGACCAAATCTCAGGGAGGGGGTTTGGATGTGGCCAACGCTGGCTAAATCGACAGCAACACTAATTTATACATTTCATCTCCACAAGCCACTACAACAAAAGTGTGCGTTTGTCTCAGGGCTGCTCAGATTGAGCAGGATTTCATTTGGCACAGCTTTGATTATTCGGAACGTCCGGTCATCCACAACAATAAAACAAGAGAGCAAAGCAGAAAATGGGCTTCAATTCCAAGCCCACGGCTGCAACGTGAGTCAGCGTGAGGAACCTCCTCTTTCTGGATTGAGGGTCTAAGAGGCCTAGTCTTTCCCTCTCCTACGCCTTTCTTGTTGTTCAGATATCAGCAAAAACCACTTCTAAGACGTTCTTTATTCATCTTCCTTCAGAATCATGACCGAAGGGATGAGCCTCTTAAAAGTAGGTCAGATCCTAACCAGCCAGGAAGAGAGAAAATTAAATACAGGCGTGGAAGCCAGCGAATGGTTTGTGCTCGCCGCCTCATCCAGTTAAAAAGTAGTCAAGGAGGAAGGGAAATTAAACCAAATGGGCTTGCTAACATGCCCCTATTTTCTCCATTTCCTAATCCTTTTATAAATTCCGTTGAGATGGGATTTGCTTTTAGACTGATTATGTGGCTTAAAAATCAGCATAATTACAAGATATTTGTTGAAAGGAAATTCCTCATCTGGGCTATTTGGTTTCCTTTCCAGTACTGCCTAGAGGATGACCTGGCTGCACCCAGCTCCATCTGGGACCTTCCCCAGGCACCTACCTCAGAAGGAACGACTTTCACAAGAACCTCACAATTTTTAAACGAGAAAACCAGGACCCAGAAGAAGGCAAACGGTTTTCCCAGCAACTTGGGGGCAAAGCCAAGAATGGGGCTCTTTTTTTTTTTTTGGCCTTTTTAGGGCCGCACCCGCAGCATATGGAGGTTCCCAGGCTAGGGGTCTAACAGGAGCTGTAGCCGCCGGCCTTCGCCACAGCCACAGCAACGCGGGATCCGAGCCGCGTCTGCAACCTACACCACAGCTCCTGGCAACACCGGATCCTTAACCCACTGAGTGAGGCCAGGGATCAAACCCTCGTCCTCATGGATGCTGAGCCACCACGGGAACCTATCTTTTTTTTTTAAGATGAGCTTATTTATTAACATTAATTATTGTCCACATAAAGATAGAAAATGGGATCTTGAAAACAATTAAATTCAAATGATTATCACAGAGCTGATATTTCAACAGTAAGAGGAATCAGGTAAATAAATCGCTCCCTTTGATCAAGAATGGTCTCTTGACCATAGGGTTTTTTTTGGAAATGGAAAGCACAGCCTTCCTCCACATCTCCACTTCCCTTTTGGCCTCAGAATGGATCTTTTGGGCCATTCCAGGCCAGGATTTTTCTTGTTCTGCCTTCGATCTTCCAAAAAAGTTCCAGAATTTCTAGCATCCATCCTCATTACATTATCAACAACTGCCATTTGCTGATTATCATAGAAGACTTTTGTAAGAGGGAGATAAAGTTCCTGCTTTCATAGAGCTTCAGTATGGAAAATATGATCTGAGGTTAGGGAAAACATTTATAATAATAATAATACATTTTACTGGGCCAACTGTTAAGCATTTTACTTGTTTGTCTCTTCTCATGCTCACATTCAACTCCATACCCATTTTACAGATGAGGAATCTGAGGGAGTTTCCTAGCTGTGGCTCAGTGATTTAAGAAGCCGACTAGTATCCATGAGGATGTGGGTTCAATCCCTGGGCCCACTTGGTGGATTAAGAATCCAGCATTTGGAGTTCTCATCGTGGCTCAGTGGTTAAGGAATCCGACTAGGAACCATGAGGTTGCGGGTTCGATCCCTGGCCTTGCTCAGTGGGTTAAGGATCCGGCGTTGCCGTGAGCTGTGGTGTAGGTGACAGACGCGGCTCAGATCCCGCATTGCTGTAGGCCGGCGGCTACAGCTCTGATTAGACCCCTAGCCTGGGAACCTCCATGTGCCGCAAGTGTGGCCCTAGAAAAGGCAAAAGGACCAAAAAAAAAGAAAAAGAATCCAGCATTGCCATGAGCTTTGGTGTAGTTCGCAGAAACGTCTCAGATCTGGTGTTGCTGTGTCTATGGTGCAGGCCAGTAGCTGCAGCTCCGATTCGACTCCTATCCTGCAAACTTCCATATGCTGCAGGTGTGTCCCTAAAACAAATAAACAAACAAACAAAACAGACAGGAAACTGAGACCAGCTCAAAAGTCAGAGTTTGAGTGATGACACTTGTATCTCACTAGAAAGCCCTTGCACTTAAACAATAAGGAGAACTCAGTGGGAAAATGGGTGTGTGCGGGAGAGTGGAAAGCCTAAGAAAGTGGAGTAATGTGGGCTCTTTCTTCAAGGGGGGCCCTAAATTATTAAGCATTATACACACTATTTTATGGTTATTCTAATAATGATACAGTCTCATCTTACACCCCAGGAAACGGGAATTTTTCTCAGCAAGGACACACTTGCTGGAAACAAAACCTCTCTTCAAAACGCCCCTTCCCATTGACTGAATATTTTAATGCATTAATATTCCCTTTGCAGGCACAGATCCAGCAAAGAGATTTTTAAAATTTCTTCTTATCCTTCTTAATTAATTTATTGAATACATATAACATTTCTGAGTACCAAGCAAGCTCTGGTCGTGTAATTCTCACAATAACCCAAAGAAGGTGGTACTATTATCATTGCCATTTTACAGATTAAGAAATAGACACAGAGGGATTGGGCGGCTTGTCCAAAGTTCCACAGGTAATAAGTCGTGATCCCAGATTCCAAGCCAGAATAGCCCGTTAGCCAGGCTTCTGATTCCAGACTATACCTTGTCCACACAGCACCGCTGCCTGGGGAATGTTAGAAACTAACTCAAACCCGTGGGGAATCAGATTCTTTGCTTTGCAGAGTTGCATAGAGTTGTGTAGAGGTGTGACAGGGCACAAGGCCTACTTTCAAATCATTCTCACTCCTGTGGCCTCCTCTGTGGCCCCTTACAGAGTGTGGGTGTCTGGTGACTTCTAATAAAGAGAAATGGACCTGCATGAGCCTCAGTGTTTGTGAAGGTCAGTGTTGAAAGGGGTGCCCTTGAGTGTTTCCTTTTACATGTTTCTTCTGGAAGTAAACAGATATTTGGGTCACCGAAAGCAGCTGCGAATGGGGACCAAGGACAGTCAGGGTGCGTAGAAAAACAGCATTGCTGAGGCTGTTTGGGGTAGAAAGTGCTCAGGGGGTTTCTTCTTTGTTTTGGAGGAGCATTTCAAAATAGCTTGATATACAGTCAAACGAGCTTTTTTCCTTATTCCCTTATACTGTTTCAAATTTCCCTCTTGATTTCTGGTCACTGTATTGTTTTTTATTGTTGTTGTTTTGGTTTGGTGTTTTTGTTGCTTTTTTTTTTTTTTGCTTTTTAGGGCCATGCATATAGAAGTTTCCAGGCTAGGAGTTGAATTGGAGTCACAGCTGCCAGCTTACACCACAGCCACAGCAATGCAGGATCTGAGCCACATCTGTGACCTACACCACAACTCAGAGCAACACCAGACCCTTAACCTACTGAGCGAGGCCAGGGATCGAACCCGAATCCTTATGGATACTAGTCAGATTTGTTTCCACTGCGCCACAACAGGAACTCCCTCTGGTCACTTTTAAGGTTTGAAGTCGCCCAATTCTTATGGAAGAGGATTTTCTTATCAATATATATATTATTTTTGGCCACACCCTCAGCATACAGAAGTTCCCAGGCCAAAGATGAAAACTGTGCCACAGAAGCAACCCGAGCCACTGCAGTGACGACGCTGGATACCTAACCTGCCGAGCCACAAAGAAACTCCTTATAAACAGTTTTAATCATCACAGCTAATTTATTTTTCCACCTTAAGAAAATAGCCTCACAGTGTAAGCCGGCCTTACTAACAACTGGTAGACTGAAAAACTTTAGGATGATCAGAGTATCTGTGAACTGTTGAAACAGTATTTGAATATAACATTTTATCACATTCTAACTCCAAGAGGAGAGCCGAGCAGAAGTCAGGAACGGCTGGTTTTCTTTCAAGCTGAGCCAGACACTGGGCAGTATGTGAGGGATATCGTTCTTACCTACCCCTGACTTTATTCCCAGGATGCTGGAAGTGACTAAGACAGCAGACAGTAAAATGTAATACCTGAGAAGTTAAACAGTGACTTGTGTGCGTAGAACTCTTATGAAAAATAGACAGGGACACCTGAGAGAGAATTTACTAGAGCCAGGCCTCACCTTTTTATTGACTTTTCATGAAAAAGGTGTGGAATAAGGAGCCACACAGAGAGGAAGTGGCTGTGAGTACAAGGCTGAACATTTTAGCTGAGGCAACGAGTAGAGAATTGAATAGTGGGAGCAGCTCAGAGCTTGGTGTGCAGGTTAATAAATATGAGGAGGAATCATATTTAAGTGGTATGTAGAATTATGAGGGAAAGAGGAACAGAATTTTCTTTTCCTTTCTTTTTAGGGCCATACTTGCAGCATACAGAAGTTTCCGGGCAAGGGGTCCAATCACAGCTGCCGGCCTACACCACAGCCACAACAACGCAGGATCCGAGCCGCATCTGTGACCTACACCACAGCTCATGGCAATGCCGGATCCTTAACCCACTGAGCGAGGTCAAGTATCGAACCCACATCCTCATGGCTACTAGTCAGGTTCTTGATCCACTAGGCCACAATGGGAACTCCTGAAGATTATGTTTAAGACTAGCTTGTGGTAGGTTTTTTACGAAGATGGCTGAGGTGGAGTTCCCTTCGTGGCTCAGTGGTTAACGAACTCGACTAACATCCATGAGGACGCGGGTTCGATCCCTGGCCTCGCTCAGTGGGTTAAGGATCTGATGTTGCCGTGAGCTGTGGTGTAGGTTGCAGATGTGGTTCAGATGCCCTAGCCTGGGAACTTCCATATGCCGTGGGTGTGGCCCTAAAAAGACAGAAAAATGAATGAATGAATGAATGAATAAATAAATAAATAAATGACAGACAAGATGATTTCTCCATTCCTTTCCCTTTGTAATGTGCCTTTGCCATTTCTCCCCCTGAGAAGTGAGGTGCATTTCCCCACCCCTTGAATCTGGGCCAGGCTTGGGACCTGCTTTGACCAATAGAATATAGCAGAAGCCATATTTATGACTTCTGGTCCTGGGCCTCAACATGCCTTGCAGCTTCTTCTCTGGGCCTCTTGTGATGCTGCCTTTGGGAGAAATTCAGGCCAGTCTCTTTGAAGAGGAGGGACTTCTCTTTGATGTGGAGATAGAGGCCTGGCTGGAGCCAACACCAGATCCAGGCATGTGAGTGAGGTCATGAGAGCAACCAGTCCCAGCCCAGCTGCCATCTGGCTGCCGTCCAGAGTCACCCCAGGTGATACAACAGAAGAACCGCCCAGCTGAGCCCAAATTGCTGACCTACAATATTGTGAGCAAATAAATGGTTATCATTTAAAGTGACTACATTTGGAGTTCCCACAGTGGCTCAGCGGAAACGAATCTGACTAGGAACCATGAGGTTGTGGGTTCGATCCCTGGCCTCGCTCAGTGGGTTACGGATCCGGCGTTGCCGTGAGCTGTGGTGTAGGTCACAGACGTGGTTCGGATCCTGCGTTGCTGTGGCTGTGGTGTAGGACGGCAGCTGTAGCTCCAATTAGACCCCTAGCCTGGGAACATCCACATGCCTCAGGTGCGGCACTAAAAATGACAAAAGACAAAAAATAAAAATAAAGTGACTACATTTTGGGCAGGAGTGTGATGCATCCGTAAACAACTGCTAGATAACTTGGTATTAGAAGTGGGGTGCTGGGAAGGGAGAGGGAGTGGGATGAGGGTTTGGGGTTATTAGATGCAAACTATTGCATTGGGAGTGATAAGCAATGAGGTCCCACTGTACAGCACAGGGAACTATATCCAATCCCTTGTGATGGAACATGATGGAAGATAATAGACGAAAAAGAATGTATATATGCATAAATGCGTCACTTTGTAAATTGTAAATCAGAACATTGTAAATCAACTATAATTTCAAAATTAAAAAAAAAAGAAATTGGGTGCTACCACAATTAACCTAAAACAAGAGGCATTTGCTTTAGTACCTGATGGAGTGCAGAAGCTGGAAAAGCAATAAAGAAACTTGCTAGTGAACTTACTGCACTAGAAATGCAGGGAGAAAACTGCTGCAGGGAGTTTTCATTGTAGTTCAGCAGGTTAAGAACTCAACTAGTATCCATGAGCATGTGGGTTCAATCTTGGGCCTTGCTCAGTGTGTTAAAGAGCTGGCATTGCCATGAGCCACAGTGTAGGTTGCAGATGCAGCTGGGATCTGGCGTTGCTGTGGCTGTGGTGTAGACCGTCAGCTGTAGCTCTGATCCAACCCCTAGCCAGGGAACTTCCTTATGCTACACGTGCAGCCCTAAAAAGACAAAAAGAAAAAGAAAAAAGAAAAACACTGTTGAAGGAGGCTGGGAAAAGGAAATCCGTGTTTTGTAGCAAGAGAACAACTGGCCACATGTTGCCTGCAGTAATTTGGAAGATTGAAAATATACCTAATAAACTATGGATCTGAATAAAGAGATTCTGTCTTGGAGAGAGAGAGAGAAGCTAAAAGAGGAACTACTCAGTCTGCAAGTGGAATTTAGAGAGAATGTAGGAGGCCCAATCTGTACTTGATTGAAAAAGAAAATCATACTTCATCCCCACATCTCTTCAGTTGGCAAACGTTTCTCAGAGTAAGCAATGGCTTCAGGAAAAGATAAAACAAAAGCTGTGGCTCAAAAGCCTTCCATCAATACCTCAGAAAACCTAGGAGACCCTCTCAGTCGGACAAAATTGCTCTACAAATCTTTTCTTTTTTTTTTTTTTTTTTGTCTTTTTGCCTTTTCTAGGGCTGCACTCACGGCATATGGAGATTCCCAGGCTAGGGGTCTAACAGGAGCTGTAGCTGCTGGCCTACACCACAGCCACAGCAATGCGAGATCTGAGCCGCGTCTGCAACCTACACCACAGCTCACGGCAACACCGGATCCTTAACCCACTGATGGGACCTCTGAGCTCTACAAATCTTAAAGGCATTTTCCTAGAGCTGCTTGACTTACTGCCCAAAGCAAGAGAGATGTTATCTGCTGGAGTGAACTGCAATCTGGCACAGTGGAAATCCACCTAGATTTTCAAGGAATCACACAATGTTAGATGAAAAGTGACAAAGTCTTCTAAATGAAAGGAGGTTTCTGGGTCCCCAACTTCCTATGGGCAGGAAGTCAGCAGAGAAGTTTTTTCAGCTAAAAACCTGGGAATTTTTTAAAGAAAAAGAAATAACATCTTGGAGGGGGGGTACCTAAGAGCCCAGAGGGCAGAACCATGAGTCAAAGACCACAATGGACCAGGGAACTGCTTCCAAGGAGCAGAACTGGATTCTAATCAGGAAGATTTCCTGCCTTAGAGTAGAGGGACCTGAAAACATGCACCCAGCTGGGTTTTAGAATCGTCCTGTACCAGTGACTGCTATGTGTCTTCCCTTTTCTGAATGGAAATTCCTGCCGTGGTGATCTGGTTTCTCTCTCATCATTTTATGCTTAGGTGCAGAATGGTCCAGATTCTTATAAACTAAAAATACAAGTAATCAGTGTTCCCACTGTGGTGTAGTGAATTAAGGATCCAGTGTTGCTGCACTGTGGTGCAGGTCGCAACTGCGGCGCAGATTCAATCCCTGGCCTAGGAACTTCCACACATGTGGGTGTGGCCAAAAGAAGAAAAGACAAATACAAGTTCTCTGCATTGTTCTGCCCTATACACATACTGTGATTGTTTTATGAAGTACCAGAGTAGACTCATTCAGATCACGACCTAATTTTTCTTTTTTGACTTTTTAGGGCTGCACCCATGGCATATGGAAGTTCTCAGGCTAGGGGTCAAATCGGAGCAGCAGCCGCCAACCTGCAACACAGCCACAGCAACATAGGATCCAAGCTGCATCTGCAACCCTCATCACAGCTTGAGGCAACGCCAGATCCTTAACCCACTGAGTGAGGCCAGGGATCAGAACTGTGTCTTCACGGACACTAATCAGGTTTGCTACTGCTGAGGCATGACGGAAACTCCTGGACTTAATTTTAATGACTAGATCCTGAATGTCAAACCTAATGCCATATTGGAATGAATCCTGTAGGGAGAAGTATTTTTTATGGAAGAAGGATGTGACTGATTATGGTCAGAGGTGGACATTGGTATATGATTTGCAAAAATGAGCATGGAAATTTCTCCCATCCCTGTATGTACATCCTTTTGCAAGAGGACTTGGCTGTGTTTCCCCCCGTAAGAGTTAGAGCCTATTCACCCAAGATCAGAATCTGAAGAGGCCTTCGGCAGATTGTGGCAGAAGTGTAATGTGCAATTGGAAGCTCCAAAAGGCCTTGCAGCTTCTGCTCTTGCCTTCTTGGAAGACTGCTCCCTTGTGAATAGCCCGGGGTTTCCTTCTTGAGGATGACAGACCCCGTGACCCACCAGCAGACCCAGACAAGCCCAGCAGAAACGTCCAGCTGAGCCCAACCCAAACTGCTGACCCACAGAGTCATGAGTAAACAAAAATGGTTATTGGAGTTCCCTCTGTGGCTCAGTGAGTTAAGAACCTGACTAGTATCCATAAGGATGCAGGTTTGGTCCCTTGCCTTGCTCAGTGAGTCAACGATCTGGCCTTGCACAAGCTGCGGCATAGGTTGAGGATGTGACTCAGATTTGGCATTGCTGTGGCTGCGATGTAGGCCAGCAGCTACGGCTCCAATTCAACCCCTAGCCTGGGAGCTTCCATATGACACGGGTGCGGCCCTAAGAAAACTAAATAAATAAATTTACCAAAATAAAATTTTTTTTTTGTCTTTGGTCATTTTAGGGCCGCACCCGTGGCATGTGGAGGTTCCCAGAAGGGGTTGAATCGGAGCTACAGCTGCCAGCCTACACCACAGCCACAGCAACACGGGATCTGAGCCGCGTCTGCAACCTACACCACAGCTCAAGGCAACGCCGGATCCTTACCCACTGAGCAAGGCCAGGGATCGAACCCACAACCTCATGGTTCCTAGTCGGATTTGTTTCTGCTGAGCCACAACAGGAACTCAAAAAAAATTTTTTTAATAAAAAATTATTCAAAAATAAAAAAATAAAACCCTCCAAATGGTTATTGTTTTAGGCCAGTTGGGGTTGACATGTTACACAGTAATAGATAACAGATAAAAGGGGGAAAATCCGCCTCAACAGCCCGAGATTTTTTTTCACCTTCCTGCATAGTTCCTGGCTTACTATGAAGTGGGTGAAACTGTGAGGGGCTCAGGCCTGGGCGGCAAGACAGTCGCTGTGTGCTGGGCTGTAGTTTGAGTTTCTCTGACTCTCCCTGGAAGAGGGAGGAACATCAACTCGCTCTGAGACTCAGGACTTCCTCAACAGTGGGTAACGATAATGATTACAACCCTGAACACCTATTAGTGTCAACCAGGCTCGAAGTGTTTTGCTTGGATCACCGACTTTAACAACGGGTCCTATTGTACCTGCTTGCAATTGAGGTAACCGAGCCTTAGGTTATTTTGCTGGAAATCAAAATTCATCTCACCCTAGAGCCTTAAGCATTGTGCTGAAGCCCAATCTTGCTGGCACAAGAACACAAATGGAGAGGCAGATAGGAAATAACGATTGGTGGGGGTTTGAGAAATGCTAAAGGTTGAATATGGAAGAAACTTTCAGAGAGCTCTTAGCTCAGGTCACTTCTTTTCTCCAGACTCCCATGTTATCAACTTGATTATTTCCCCAGTTTTCTGCAGCTGGGACATCTTTTGCAAATTACTTCTAAATCTTCACTTCAAATTCATAAACTCTGGGGACCGCGAATGTAACCATCAGGTAAAGAGAATACAAGGCAGGAGTTCCCCTCGTGGCTCAGTGGTTAACGAATCCGACCAGGAACCATGAGGTTGTGGGTTCGATCCCTGACCTCGCTCAGTGGGTTAACGATCCGGCTTTGCCGTGAGCTGTGGTGTAGGCTGCAGACGCGGCTTGGATCCCGCATTGCTGTGGCTGTGGCGTAGGCCGGCGGCTACAGCTCCTGTTAGACCCCTAGCCTGGGAACCTCCATATGCTACAAGTGCAGCCCTTAAAAGGAGTTCCCTTCGTGGCTCAGTGGTTAACGAATCCGACTAAGAACCATGAGGTTGCGGGTTCGATCCCTGGCCTTGCACAGTGGGTTAAGGATCC
>PVHT021183608.1:11008328-11042327 GCA_004024745.2 Catagonus wagneri
AGCCAGAGCCTTCACCCAGGGCCTCTCACCCCGGGGCGCCCCCACCCAGGGGCCTCTCCAGCAAAGACATTGACCCACTTCTTCCCTTCTTCCTCTTATACTGCCTCTTATTGATGACTTTCTTTTTTTTTTTAATTTATGATTTTCAGCCCAGCCGGTTGTTAGCCTGCTGTGTTTGGAAATGGTAGATAATTAAACCTCCTGGCCAGGTGTAAATGCAACCTTTGTCATCTGGAGGCTGGGAGAATTACCTTGCTGGGCTGCAGCCTCCCTCTGGGCGGCCCGGCTCCGAACTTTCTGCTCAGAGAAGACCCTCTTCCAAGCCAAGGTCTGCCGGCCTCAGGCCTCCCGGCTGATTTCTCTGCTCTGAGGCCAGCTCAGCAGCCAGAAATTTCAAATGGACGAACACAGCTGCAAAAAGCACACTGAACAGAGCCTAGAATCCAGGGAAACACCAAGCTTCCTGTCTCTCTCGCTCTGTCTTTTTTTTTTTTTAAAGAGAATTTTTACCAAGTAAATAATAAAAAATATGTAATCATTGACTAGGTCTTTCACCGTGAACCAAAGATACGTGTGCATTTCTGTTGCCAATAAATATTTCCACTAGTCCCTTCCTTTGCCTCCGAAGCCCCCCTGTGGCCCTCAGAGTCCACTTGTCCACTTACTCACATGTGGCTTCTGGCCTGAGCCCCAGGAAGCTGCAGCCAGGTGGGGAGGGGCCGGAGCTGGAGGAGGCCACTTCTAGAAATATGTTTCCAAGCGCCCTCCCTCAAGGAAGCTCGAACAACAAGCACGAGCCCCGACCGCAGACCCGGGGGTGGGGGAGGCCCAGCCAGGACGCCCTGTGCTGTGAAATCGCTAAACCGAGGACAGGCAGTCCCGGATCTGCGTTAAGGGCATCAGCAGCCCGGCGCTCCCTGAGAAGCAGCCAGAAGCCTTCTGTTGACTTTTTCAGGCCGAGTTCTCACCAACAGACATATGCTTCAGGAAGGTTATGGCTGAGCAAATAGCACACAGCTAGTGTGCTCTCCGCGCCCGCAGCCCGCAGGGCCTGGCACCGCACAGGGGAGCTGGAGGCAGCCGAACCTGTTCTCCAGCTGCTGCCATTTGTCAAAGTCCTTTCAGGCAGGCACTGGGTGGCTTTCGTTGAATTTCAGTGCAGCTTGGGCAGGGAAGTAAGAGTCTCCTCGGGAGTTCTCTGCAGGCGGTAAATAAATATTTGTTGAAGGCAGAATGAATAAATCAATAAATCAATTAAGATGTGTTCAGTGAGTGGCCCCCCTAAGCCCGGCCCTGAGTCTCACTGTGGGAGACTCGACACCCCTCCAGCCGCTGCAGGCACATGGGGACACAAAACTAACCACCACGGGTTCATGCGAAACTACCTCACGCTAAATTTGCTTTAACATTGTTCCATTTGGGCCTTTGCAGTTGATGTTACAGATCACACGGCACTGTGAATTTTGCAAAGGCTTTGGGTTGAAACAATAATTCCTTTTTTTTTCTTTTTTGGCCACCTCATGGCTTATGGCGGTCCCTGGCCAGGGAGCCATAACTGCGACTTACACCACAGCTGCAGCAAGCCAGCTCCTTAACCCACTGTGCTGGGCTGGGGATCGAACCTGCGCCCCAGCACTCCAGAGAGGCCACTGATCCCGCCGGGCCACTGCAGGAACTCCTTCAAACAGTACGGTTCTAACCAGGAGCAGGATGTCAACAATCGATAGCAGTGGTAGGCATGTTCCATCCGCCAGCGAAGGAGGAGAGAGGCTCATGGGCGGATGGTAGGATGCAGATGCGTGGAGAGGAGCAGGGTCTTGGGCATCGGGGGAAGCAGCGGAGGGGGGCTGCTGGAGACGGTTCTGTAAGCTGCAGCGATGGGCTTCCTCCAGGGTGGAGCAGGCACCCAGGGTGCGGCGTGGGAAGGAAGCGCACCCCCAAAGGCCCAGAGGGGCTAAGATTTCTCCAGCCCAGGAGGGGCGTGTTTGGAGGACTGGACTTGGCCAGAGACAGAACCAGTCACAGGAGAGAGATCCGCCTCGGGGCTGGAAAGAGACTGGGGTGGAAAAGAAAGGGCCGATCTTAGAGACATTTCGAAGAACCAAGAGACAGAATGGTGACAGGTGGGGAAGATAGCGGCAGCGGGGAAGGGGACAGCCCGGACCTGGTCCTGAGGTCTGGGCTGGCGGTGAACAGGATCAGGGGAGGTGGGAAGGTCGGCCTTGACCTGCTGGAACGCATGCCCCGTGACCTCGGAGCAGCCGCAGGACTCCCCACTCCCGCCCTCCCTCCCTCCCGCTGGCCTCAGAATATCCTTTTCTCCTGGTTCTCAAATTAGCCTCCTGCTACCCCAGACTTAACCTCTACTCAGTCTTTCTCACTCTTCGGATGACTAGTTATCCATTTTTGAGAAGAGCTGATATTGCTGAGAAAAAACAAACAAAAGAAAGATACACCCGTGAGATGGGAAACCCCAGCCTTGGACACCATGGGGAGGTTCATTTGTGAAAATTTCAGTGATCCATCTCCGAAAGGCTGGCCCTCGGAGTTCTCATCATGGCTCAGATAAAACGAATCTGACTGGCATCCATGAGATGCAGGTTCAATCTCTGGCCTCTCTCAGTAGGTTAAGGATCCGGCGTTGCCGTGAGCTGTGGTGCAGGTTGCAGACAAGGCTCGGATCCCGCGTTGCTGTGGCTGTGGCAAAGGCCGGCAGCTGTAGCTCCGATTAGACCCCTAGCCTGGGAACCGCCACATGCCGCTAGTGCGGCTCTAAAAAGACAAAAAAATAAAAAAAGATTAAAATCACATTGGGGAAATTCTACGAAAGGAAAGACAAATGCATTCTAACGAAGGAAAGAGGAGACAAGAAACCACCCGGGGAGGAGGAGTTTGGAAAAGAATTCGGAAGCATTGATGGCAAACAAGGGAGGGGCTCAGGCTTCAGCCTTGGCCAGCCCCCAGGAAGGATGGTTGTCTGTGAAGTCCTGGACGGGGTGGGAGCCAGGTTAGGGAAAACAGATCCCCGCGGAGTGGTGGCTGACTGAGTGAATGAATGAAGAAATGGAGGAATGGAGGGAGTGGCTTTAACGTTAACTGCACTGGGGTGAGGCGGGGGTGCAGTCTATCACAAAAAAGAAAACACAGTCCCTGCGCTCTAGAGACCCCCAGTTTTTTGTGGAGAAGTGTACAGACAGATAATCCCAACCATGTGAGCTGCCCTGGAGAAGAGAGACTAGGGATCGATGCTTCCAGGAGGAGCTGGGAAAATTCCACGGATGAGGAGACATATGAGCAAGATCAAGAGGGTGAAACAGAGTTCCCGCTGTGGCGCAGTGGGATCAGCAGCCTGTTGGGAATGCTGTGATGCAACTTTGATCACCAGCCCGGCCTGGTTAAGAATCTGGTGTCACCACAGCTTACAGCTTAGTTTGCAACTGTGGCTCAGATCTCATCCGTGGCCTGGGAATGCCATATGCCTGTGGAGCAGCCTAAATAAATAAATAATAAAAATAAAATTGTTAGGGGGTTCCCTTCATGGCTCAGTGGTAATGAACCCAACCACTATTCACAAGGATGCAGGTTCAAGCCCTGGCCTCGCTCAGAGGGTTAAGAATCCGGCATTGTTGTGAGCTGTGGTGTAGGTCGTAGACGTGGCTCAGATCCTGCATTGGTGTGGCTGTGCTGTAGGCCGGCAGCTATAGCTCTGATTCGACCCCTAGCCTGGGACCCTCCATATGCCTCAGGTGTGCCCCCCCCCCAAAAAAGGGTAAAAACACGGACACATGCAAACACATACTCATATAAACACATGCAAACACACACACACCCTAAAGATATATACAGAACCCTCCAAGCCAGAAGTAACATGGAAGCACATTACAGGTCACAGGCATGTTGCATGGCATATGCAAAAGCAGGAAATATGACAGAGTCTGGGGTGAACTAGAATCGTTCTGAGAGGCTTAGAATATCAGGTGTGAGGGCGGAAAGCCAGGGAGGAGACTGGCCAACCCCATGATGCCATTTTCTGACGTCAGGTACCCAGTGGAAGCAACCCGGATGGTGTGGAAAGATGGTGGAAAATTAAGGTATTCTGTTTGGCACAGGCTTGTTTTTCATCACCTATCTCTTCAGCCTCATCCCACAGTAGCCTTGAAAGACACCCCCCGCACACCCCCGCGCAGGCTTTGTCTGAAAGACTCCCCAAAGCTTGGTCACTCAATCTACCACATTTTCCAGAAAATGAAATGGTCAACCAAGCACAAAACAGGATTATTCTCACTGAAGAGGTACAGATGTTGGCATTTTAATTGACAGCCCTTCTTCACTGTGGAAATTGACTCCTAAGTACTCAGGACTCAGGACTCTCCTAAAACACAGCCACCCTGATCTGCAGTTGAAAATTATTATTATTCTATTTTTAGAGATGCACCCATGGCATATGGAGGTTCCTAGACTAGGGGTCAAATTGCAGCTGCAGCTGCCGGCCTACACCACAGCCACAGCAATGCCAGTTCCGAGCCATGTCTGTTATCTACACCATAGCTCACGTCAATGACAGATCCTTAAACCACTGAGTGAGGCCAGGGTTCGAACCTGCATCCTCACAGATACTAGTCAGATTCGTTTCCACTGAGCCACAACAGGAACCCCCTGAAAATTATTAAGAGAGGAGTTCCCGCTGTGGCACAGTGGGATCAGCATCATCTCGGCAGTGCCAGGTTGCAGGTTCAATCCCCAGCCCAACACAGTGAGTTAAGGATCCGGCTTGCTGCAGCTGTAGCATAGGTCATAACTGCAGCTGGGATATGATCCCTGCCCAGGAACTCCATATGTCTCGGGGAGGTCAAAAGGACGACATGATAGTCTTTTTTTTTTTTTTGTCTTTTTGTCTTTTTGCCTTTTCTGTCTTTTTGTCTTTTTGCCTTTTTTTGTCTTTTTGTCTTTGCCCCGCAGCATATGGAGGTTCCCAGGCCAGAGGTCTAATCTGTAGCCGCCGGCCTTCACCACAGCCACAGCAAAGTGGGATCTGAGCCACGTCTGCAACCTACACCACAGCTCACGGCAAGGCCGGATCCTTAACCCACTGAGCAAAGCCAGGAATCGAACCCACAACCTCATGGTTCCTAGCCAGATTTGCTAACTTCTGAGCCACGACAGGAACTCCAATATGACATCCTAATAGTTGCTATAAATCCGACCTAGGATGGTGGGCATGAAACAAACACTGATTGATCAAATGAATGACTGTGACGACTTTCCCCAGGCCCCGCGCAAGGAGCTTCAGGAGGCAAATACGGTCCCTGCCCTCGAGCACTTGCAGTCTAGTGAGGAAGACGGGTGTGTAAATACGTTGTTACGGTGAGACTGCTGTCACACAGGGGAAGAAGCAGACGGATAATAAGAGCTCTTTATTGCTAAAGTACAAGGGACGAGGGGGCGTGTAGTCCAGCCTATGCCAGGACCAGGGTGCCAGGCTGCAGCGTGAAATCTTTATCAGGGAGGCAACACGGAGCCAGGGGAGAGTTCTAAGCTGAGGAGGGACGTCATCACATGCACATTCTAGAAAGATCACTTTGGCAGTGGTCTGGGCAATAGATTTCGTTTCAGACTGGGGAGAAGGTAGGGCAGCTGGGAGGACGGTTCAAAGGTCCAGATGATAGATGGTGACGTTCTGAACCCAGGGAGCACCGAGAGGGGCCAAAGAGGAAGGCGATCCGTTAAGAGCGGCTGAGAAGGAGAATGCTGTTCAGCTTGGCGCTGATCTGGTGCAGGAGGAAGGAGGGGGCAGTCGGCGGGAGGGCGTGTTGGGCGGCTTCCTGGCTTCCTGTTTGGGTAGTGGGGTGGCTGGCAAACCATAACCAAGGAGGTGACTAGGGGCCAAGAGCAGTTGGAAGTGGGGGAGGGTGTGAAGGGCGGGAGGACACAGTGAATTTGAGGAGCTGAGATCCCGTCTGTGGAAGGCCTGGGAGGCAGCTGGATGTTCAGTCGGCAGGATATAAAATCAGGGCCCACGGGGCTCACTTGCGGCATGACTTTGAACAAATGCCTTGGCCTCTCTCAGCCTCCGAGTCTCCATCTGATCAAGGGAGGAGCAGATTTGTATGTGACTCTGGGAGCCCGGAAAGGGCACTGCCAGGGTGCTGATATGCCACTCAGGGTGCCAGCGTAGCTCTCACTCAGCCCTGATGCCATCACTGGATGCCACACTGGTCCCCAGAACCCCCCACCTCCCACGATGCTGGTTCTCAGGTGCCCTCATTACCGAGCCCAAAAAGGTGCTCCGGGTGGATGTCGTCCCTCTCAGCATCCTTCAGGTCACACCTGAGTGCTCAGCGAGAGGAAGGACGCCGGGCTCAGTGGACTGCGGCGGAGCTGGAGCCTCTCAGCAGCTGCCTGCAGGTCTCGTCCCCTCTTGACTCCAGCAGAAATAATTCACGTTCTTTATTGATTTATTAAGTATCAGGCGTCACAAGTCTGTGCTTCAACAAAAGAGCTGAAATAATTGAATAGTCACAGCCAAAAAACCCCTCAACCCATAACTTGCATCTTATACAAAAATTAATTCTAAAGGGATCACAGGCCTAAGCATAAAGCCTAAATCTGCAAAACCTCTAAAAGGAAACACAGGAGAGGGAGTTCCTGTCGTGGCTCAATGGAAACGAATCTGACTACTATCCATGAGATCACGGGTTTGATCCCTGGCCCTGCTCAGTGGGTTAAGGATTCGGTGTTGCCGTGAGTTGTGGTGTAGGTTGCAGATGCAGCTCAGATCCCCTATTGCTTTGGCTGTGGCGAAGGCCGGCAGCTGCAGCTCCCATGACCACTAGCCTGGGAACCTCCATATGCCACACGCAGCCCTAAAAAGAAAAAAAGTAACAACAATAGCTATTGTTATGGGCTGAATGGTGTCCCTCAAAATTCATATATTGAAGTTATATCCTTCAGTATCTCAAAGTGTGACTGTATTATTTGGAGATGGTCTTTTTTTTGTCCTTTTTTTTTTTTTGCCTTATTTAGGGCCACACCCGTGGCATATGGAGGTTCCCAGGCTAGGGGTCTAACAGGAGCTGTAGCCGCCGGCCTTCGCCACAGCCACAGCAACGCGGGATCCGAGCTGTGTCTGCGACCTACACCACAGCTCACGGCAACGCCGGATCCTTAACTCACTGAGCAAGGCCAGGGATCGAACCCACAACCTAATGGTTCCTAGTCGGATTCGTTAACCACTGAACCACAATGGGAACTCTGAGATGGGGTTTTTTAAAGAAGCAGTTAAGTTAAAGTGAGGTCCTTAGGGTATGACTGGTGTCCTTACAAAAAGATTTGGACACAGACAGGTGCAGAGGGACGAGCGTGGGAAGGCATAGGGGGAGGCGGCCATCAGCAGGCCAAGGACGGAGGTCTCAGTAAAAGACAACACGGCTGACACCCTCATCTGGAACTTCCAGCCTCCAGAACCGTGAGGACATAAACCCTGCTGTTGAAGCCCCCCAGTCTCCTCTGATTTGTTACAGCAGCCCCAGCAAACAACGTAGCCATTACATCACCCACTAGGGGAACTAGTTAAATATATTTTGATTCAGCCATTCAATGAAAAGCAATGCAGCCTTTAAAAACAAGGGCCTCGGGGAGTTCCCTTGTGACACAGTGGCTCAAGGTGCTGGCATTGTCACCGCTGTGACTCCAGTCGCTGATCTGGTGTGAACTCAACCCAGGAATTTCCATGTGTGTCAGGCGCAGCCAGAAAAAAAAAAAAGTCTCAGTATATATTTACTAATCTGTACTAAAATTAACGTGAGGAAAACAGGCAATAAAATATTATGTATAAATAATATGTTCTTGCTTATAGGTCTAGGTATATGTACAAATAAATAAGATGTGGGAAACATGATCATCTGTGAGAGAATCATGTTTAGGATTTCTTTCCTTTCTGCTTATTTGCAAGTTTTTTGTTTTTTGTTTTTTGCTTTTTAGGGCCGTACCCGCGGCATATGGAGGTTCCCAGGCTAGGGGTGAATCAGAGCCGCGTCTGCAACCTACACCACAGCTCACAGCAACACCAGATCCTTAACCCACTGAGCGAGGCCAGGGGTCAAACCCACATCGTCATGATACTAGTCGGGTTCGTTACTGCTGAGCCACAATGGGAACTCCATTATTTGCAGTTTTTAATTTTTCTATCATGAACAGAGATTGCTTGCAAGCTCCCCCCCAAAAAAAAGGAAAAAAAAAGAAAAATAGTGCTTTTGAAGCCAGTTACCCTGAGCTGGGCCAGACCTGCTGTTACTCAACAGAAATCCCCAGACAGGAGCCAGAGGCAGACAGGAGTGGCGAGGCAAAGGGCCGGTGGCCAACTTCAGGGCAAAGGATGTGGGCAGGTCAGCCCCGAGTGAAAAGACCAAAAGCAATCCGTCCTGGAGAATTCTTTTCTGACCAAAGATTCCAGCACAGACTCAAAGTAGATCTTTCCTTCTTCTGTCACTCGCTGCCACGAGCCCCTCCCTCCCCACGTTCCTGTCTTTCTGAAAAGCCTACGGGTTATAAACACAGTGTGCCAGGCTCCAGGGGCTGGGAGCAACCCAGGAGACATTTAGATTTGCCCCCAGGATTAATGACTTCAAGAAGCATTTGCCAGGAACTCTTCAAAGCTGAAAACAGAAGCCCTGAAGCATTAAATATAAATAAATACTTCGTCGATTGGTTTCTTCCTTGCTTTTTCAAAGGGCAGTTTATTTCCTGGATTATCATTACAGTAGTCTGCTCTCCGGAAACCAGGATTATTCAAGTGCACGGCTCAGGGCTGGGGCAAAAGAAAAAAAAAAAAGTAAAGATCACCTTGTCACAGATCTGTTTCACCCTGTCTTTCCTCCTAGTTTGCCTGCATCTGGGAGGGCAGAGCAGAAGCACGCCCCCACCTAAGGCATGTTGTTTTCCACTGCAGACCTGTCCTTCTCTCCCTCTGAGGTATATCCATTCCCTTGGAGAGGGGGAAAAAAGCCCACTTTCTCTATGTTAACAAGAAAGCCGTTGTCCTTGCAGCTAAGGTGGGAATGCAATTCAACAAGTATTTAATGAGCTTCTAGCATGTGCCTGAATCTCTGATGAGGCCAGGGAGAAGATCCTAATTTCAGACTTGCTGCCCATTGTCAAAAAAATTTGCAATCCATTGTGCAGACGTGAACCCTGCAAAGCAGAGGAGGTAGTTATCACAACAGCATGGGTTTTTAACGGAGGCCACCAGGTGGGCCCCTGCTCTGTGACCTGCAGAGACTGCTGGCACCATTTGCAGGTGTGTCCCAGAGCTCCCCGGAGGAGAGGCCCACACGTTCCTCCATTCTGAAAGGGTGGGGGGACCCACAGGTCAGAGATACAGGAATGAAGGCAGGGAGATGCATCTTGGCACCTTCCGTTGTCCCCACCGCATCTTGGTGGCAAAGCGAAGAGTCACGAGGCAGGAGTGTGGGGCCTGTGGCTGCTCCGTCTCAGGGAGCGTTCTTCCACGTTCTTTTGTTTGTTTATTTATTTTTGGCTATGCGCTCAGCATGTGCAATTCCCCGGGCCAGGGATCGAACCCACGTCTCCGAAGCAACCTCTGCTGCTGCAGTGACAATGCCAGATCCTTAACCCACTGCGCCACAAGGGATCCCTGTCATCCACATTCTGTTGGAGTCCCTCACGCCATCATCTCCCCACCGGCAGTCTCAGAGCCCCGGAATCAGCTCTTGCCCTCCCAGCAAAGCACCTGTGTTTATGTTGAAAGACTTTGGGGGGAGGTTTTTGTTTTTTTTTTTTTTTTTGCATTTTAAGGCCACACCTGTGGCATGCGGAGGTTCCCAGGCCAGGGGTTTAACAGGAGCTACAGCTGCCGGCCTTCGCCACAGCCACAGCAACGCCAGATCCCATCCACATCTGTGACCTACACCACAGCTCACAGCAATGCCAGATCCTTAACCCACTGAGTGAGGCCAGGGATCGAACCTACGTCCTCAAGGATACTAGTTGGGTTTGACTGCTGAGCCACAAAGGGAACTCCCCAGAGTTTACACTCTTAACCCCTGCAGACTTTGAGCTTACAACTTCAGTGTTCACCCTTATTCCTCTAGAGCACAGCTTTTCTGGGGGGGGGGTGGACACCCATGCATATGGAAGTTCCTGGGTCACAGCAACTTGGGATAGAATCCAAACCACAGCAGCGACCCAAGCCACAGCAGTGACAACACTAGATCCTTAACCCACTGAACCACCAGGGAACTCCTTGGCCACAATGTTAGTTCATACTCCCTGTGTTGTTTTGTGGGGTAATAAGGTCCTTTTAACATGTTTGCTTTGTCTCAATGACAAAAATCACAAATTCATTCAATTATTCTTTCCTTTGATTAAGAGTCCATGGCTGTACAGACTCCCTTAGGGTCATGGGCCACGCCCACTGTTTGCATAGGGAGCCCTCTGTGTTGGCGGGGCTCCCACGAAACGCAGTAGGGTTTAAAGCACAACAGGCTCTTGGAGAAAGTTGTAACTTGGATCTAAGCTGCTGATTATAGAAACTTTTAGAAATTTTACTGGAGGAATAGAACTGGTCAATGTGGAGTTCCCGTTGTGGTTCAGTGGCGACAAACCCGACTAGTATCCACGAGAACAAGGGTTCAATCCCTGGCCTTACTCAATGGGTTAAGGATCCCTCATTGCCCTGAGCTGTGGTATAGGTCAGAGATGAGGCTCTGACTCCAAGTTGCTACGGCTATGGTGTAGGCTGGCAGTTATAGCTCTGATTTGACACTTAGCCAAGGAACTTCCATATGCCACGGGTGCAGCCCTACAAAGACCAAAAAAAAAAAGGAACTTGTCAATATATTGGCTACTCTGAGACTGAGGAAGTATAATTCAGTTTCCCTTGGAGAATCGCTTTCTTTTTCTTCATGGATTTTTCTTTATTATAAAATATTGGCTGGAGTTCCCGTTGTGGCTCAGTGGTTAATGAATCTGACTAGGAACCATGAGGTTGTGGGTTCGATCCCTGGCATCGCTAAGTGGGTTAAGGATCCAGCGTTGCCGTGAGCTGTGGTGTAGGTTGCAGACGTGGCTCGGATCCCGCGTTGCTGTGGCTGATGGCGAAGGCCGGCAGCTACAGCTCCGATTCGACCCCTAGCCTGGGAACCTCCATATGCCGCGAGTGCAGCCCTAGAAAAGGCAAAAAGACTAAATAAATAAATAAATAAATAATAAATTAAATATCGGCTATATTCTCTGTGCTGTACAATATACCTTGTAATTTATTTTATGCATAGTAGATTGTACCTCTTAATCCCTGACCCCAGCTTGCCCCTCCGGAGACCAGAAGTCTGAGAGGAGTCCGGACAGAGGTGTGGCCTGCCCCAGCTGAGCTGTGAGCTGACCACCTGCCGGTTCCCCCCAAGCTCTGCCTTCCAGGCCTTCTCAGAGCCTTTGCCCACCTGGCCCACTTCCAGCCCACAGATCTCAGGGGGTCACCACTTCATTGCCCGTCCAGGTGAGTGTCATCATTTGTTCCTTTCCAATTCACGCTGATCTTTGCTTCTGAGCTCCTTGTGGACACACAGTCCGTTCAGTGGTCATCTCGCTTGTAGAATATCCTAGGAGCGTATGAGCTCCTTGCCAGCAGGGACAAGTCTTGCCCTCTTTGCCCACTTGGTGCCAACTGGTTGTCAGTCATGACCTGCAATAGGAGGGTAACTGCCCAGTGAGAAAGTTCTCCCCAGGGAGTTCCCATCACAGTGCAGAGGAAATGAATCCCACTAGGAACCATGAGGTTGTGAGTTCGATCCCTGGCCTCGCTCAGCAGGTTAAGGGTCCGGCGTTGCTGTGAGCTGTGGTGTAGGTCGCAGATGTGGCTCGGATCCCGGGTTGCTGTGGCTGTGGCATAGGCCGGCGGCTACAGCTCTGATTCGATCCCTAGCCTGGGAACCTCCATATGCTGTGGGTGTGGCCCTAAAAGACAAAAGACCAAAAAAAAGTTCTTCCCAGTGTTCTCTCGTGGCTCAGCCCCTTAAGGACCCAGCATTGTCACTGGAGCGGCTCTGGTTGCTGCTGTGGCTCAGGTTCAATCCCTGGCCTGGGAACCGCTGCATGCCATGGGCGTGGTAAAACTAACTAAATACAAGAACAAAGAAAGTTCTGCTGTTGACCCAAGAACCACGTCCCTACGGTTTCCATCCTCGGTGCCATTTTGGGGCTCAGGAACTGCAAAGGGCGCGTCTAAGTTCTCTTCACATGGCAGCCGCTGACAGCCGCGTTCATGCGTGGACCTTCCTGCTTCCCCCAGGAAGCTGACGACTCCCACGTCTAAGGCCCCAGGCCAGACCCATCTCCCCGACCCAGGAGACAGCAGCTTTCGGATCTGGTCCAGACTCCTCACCGTCGTCATACCCAGAGTGCAGCCTAGCCACCTCTTCCTCAAATGTGCTTCCACCGTAGTCTTAGTTTTCATAAAAGGGTCCACCCAGTCCCTCCCTGGGGGGAGGCAGCTCCCCGGCCCTTTCCTCCCATCCCCCACCTGGGCTCTGCCCACCCTCTTCTCTACACCCCCTGCTACTCAACTCCACCCAGTCTCCTCTCCACAGTGAAAATGGCCTGTGCATCCTTCTAACCAATCCTCCCCCTTGCTCCAGGGGTGATGTTTCTAGAAGGCAAATCTGCCCCTTACTCCCCTACTCAAAGCCCTTCAGTGACTCCCTATGCTCTTAGAATAAAGTCCAGACTCATTAGTTTGGGGCGTGGGGGGAGGGATAAGCTTCCAGAACCAAACAGCAAGCACTGAGGTTCAGCATCTGTACAGAATAGAAACATGGACTAAAACTGATACAGGAAATTATTAGGGAAAAGATTCAAAATAGTCCCAGATTAAAATTGAAAACTATGAGCTTAAGTGGAACAGAATGAGGAGAACTTGGCTTAACAGCTATTGGTAAAAAACAACCACCGTAGGGGTTTTTCATCTGTGACAATAGTGTGATGTCACCATCTGCAAGATTACAACTGCCCTGTCCCGCCCTGTAGGTGACACATTTTAAGTGGAATGCTGGCACCTTGGCATTTTCCCAGCAGAGGGTGACTAGCATAGTGAGAGTCTGTAGACCTGGCCAAGCAGAGAACTTTCCATTCGTCTGAGTTCTGTGCAATCCAATTGAAATATCTTTGGTCATGAAGTGCTGCGCTTTAAATCATAAAAATACATCATGAAACTCAAGGTCACACCTGGCCAAGGTCCCCCTTACCTAGATCTACCATTTTCCCCATTTTCCACAGCACTATTTCTTTCTGACACACGGTGTCACTTCCTTATTTATCATGGTTATTGGTATCGATTTTCCACAGCTGGTTTATTGCCTCCGTGAAGGCAGGGACCTTGGCTCGTTTTATACACTGACAGATCCTAAGTACCTGCAACAGGATCTAGCACATAGTAGGTACCCAATATATCAAAGATGGCTATAACATATATATGGCTATGTAAATGATAGCCTAGTAGAGACAGACGTGGAATTCTGCCCACTAATTATGCTATCTCTCCCTTTCAGCAAAACTGGAAAGTCTGCCTTCTATATTTGCACCCAAGTTGCTCGTTAAGGCAGTGGAAAGTGCAAGGCCACAGGTGTACTGATGTATGTGCTCCAAGAAATATGGTGACAAGGTCAGACGTAGCGAAAGTTCTATGCATCCATCAATCAATAGACGTTCACGTAACAGGCTATCATGCGGTCGTTTTTTAAAAAGAATGAGCAGGAGTTCCCACTGTGGCACAGTGGGTTAAGGATCCAACCGCAGCAGCTCGGGTGGCTGAGAAGGCATGGGTTCAGTCCCTGACCCAGTGCAGTAGGTTAAAGGACCCAGTGTTGCTGTACCAACGGTGCGGGTCACAGCTGTGCCCGGGGTTCAGTCCCTGGCCCGGGAACTTCCATATGCTGAAGAGGCGACCTTTAAAAAAAAGGGGGAAAAAAGAAACAAATAAATACACAAATAAATAAAGTGAGGCTGATCTGCAGGTACTGATTTCACATGGTTTCCAAGGTGTATCATTACATTTAAAAATGTTTTCTTCTTGGAGTTCCCATCGTGGCTCAGTGGTTAACGAATCCAGCTAGGAACCATGAGGTTGCAGGTTCATTCCCTGGCCTTGCTCAGTGGGTTAAGGATCCGGCGTTGCCGTGAGCTGTGGTGTAGGTCGCAGACGCGGCTCTGATCTGGTGTTGCTGTGGCTGTGGCGAAGGCAGGCAGCTGTAGCTCCGAGTAGACCCCTAGCCTGGGAACCTCCATATGCCGTGGGTGCGGCCCTAGAAAAGGCAAAAATCCAAAAAAAAAAAAACAGTTTTCTTCTTATTTATTTATTTCTTAAATCTTGCCTTTTGCAGCAACGTGGATGGACCTTGAGGGCATTGTACTAAATGAAATAAGTCAGACAGAGAAGGATAAATTATGTGCAGAATCTAATAAAGTCAAGTTGGGGAGTTCCCATTATGGCTCAGCGGTAACAAACCCAACTAGTATCCATGAGGACATGGGTTCCATCCCTGGCCTCACTCAGTGGTTAAGGATCCGGTGTTGATATGAGCTGTGGTGTAGGTCGCAGACGCAGCTCGGTGGCTGAGGTGTAGGCCCGAGGCTACAGGTCCGATTCCACCCCTAGCCTGGAAACTGACCCTACAAAGACAAAAAATAAAAAATTAAAAAAGTCAAGTTAATAGAAACAGAGTAGAGTGGTGGTTATGGGACTGGGGGATGGGGGGAGTCATTGGTCAAATGGGACAAACTTCCAGTTATAAGTTGAGTAAGTTCTGGGATCTAATCATGGCACCGTCATTACTGTTAACAATGCTGTGTTATATGCTCTAAAGCTGCTCAGAGTGTAGATCTTCAATGCTCTCACCGCTCGCACACACACACACACACATACACACACGCACACACACGTGCACACACACACGCATACACACACGTACACGCACACACACATACACACGCGCACACGTGCATACACACACATACATGCACGCACACACACACATATACACACACACGCGCGCACACACACATAATTACGTGAGGTGATGGAGATGTCAATGAACTGCACTGTGATCATTTCACCATATATACATCTGTCAGAGCATCACGTTCTACACTTCAAATTTACACGATGTTCTATGTCAATTATATTTCAATAAAGCTGGGGGGGAATGGAAAGTACAAAATAGCGCTTATTATGTTTCTGCGTTTTTTGAAAATTTGAAGGAATTTCTTTTTCCTTCTTTTTGGCCATGCTCGCAGCATGTGGAAGTTCCCAGGCCAGGGACAGAATCCATGTCACAGCAGCAACCTGAGCCACCGCAGTGACAAGGTGGTATCCTTAACCCACTAAGCCACCAGGGAATCCCCAAAAAATATAAAGGACTTTCTGCGTCAGCTTTGCCCCTGGCTTTAACTTTTTGGTTTGGTTTTGGTGGCTGCATTAATATTTAGCTAATGGGTTTTTTAGGAATAATTGAACCACCACCTTTAATCAAGCACCACAACATGCTAGGACCTTTAAGCCCTAGGACAGAGTGATCACTCCTCCTATTTCACCGCTGGAGAAATTAAGACTCAGTGGCTTGCCCGGGATCTCACAATGCCTGGAATCTTCCGGACCTTACCCTTCCAGCCCGGCCCCTCTGTCAAGGGCAGAGTTTGCCCACGCATTTCTCCGCGTCTCCTCTTGGTACACAGATCACAGTCTTGTAGGCGCTCTGGCTTCCTGGCTTCCAGGAGCCTGGCCAGCTCTCCCCCTGTCCCCTGCAGAGGTGTGGAATGACAAGGTATTGTCAAAGGCCTGTCGGAAAGCAGGAGCCTGCAGCTCTGTCTCTCACCTGCCCAGGAAACAGAAGCTTGCAGACATGCTTCTGACTGTCCCAGTGGGAAAATTTAGTCGCCTGCCCCTCGGACCTCTGGCGGTGCAGGAGGGAGCCTGTCCGGTGCGTCCCACGAGCCTCTCCAACTCAGGCTGCGGGGAGGAGCGGAGCCGCCCGTCATCAGGCCGCCTCAATATCAAGGCGAGCTCTGTTATGTCTAAGGCCGAAGGCCGGAATTTAGTTAATTTTATCGTTTAGGTGATTCAACTGTTTTAACGAAGAGAAGGGACCTTGGGGCTGGTGGCGTCACCGATAAGCAGTGTGGACAGCGTCGGCAGATGGGTGACCTTGCTCTGCTCGTAACTGCTTTCCTGCCCCTCCGTCCTTCCACGCCCCTTCCCTTCATTTCATTCTCTAGTCCAAGGTTTCAGCGCCCGAAGGGGAAAGGAATAATTAGCACGGCTGAGCCTTGAGAAGACGCTGCTTCTGGGCAATCCACGTGCGCTCCGCGGATCCGCGGCCTTCGAGTGGGGCCGGCTGGATGCTCCGCGGTGCCAGGCCCTGCGTCCGTCCGCAGGCTGCCAGCCCGGCTCCCCCGGGGGCGCGGGATAAGGCCGTCGGCCGGGCTCTCCGGGAGGCCCTAAGCCAGGTGGCTCAGGAAGTGAGGGAAGGCCGCTAATCCGCAGCCCTGCTAATTCAGTCCCAGTCAAAGTTTACGGAGAGGCTGTGAGGACCGAGTTCTCCCCGGGAGCTGGGATTTGAAAAGGAGAGGAATGTGTCCCCAGCAGCCGCCCAAGAGCCAAGCAGCGGTTGTCTGGGTTGACAGAGCCCGACAGGGGCCCTGCCTGGGGGTCAGAAGAGAATTATCGGCCAGAGAGCGAGAAATAAGCCCGAGAGCCCAATTAGGAGGGACCCCTTGGCCCTTGGAAGCCCGTTTCACCCAGATAATGGGAAAGAGCCACACGAGGCAAGGACATGGCCGAGGAAGCTCTATCATGTAAATATTCCATCCCGTTACCCCCTAAGGATGTCTGTACGCACCTGATAGATCCTAATTTGTGGTTTGATAAAAATGTTTTCCTGAGATAAGGGTCATGTGATCGCGTGTGTGAGTGTGTGGTGTTATGAATGCACTTGAAAACCCTTGCCTCTAACCGGTTCTGTCTCTGACACACACCTTGAGATGTTTATTCACCACACACTTCCATTCATTCTACCCATTTCATTGGAAACTATATAAAGTTTTAAGGGTTCTTTAGTCAACATATTTAAAACATGAGGTGACTTGGACGTTCCAGTTGTGGCTCAGTGGGTTACGAACCTGACTAGTATCTGTGAGGTTGTGGGTTTGATCCCTGGCCCCTGCTCTGTGGGTTAAGGATTCATCGTTGCTGTGAGCTGTGGTGTAGGTTGCAGACACGTCTCAGATCTGGTGTTGCTGTGGCTGCGGCGTAGGCCAGCAGTTGCAACTCTGATTGGACCCCTAGCCTGGGAACCTCCATATGCTGCAGGTGCAGCCCTAGAAAGACCAAAAAAAAAAAAAAAAAGGAGAGAGAGAGAGAGACAACTTCATTGGCTTATATGTAAGGATATCATGATGTATTCAAATGTATTTTTCCAAAAACAATCCTATCCCATGTGTAAGTAATTTTTCAGTTCGGAGTTCCTGTGGTGGTTCAGCAAAAACAAATCTGACTAGCATCCTGAGGACACAGGTTTGATCCCTGGCCTTGCTCAGTGGGTTAAGGATCTGGCATTACCATGAGCTGTGGTGTAGGTTGCAGACGTGGCTCGGATCCCACATTGCTGTGGCTGTGGTGTAGGCTGGCAGCTATAGCTCCTATTAGACCCGTAGCCTGGGAACCTCCATATGCTGAGGATGCAGCCCTAGATAAGGCAAAAAAGACAAAAAAAAAAAAACCCCAAAACCCAACTAGGAACCATGAGGTTGCGGGTTTGATCCCTGGTCTCGTTCAGCGGGTAAAGGATCCGGCGTTGCCGTGAGCTGTGGTGTAGGTCGAAGATGCGGCTCGGATCCCTCATTGCTATGGCTGTGGCGTAGGCTGGTGGCTACAGCTCCTATTAGACTCCTAGCCTGCGAACCTCCATATGCTGCGGGTGCGGCCATAAAAGGACAAAAAGACAATAAAAAATGAAAACAAGAAAAGCTGGCTAACTAAGTTGTCCCCACCCCCAGAATAATACTTTGCTTTTTATACAGCATCAGTCCTAGACTTTGTTCAGAAACATACACGCGTATAAATGAGCATCTTATTTATCTTTTCAACATCTGTAATAAGCTCTTGTTAGCAGATACTACTATGACAGTTCTACAACTTTTTTAATGAAGTTAGAGACAACAAACACCAAAAGGAGAATCCACAGGAATCCTGCGTGTTCGTACTGACCCCAGCATTTCCTTGATCCATTGTAGGGTCCTTGGCCCTTGGAAACCCAAGATCTGTTCACAGAGCATTAGGCAAATATTTGCTCTCCTGTTCTGTTCTTTTTTGGGTTTTTCCATTGCTCCCATAGCGCTCGCTGACAGTGCGTGAGGCCCCATGCCGGGCACCACAGCGCTCTCTCTCCTCCCATCCCTTCATGACTGGAGCTGCTGCAGAGTCAGAAGGAGGCGCAGACGTGGTGCAGGAGATGGTTTTATATCTTCGCCTCATCAGCACGTGGCTGCTCCATTCTTCCCGATGCTCAGGCCCAGCTCTCGAAGTCATTCCTGATTCCTCGCTCTCTCTCCTACGTCACATCCAGCTCAGGAGAAAACATGTCCACCCCACTGCTCAAAACAGACCCAGCATCTGATCCCTTCTTACCACATCCATGGTTACCACCTGTTTCAAGCCATCATCACCCTCCTACGTTACCGCAAGGCCCCCACCCCCACCCCGGCCCCCTCGGTCTATTCTCTAATAACTAGAGCAGTTCTTTTAAAGCTTAAGTTAGGGAGTTCCCATTGTGGCTCAGCAGGTTACGAACCCCGCTAGTATTCATGACGATGCGGGTTTGATCCCTGGCCTCACTCAGTGGGTTGAGGATCTGGTGTTGCCACAAGCTGCAGCATAGGTCTCAGATGCGGCTTGGATTCTGCTTTGGATCCGGCGGCTGCAGCTCCGATTCGAACCCTAGCCTAGGAACCTCCAGATGCCACAGGTGCAGCCCTGAAAAGAAAAAAAAAAAAAAAAAAAGGAAAAAAATCTTGAGTTAGACTGTGTCAGCCCTCTGCTCCAAAGCTTCCCATGGCCCCCAGCTCATTCAGAACCAAAGCCAGGGGCCTTTCAAAGGCCTGCACTCCTTCCCCTTGACCGGAGTCCCCAGCCCTAGTCTGTCTCTAGCTGCACAGGCCTCCTCTGGGGCACCCACTGGTGACACTTGTGCATGTATCTTTCCAGATGTTTTTCAATCTCAGGCTTTTGACCTGAAAACAAACATGGGGATGTTACCAAGAGCCGCCCAGCTGGCCTCACGGGTCCCGGCCAGTGCTTGGCTTTCCTCGCGTACAGAGCAGCCGGACCTGGCTGGCCCCACCCGGGGCACTGGAGGGTTCCCTCCATCGAGCTGGCGAGCCTGCCGCCCACCCCTGCAGGGCACAGCAAACACTGGTGGCGACAGAAGGACGGACTTTCTTTTTCAACGCGCTGTAGGTGGCAGAATGCCCAGGACCGGCCCAGCACCGGCATTTCGGGGAGAAATTCCAGACTGAAGAGACACCTGGAGAAAAAGGGCAGCATGGAAATCCCTTCAGGGTTCAACACTTACCTTTCGAAGGAGGCTGGAGCCAGAAGATCTTCATGAGAGGGCGTGCGGGCCGGCACAAGCCAAAACCAAGTCAAGCCAGAAAAAAAAGAGCTGGGTATTCTTCACAGGCCCCCAGGGATCAACCTCTGGATGCCCAAGCGGTTTTCCGAGTGCCAAGGCCAAGTTCCTTCCTAATGGCTGGGATAAGGGAGGTTGGGGGAGGGGGAGAGCATTCCCATCTTCTCTGCTTTCCTGTCTTAGCTGCGTCACACAGCACCTGGCACACAATAGGCACCCCCACGTCTGCCCGCTTGTGGAAGGCGTGAGCTTAAAGCCTCCCTGTCCCAACCCCCTTTCCTTTCCATGAGGGACCCGCAGCTCCTGTGTTCCCAAGGCCAATTCCCTGGGCTACACCTTCCCATCCTGTTGGAGAGACAAAGGGGATCTGCTCCCAGAAATTCTGTCTCCTGGTATCAGGAGAATTCCCAGAACGGGCAGGGACGTCGCCTGAAACAGAAAGGAGAGAGAGCCTCTTCTAGGTGAAGGCAGAGGAAGGCCAGGGGAGATCAAAGAGGGCCTGGACAGGGTCAGGGGTAGGGAGTGCTGGCAGGGAGACAAATGAGGCTGCCCGAGGGGTCAGCCGAGGGACAGGCTCGGACCCAGTGACAGAGCCAGAGCACCTCTGAGAGGGAGACCGGTCATTGCAAAGAGACAATAGATGGAAAAGATAAGGGAAGGTGTAAATTAATGGAGAAAAGACCTGGCCAGAGATAAGAGTATCTCCCTGTAATTAAAAACGTACAGGCTTACCATCTCCAAGTTTGGGGCTGGGGGGAGGGTCCCAGACTCTCCTGTGTCAGAGCCCAGGCCCCCCACCCCCAGGAGGCGCAGACCAGTTAATGATTAGCTCCCAGCTGAAGGTTTGCAAGCTGACTCATCTTCATCCTGGGCAGGAGGAGAGCGGGAGCCAGTTACCTGAGATGAGCAGGGTAACAAGCTCAACAAGAGGCGGCGCAGCCCTGTGCTTTCTTCCGCGGGGACCCTCACTTCTGAGGCTGGCCACCAGAGGCCCTTTTCCAATTGCTGAGGCTTTTTGTGTCTGTTTGGTTGTTGGTGATGTTGGCGATGGTGATCGTGTTTCATTTTGGTTCTAAAATTCTAAGCTCTGACTCCAATACTGATTGGATTTGAACTTGAACTTACCAGTTTCATACCCAAAAAGGGTGCCCGCTGTCAATTTCAGGCAAGAATTGTCTGCCTGCAGCCAGAGCTGATTAAATAGTAGAATGGGAAAGACAATAAATTCTAGAGCCTGTCTGGGGTCACTATTCTACTTTATCTACCTGCTCCCTCGAAACCAAGGACCAGATCCTCCACCCTCTCATTAGATTTTGGGTGTGCCTGGCACATGGTAGGCACACAACAAATCCTGGTTGTCATCGTTGTCATCATTATTTCATTTTATTTGTCTTTTTTGTCTTTTTATGGCCGCACCTTCATCATATGGAGATTCCCAGGCTAGGGGTCCAATCGGTGCTACAGCTTCCAGCCACAGTCACAGCCACAGCCACAGCAACGCAGGATCCGAGCCACGTCTGTGACACAGCTCTCGGCAATGACAATCCTTAACCCACTGAGCAAGGCCAGGGATCAAACCCGCAACCTCATGGCTCCTAGTCGGATTCGTTTCTGCTGAGCCACGACAGGAACTCCCATCATGTTAATTATTACCATCTTTCCACCCCAACAATTATTAGCATCAGCAATGCCCTGAAGTAAGCGCAGACCTCTTTTCCAAACCCTCATTTCCTGCCTAAGCATTATAGAGCCTTCCCAATCCCTAACACGGATGTGTGGGGCCCATCCTAGCACAGCCAACCCAAGGAAACCAGCATCTCAGATGACAGACCCCCGTGTGCAGTGTCCATAAATCCCTGCATCCTTCTCCCTCTCTCCTCGCAGCCGGTCCTAAACAAATCCTGCCTAGTGGACTGCCCAAAGAAGTGCTGAGTCCGCCTGCTTCTCTCCACCTCCAGTCAAAGTCACCACCACCCTGACCTGAATTGCCTAAAATGCTGCAAAAGCCCTCTGTCTGTCCCTCTACTTCAGCTCCTACCTGCACCCCCTAATCTGTTTTACACGAAGTAGGCAGAGTGATTTTTTATTATTTTGGCTGCGCCTGAGGCATGAGAAAGTTCCCTGGCCAGGGATCAAACCAGAGCCACGGCAGTGACAATGCTGGATCATTAACCCACTGAGCCACCAGGGAGTTCCAGAAGAGAGATAGTTTAGAAGGCAGGACCACAGATGTCATTCTCGAGCTTAAACTCACCCCCACCCCCTCCATTCATCCTGACTTTCCTTTCCCTTCAGATAAAATCTGAACCTCTCCGCTGCCTGAAAACCACCTGCAGAACTGGCCATGCCCATCCGTGCAATGCCATCTGCAGCAGCTCCTGCTCATCCACTTCCATCCAGCTTCACTTGCTTCCTTTCAGTTCTTCAAACCCCTTTCTCCTCTTCAGAAGCCAAGTCTCACCGTCAATGGCATTCCCTGGCCACCCTCTCTAAATACCTCCCCAACTCCCCCCACCCCCATTACTCTGTTTTCCAGCATCAGGTTCATTTTCTCCATCGAGTTTATTTCTGTAATTAGATATTTATGGGTTTGTTTCCCTTTTTTTTTTTTTTTTTTTGGTCTCTTAACTGTGCGGCACCAACGTGAAAGAAAAGGTCTTGTGTGAACAAGGAGGAACTGAAGACGATGAGTCATTAGATCTCCAGCATTAATGAACTTCCAAACAGGTCTTTAGAAACTATCAATACAGAACAGGAAGAAAACAAGACTTAACACCACGAACAAAGCTTCCAAGACTCGTGGGACACTATCAAGTGACTTAACGTACCTATAACCAGAACCCCAACTGTAGAAGAGAGATCAGGAGAGAAAAAAATTTGAATTTGGAATGGCCAAAAATGTCCAAAGTTTGATGAAAAAGTCAACCTCCATATCCAAGAATGTTTACAGACCCCAACCAGGATAAAAACAGAAAATCACATCTCGGCATATCATGGTTAACTTGCTGTCTTAAGAATATAACAGCACTCTTTGAAGCCCCACTGTTTAAATAATTTTATTGGAGTGTAGTTGACTTGCAAGGTTGAATTAGTTTCAGGAATACAGCAAAGTGAATCAGTTACACATATTGATTCTTTTTCCATATGGGTCACTACAGACTATTGAGTAGATTTCCTTGTGCTATACAGTAGGTCCTTGTTAATTATCTTTATTTATATATATATATACATATATACATATATACATATATATATATATATATATATATATTGGCACGCCTGCTGCATGTGGAAGTCCCCAGGCCAGGGATCAAACCTGCGCCACAGCAGCAACTCTGCCACTGCAATGACAAGGGATCCTTAGCCCACTGCTCAACAGGGGAACTCCAGTTATCTACTATATATACAGTAGTGTGTATACGTTAGTCCCATCCTCCTAATTTATCCCTCCCCTGGAGCCTCATTTTTTTCTCTTAGAAGATTCTACACTTCATATTAACCTTGCCATATGTGACTTTCCCAGCAGTTTTGTAGCAGCTTCAAACCTTCCCAACCAGGCAAGCTTCCTTCAACTACTAACATGAACCGTCTCTGATGCTTCAATCTCTATTTTAAAGTTTTATTTACTTTTTGAACTGATAATACCTGAACAGGTTGAAAAATATAACAAGTCTGTATTAGGGTTCAATTAGAAAAGCAGACCCATTAGGAAATACATACACACAAACACACATGCACAAAAGGATTTGTGATGCACAGTTTCAAGAGCTAGTTAAGTAGTCTTTGTCGGACTTCCCATCTGATGCTAGAGTTTGTCTTTCCATCTGATGTTAGAGTTTGAGGTCTGCAGGAAGATGGATATAAAGTGGGGGAGAGTCAGGATAAGCAGGAACCCACAGGTGTGTGCTAGAACCCACGAAGATGGACTGAAACGTGTGTCAGTTCTTGTGGCCTCTGATGTTGGTGTCCTGCAGGAGATGCTGGTGCCCTCAGCACATAGCTAAACATAGGATTCAGATTGGCCCGGAAGTTAGAAAAGCTGAAAAAGGATCCAGGGGAACACGATTCATTGCTGCCCCAGCTGCTGCCCCATGCCGACAAGGGTGGACAGCAGATAAACGGCAGAGTGTTGAGATACAAAACAGGTTCCTTCACTTCCACCCTCCAAAGCTCCCAGAGTAATCTCCCTGGGCGCCTACTCTAAGTGGAATGGGGACATGGAATTCTGGGAAATGTAGTTCAGCCAAGTTGACCCACATTAAAGTTGCCAACCCTACAAAAAGATTCACACTGCAGAATGTCTCCCTTCCACTTTTATCTTTCAATTTCCTTCTGCCAGACAGCTAGCTGTCAGTATTAGTCTCTTGTGTTTTCTTCCTGAATTACTCTATGCACACACAGATATACACATATATCATAGCACTTGATTTAGTTTATATGAGTTCACACACTATACCCATTGATCAACATCTTGCTTTTTTTCTTTGCTTTTTTCTTTTTTCTCTTTCTGTCCCTTTTTTTTCTTTTTTCTTTTTAGGGCTGCACCTGCAATATGTGGAAAGTCCCAGGCTAGGGGTCGAATCAGAGCTGCAGCTGCCAGCCTAAGCCGCAGCCACAGCAAAGCCAGATCTGAGCTGCGTCTGAGACCTGCACCTTACCTTGTGGCATGCTTTTTTATTTTTAACTAAACAATATGTCTTGAGAAATTTTTTATATCAGTATATGAAGTTTTGCCCTTTTTTTCCTTTAAGAGTTGCATAGTATTCTGCTGTGTAGATGTAACATGATCTATTTAACTCACCCTTATTGATGGATATCTATATTATTTTGAAATGTTGCTATTTTATTTTATTTTTTTGTCTTTTTGCCTTATTTGGGCCGCACCCACGACATATGGAGGTTCCCAGGCTAGGAGGTCTAACAGGAGCTATAGCTGCCGACCCTCGCCACAGCCACAGCCACAGCAACATCAGATCGGAGCCGCGTCTGCAACCTACACCACAGCTCAGGGCAACACTATATCCTTAACCCACTGAGCAAGGCCAGGGACTGAACCCACAACCTCATGGTTTCTAGTCAGATTCGTTAACCACTGAGCCACGACGGGAACTCCGAAATGTTGCTATTTTAAATTCAACAAAGAATAGCCTTGGACAGCCATGAATGTCCTTATAATTAACGGTCATTGTCAGTGTGGTGTGGTATCATCGAAGCTGAGGACAGAACTGGAGACTAAGGCTGCCAGTTAGTGCACCCAACCTGCAGTTGCAGTAAAGTATTTGTTTTCAGATACTCAATCCAATTTAATGTCCACCATTTGTAAAATTATTTCATAACTCTGTGCATCTATGCCTTCTTCTGTCTCTGTCCTAGGTCAAGAGCAATTAATATTTACAGGATAACCCTCTAAAATGCTCATCGGGGGAGTTCCCATTGTGGCTCAGTGGAAATGAATCTGACTAGGAACCATGAGGTTGCAGGTTCGATCCCTGGCTTCGCTCAGTGGGTTAAGGATCCAGCCTTGCCGTGAGCTGTGGTGTAGGTTGCAGACGCGGCTCGGATCCCGCGTCGTTGTGGTTGTGACATAGGCAGGCAGCTTCAGCTCCAATTAGACCCCTGGCCTGGGAACCTCCACATGCCATGGGTGCAGCCCTAAAACAACAAAAGGCAAGAAAAATAAAAAAATGAAATGCTCATCAGGAAATTCTCTCCGTGGTGCACTTGGTTAAGGATCTAGCATCACTGCAGCTGTGGCATAAGTCACAGCTCTGGCTCAGATCTGATCCCTGACCCAGGAACTTCCAACTGCAGCAGGGGCAGCCGAAAAAGAAAAAAAAAAAAAATTTAAATACATTTAAAAATGTTTTAAAGTAAAAAAAATAAAATGCTCATCAGTAAAAATGTTCTCAATAGTATAGGTGAAATCTTTAAAAGTAACATGGAAATCCATTGACAGATGAGGCAAGTGGTTGACAAAGCTGAAAAGTCATTCATTGTTCTGCCATCTGAATGTTACATTTTCCAATGGCAGACCTTGCAAATATCAAATGGGAGACAAGCCGTTTGAGCAAAGAAATGTGAGACACACAAAGAACTACAGATCTGCCAGTTTCTTTTCCTAAGAACATTTTCATTGATTTTTCCATTATTGAGTGTTTGCTTAAAGGCCCTTTCACCCTTCATTCCAAAGGGTTTTATAAATAGCACCTTCACTTCATTCACACATTAAAGATCTGGTCCTCTCTAGAGAGGAAATATTTTTCTTTCAGGAGTCATTGTTTCAAAACGTAAGCATGGAATGTCTTGATTCATAGCATAATGGAGGGGACGATAAGACACATACACAAAGGAAGAAAACGCAGAGACTTGTAATAGCACATCCCAAAGTGGCTGGGTGTACAGTGCTAAGAAAAGCCCTCAAAGAGCAGTGAGGGATCTGAGGCGGATGACCTCGCTGCCCCAGAGTCTTCCGCCAAACCTCCCCAAAACTTTTCTGATGCTCCTGGTTCCTTCTGTTTCCCGCAGCCTGTGGTTCTAGAAGGCATTTACTGGAGACTATGTCCAGAACCCAGAGTCAAGATTTTGAGCCAGAAAGAGGAGAAGTCTCAAGAGATAGTGTGAAGTCTGCTTGGGACAGAACAAAGGATAGAAGCATGAAAATAGGAAGAACTGGGAGTTCCCGCTGTGGCTCAGCAGTTCAGAACTCGACTAGTATCCATGAGGAGGCGGGTGTGATAACCTGGCCTCTCTCAGTGGGTTAAGGATCCAGTATTGCCACAAGCTGCGGTGTAGGTTCCAGGAGCGGCTTGGATCCCAGGTTACTGTGGCTGTGGCGTAGGCCTGCAGCTGCAGCTCTGATTAGACCCCTAGTCTGGGAACCTCCATATGCCGCATATTTGGCCCTAAAAAGAAAAGAGAAAGGAAGGAAGGAAGGAGAAAGAAAGAAAGGAAGATAGAAAGAAAGAAAGAAAGAAAGGGAGGAAGGAAGAAAGAAAAGAGAAAGAAAGAGAGAGAGAGAGAAAGAAAGAAAGAAAGAAAAAGAAAGAGAGAGCAAGAAAGAGAGCATACGAAGAACTGGGTTGGAATCAGGTTGGAGAGATCTTGAAATGCCAGATTTGTAAGAATAAAGCAAAATTATTCCACACATCCATAGCCCCCAAAGAGCGACTCGATAGGAAAGTTACCTGATTTGGGACCTTGGGAGGGAACTAATATTAACAACAACCGCTTTATAAATGGAGACACTCAGGTCTGGCTGAGGAATATTAGAATCAGAACTTGAGAGTGGCTGTCTTCCAGGTCTGTGCTTAAGCAATCTCGCAAGCCAGGCTACTTGCAGAGCTCAAAAGATTTACAAACACATGAGGAAGGCTCGGCAGAGCCAAAAGCCAGCCGTGCTCTCCCGTCCTGGGCTCAGGCTCCTTCACGGAAAGGCTGCAGCAAAACTGAACCGTTGGCCCCTGGCCATATAATGAATCAATTTGAGTGAGAATACTTCACGAGTAGAGTCCAAACAAGCTCCCATAGGGGCCTCCAGACCAGCTCCTAATTAATAGGCTCTTGGCCCACAAGTATGAGAAAACGTGTTTGCAACAATAAAAGGAAGAGGGTGATCACGGTGGGGGAGGGGCTCGCGGAGAAAGCAGAGGGGAAATTACGATGGGAAGATGGATCCAGGTCTAAAGTTAGCCGGCGAAGCAATAACTCAGAGCTTTATTTATTTGTTCAAGTCAGAGGTGAGCAACTACATAAATTTGATTCCTGGTTTTGAAATCCAGTCTACACAGCAGAATGTGAGAAAACTACCATGTTGAGAGGACTCCAAAATACAGTCAAATCTCTGCCAATTAATATTTTGTGAGTATCTCTTTGCAGCTGTGTCAGTACAGGCACTGGGAGAGTCATACAATGGCCATAAGATAGAATTATTATTCCTTATCAAATTTATATGAACATAGGTTGATCATCTTTAAACTCTCAAAAAGCCAAATATAAAGAATGCACAGGGAGTTCCCGTCATGGCTCAGTGGTTAAAGAATCTGACTAGGAACCACGAGGCTGCGGGTTCGATCCCTGGTCTCGCTCAGTGGGTTAAGGATCCGGTATTGCCATGAGCTGTGGTGTAGGTCGCAGATGTGGCTTAGATCAGGTGTTGCCGTGGCTGTGGCGTCGGCCGGCAGCTACAGCTCCGATTAGATCCCTAGCCTGGGAACCTCCATATGCCATGAGTGCAGCCCTAGAAAAGGGAAAAAGACCAAAAAAAAAAAAAATGCACAGAAAGTAAATTCAATGGAAAAAAGTTCTCACATAATTCTTCTACCTGTTACATGGACTCCTAGGAAGAAATCACGGCAGTAATTATCCAAAGTAATATTTAAGGTAACAAAAGAGATGTTTGGTCTTAAATGTAAATTCAAACATAGAGTGTCTATCATAACAGATCAGGAGTTCCCTGGTGGCCTAGCAGTTAAGGATTTGGCATTGTCACTACTGTAGCTCTGGTTTGATCCCTGGCCCTGGAATAGGCCATAGGTGCAGCCAAAAAAATTTTTTTTAGCTTGTAAATACTGTATTCTTCAATGAAGAAAGAAAGATGATCAAGAATAAAATGTTGAAAGAGTTCCTGCTGTGACTCAACAGCTTAAAAATCCAACTGCAGGAGTTCCCATTGTGGCTCAGTGGTTAATGAACCCGACTAGTATCCATGAGGATGCAGGTGCAATCCCTGGCCTCACTGAGTGGGTTAAGGATATGGCGTTGCCGTGAACTGTGGTGTAGGTCACAGACATGGCTCGAATCCTGAGTTGCTGTGGCTGTGGCATAGGCCGGCAGCTGTAGCTCTATTTGGACCCCTAGCCTGGGAACCTCCATATGCCGAGGATGTGGTCCTAAAAAGACAAAAGACAAAAAGGGGTTGAATCAGAGCTGCAGCTGCTGGCCAACACCACAGCCACAGCAACTCGGGATCCGAGCCTCCTCTGTGACCTACACCACAGCTCACGTCAATGCAGGATCCTTAACCCACTAAGCAAGGCCAGGGATCGAACTTGCATCCTCATGGATCCAAGTCAGGTTCGTTAACTGCTGAACCACAAAGGGAATTCCCTGAATTTTTATTTTTTATTGATGTATAGTTGGTTTAAAATGTTGTCTTCCTGTTGCTTATCTTTTAGCATAAGTGTTAGCACACTCAAGCTTAATAATACCCTTGGGTACGAGAGAGATTTGCAATAAGGGAAGTTAGTCTTCAGAGACAGCAGCACAGTCGGTACAGACAACTATACAGACTACTGGTGACAATCAGCCGGTGCTCTTATTTTATTTATTTTATTATTTTATTTTATTTTATTTTATTTTATTTTATTTTATTTTATTTTATTTTATTTTATTTTATTTTATTTTATTTTATTTTATTTTATTTCAGCTGTGCCCGCTGCATGTAGAAGTTCCCAGGCCAGAGAGGGAAACCTCGCCACAGCAGTGACCTGAGCTGCTGCAGTGACAGTGCCTGATCCTTAACTCACTGCACCACAAGGGAACTCCAGTCCTGCTTTTAAAATGTGTACATTGGCTGTTTGGAACCTGTAACACTTCTTGTAATAGAAACAGTGTTACAAACAGACTTTAGGTTCTGGTACTTGCTCATAAAGCCTATTTAATAAAGTCCCTGAATATTGTGTAGCCTTTTCAATGAAAAATATAAAAATATAAAGCATTTACAATATTGGGAATGACTTCTTGGCAAATCGTGATGTTTTAACTATGAGTTACAGCTGAAGTAAAATTACAAAGGCTACCTTGGGAAATTAACTTGTTAAAAGTGTTTTCAAGGCAAAGGTGCTCTGAATTCCATCTTGGAACTTGGGAACTTGAAGAAAGTCACACACACACACACATACGCACACGCGCGCATGCACTGCATGTGCTGGAGCGGAACACACCCATTCAGGGAATACTTCTTGTTGTGGGCGACTCCAGGGAGAGAAAAAGTTGGTGGTTCTTGTGCATAAGATGTTTCCATGTTAAGATTTTTTAATTTAGAGAAAAGCCTGTTTAACATCTTAACTGATAAAAGAAATTTTAAACAGTTACTAATATTAGTATTAATAATTATGATCAATATCAGCAACAAAATTAAGTGCTATCAATTGGAATGCTAAAAGCAATTTTTTTAAAGTTACAGCTTAGGAATTCCCTGGTGGCTCGGTGGGTTAAGGATCTGGCATTGTTATATCTGCGGCCCAGGTCACTTTCTTAAAAGAAATTTTAAATCAAATTCTTATCTTTCCTACGTTTCCTTCTAAATTTTGTATTATTGCCATCCCAGCCGGGCTGACCCCTCAGAGAGCTGAGTCCTGCCCCAGCTCCGCTCCTTGCCAGCTGTGTGACTCTGGACGGGCACCCTGGCTTCCCTGGGCTTTAATTTGCTCAGACTGAAACTGAGGACATTAACATGTGACTTGTCAGCTTCACAGAGTTGTGGTTGGCTCAAAATGAAATAATAACACTGCCTTCTTTGTGTGTAATACCTGGGCTTTTTTTGTTGTTGTTGTTAATGTGTTCACACATTTTACCCTCTTGCCAACTCTTTAGGAAAACTAACTCTTTAGGCTTTAACATCCTCCATGAGGCCAAAACAGAAAAAAATATGTGAGAGTCCCAAGGCTCTTGGCAACTCACACAGCCAACCTCCCCACCTCTGCCAGCTCCCAACCCTTTGTTGCCCTAACAGCAGCTGGTACCAGGAAGATCACTCTTTTTCACTTCTTCTTCACTCCTAGTGAAAGATCATAAAGGAGACTAAAGTTGTTTTTTAGTTTTTTGGGTGTTTTCTTCTTTCTTTGTTTTCTAGGGCCACTCCCTCGGCATGTGGAAGTTCCCAGGCTAGGGGCTGAATCGGAGCTGCAGTTGCCAGCCCACGCCACAGCCACAGCAACACAGGATCCGAGCCACGTCTGCGACCTATACCACAGCTCACGGCAACGCTGGATCCTTAACCCACTGAGCAAGGCCAGGGATAGAACCCACATCCTCATGGATGCTAGCTGGGTTCATTACCGCTGAGCCACAATGGGAGCTCCCAAGCCTAAAGTTCTGATGGTGGAAAGTGTTAAGGGGAATATTATCTCACTCAAGCACTCTTACAGATAAGTTTCCCTGTGTCTCCAGCGATGCCCACAGGATCTAACCCAATTAGACCTATTCAGGTAGTGCAGGTTTAAAGGGTCCCCGTCAAGGAGTTCTCATCGTGCTCAGTGGTTAACGAGTCCAACTAGGAACAATGAGGTTGCAGGTTCGATTCCTGGCCTCCCTCAGTGAGTTAAGGATCCAGCGTTGCCATGAGCTGTGGTGTAGGTCGCAGACGCGGCTCGGATCCCGTGTTGCTGTGACTGTGGCGTAGGCCGGCGGCTATAGCTCCAATTGGACCCCTAGCCTGGGAACCTCCATATGCTGTGGGTGCGGCCCTAGAAAAGGCAAAAAGACAAATATAATAAAATAAAATAAAGGGTCCCTGTCAAATCAAAGAGCCCTTTTTCTTCCCTCAGGGACAACATGCAGGGCTGCCCTAATGCCCATCATACATTAATCTCTTGCCTGACTTTCTCTGCGGTCACTCTTGACTCACCTCGATGCAGACGTCCCTACGGCATGAAGGAGCCGTGACTCAAACAGCGGTCAGCGAGACCAGCCTCAGCAGTGTGGCCACCGAGTTAATCATAAATCATCCTTATTCTCTCCTACGCCTTCAGACCAGCGTTTGCCCTTCCCAAAGCGAGTCCACGTCCTTCCTTTGAGTAATGGGTTTGACAACCCCAACTCAAACACAAGCCTGCCCCGTGCACAGACTTATCAGGGCTGCTTGGAACGGAGGAGGGGAGGGGCCGAGGGACAGAACAATGGCCCCCTGACTGGAGAGTCAGCGTTATCGGCCACCATCGGAACAGGGCCAGCGCCTGTTTTCTGTGCAGCGCGGGAGCTGGTTCCGGCGTACAGTACCAGGCAGTGTCAAAGGCTGCTGCAGGGCCCCTCTGTTTGTGAGGGTTGTTGACACAAGGTGGAGCCCCTGTAATGGAGGCTGATTCCCGCCCTATTTTTCCGATAGCCATAAATGAGGGGAGCGCTGTGGGCGGGCCCCTCTGCCCAGAGCTTGGAAGTTCCATCCTTTTGGAGATGAGGCTTCCTACATCGGGAAGAGCAGTGCCTTTCCTCCCAGGTCACCAGAGAGAGCACATTACAAAGAAAAGGCGTTTTCGTGGATCATCGTATCCAACTGGTACCAAAGAAGAAAGGAAGTAAGAACTTAAGAACTGCTCCACGACTGGAGGCCTATGGCCCTTCAGCCAAATTCTCATCTCATCTGGAGACCCACCAGACAAAGGAACGGCCCAACGCCACCCCAGACTTTAGCTCGAAGGCCAGAGCATGCCTTGAAAGAACCCCGATTACTGTATCATCCATGTGACCCGTGGATACGAGAGGGCTCCCCCTGGAAGCTACTTGGATTTTTCTGCTGATCATCCTCCTGGGTGTAATCAATCTTCCAGTTCAATGACAGCTGCCTCACAGGACACCCCACCTGATGCGGGGCCCTCTGGCCTACATTTCCGTAACTAACCTTATTCCTGCCCTAAACTGGTTTTTCCTACCTCCGTTTCCCACTCTCTTACAGTTCAGTTGGTTAGATGTGAGGTACCTGAAATTCTTCTTGGAAAGGGATGAACCACAAGTCAAAAATAAAACACTTATTGGAGTTCCCGTCGTGGCTCAGAGGTAATGAAGCCAACTAGTATCTATGAGGACTCGAGTTCAATCCCTGGCCTCGCTCAGTAGGGTAAGGATCCAGCATCGCCGCAAACTGTGGTGTAGGTCGCAGATATGGCTCTGATCTGGTGTTGCTGTGGCTGTGGCGTAGGCCGGGAGCTGTCGCTCCAATTCGACCCCTCACCTGGGAACTTCCAAATGCCAAGGGTATGGCCCTAAAAAGAGAAAAAAGAAAGAAAGAAAAAAAATACTGCTAGAAAGGAGCTCTATGTGTGTGCCCTTCCAAGATGGGATTTCAGACAATTTTGGAAGCTTCTTCAGAGTGCAGATTTTATGACGAAGGAGTTTGAGAGTGGAACTAGGGTCTCATGGACTTTGGGAAATTGGAAGGGGTGCAATTTTCCTTGGGGAAAAAAATCAAGTCATGAATTCAGGCCTTTTCTGGGTTTGCTTGGACTTTGGTCTCAGGCTAAAATCCCAGCTCCTTCATTCATGAACTGGTAAAGCTGGACAAGCAGATGAACCCTCTGAGGCTCCGCTGTGCCCCCGACAGTGTAGGTCGTATCACGGAGAACCAGGCGCACTGGTGAGTTCACGCACAGGACTGCAGCCGGCCCAGCACACAGTGGGTTAACACACGCTCATCTCCTGCTTTCTTCTAGCTTCAAGCTGCTCTTTCTTCCTTAGCTTGCACCAATATATTTTCTTTAAAATATATGAGAGAATCAAGCCAGAAAACCAACAGCACAGACATATGTTGCCACCCAATGGAAAGAACATTTCAAAATTCACTGGTTTTTTTAGCAAGGAGCTAATGCAGTGCTTAAGAGAACAGTTTATGGAACAGCTGGTCTGGATTCAAACTCCAACTCCATTTAAAAGCTCTGAGCCTTGGGCCAATGATTAATCTCTCTAGGCCTTGGTTCCTTCATCTATAAGCTGGGGGCAGTACCATCAACAGCATGTATCCGATGAAATCATCAAATGAAATCATCCAAGTGAAGTGTTTCACTTAGTGCTTGGCTTGTATTAAGTACCCAGTTAAAGTTGGCTATGCTTGGTATGTATGATATTATTACCGCCATGTTATTGTTGATTTGATTATTATAAGCATCATCACCATCATCCAGGTTGGTTTCAACAAGAAAAAAAATTTTCTCCTTTATGGCCGCACCCATAGCATATGGAGGTTCCTAGGTTAAGGGTCCAGTTGGAGCTACAGCTGCTGGCCTGTGCCACAGCCACAGCCACGCCAGATACGAGCCACATCTGCAACCTACACTGTAGCTCACGGCAATGCCGGATCCTTAACCGGGGATCAAACCCCGCTCCTCATAGATAACAAGTCGAGTTTGTTGCTGCTGAGTCACAACACGAACTCCCTCAAAAAGAAATTTATTCAGGAGTTCCCATCATGGTGAAGTAGAAACTAATCCGACTAGGAAACATGAGGTCACAGGTTTGATCCCTGGCCTTGCTCAGTGAGTTAAGGATTCGGCATTGCCGTGAGCTGTGGTGGAGTTTGCAGACACGGTTGGGATCCTAC
>PVHT021183608.1:11043327-11114662 GCA_004024745.2 Catagonus wagneri
AATTTTTGTTTTTTTTTTTTTTTTGGTTTTTTTCTTTTAGGGCCACACCCGCGGCATATGGAGGTTCCCAGGCTAGGGGTCCAATTGGAGCTGTAGCCGCCAGCCTGCACCACAGCCACAGCAACACCAGATACGAGCCACATTTGCAACCTACACCACAGCTCACGGCAAAGCCGGATCGTTAATGCACTGTGCGATGCCAGGGATCAAACCCGCAGCCTCATGGTTCCTAGTCGGATTCGTTAACCACTGTGCCATGATGGGAACTCCAAAAAACTTGCGCATTTTTATTTTCTCATTTTAACAGCCCAGAAAAAAAGGTTTACTGAGAGGAATCATTCAATTTAGATCACACTGCATGTGGCAGATGTGAGAAGTCCTAAAACTATCTGCTTCAGGGGCCAAAAGAATTAGACCAACAATGATTCCAAAAATTCCCTTCCAGCCCCAATACCTATTATTCTAAACTGATCATAACTCTGCTTTGTTACTATCTCCCGTATCCGTTTAATGTAAATCTATATTTAATATTTTAATATTTTAATAATATCATATTTAAAATGTAAATAGAACAATGGTTTTAACATTAAATATGGTTTTGATATTTTAATATTTTAAATATATGTAACTCTATAATTTTTTAAACTTTTTTTACTTTTTCCATTATAACTGGTTTACCGTGTCCTGTCAATTTATGCTGTACAGCAAAGTGACCCAGTCACACATACATATACATTCTTTTTCTCACATTATATAGCATAATTTATAATTTTGGGGTTTATTTTTTTGTTTTTTTGTTTTGTCTTTTTAGGGCCACACTAGCAGCATATGGAGGTTCCCAGGCTAGGGGTCTAATCAGAGCTGTAGCCGCCGGCCTACACCAGAGCCACAGCAACGCGGGATCCAAGCCGCGTCTGCAACCTACACGACAGCTCACGGCAATGCCAGATCCTTGACCCACTGAGCAAGGCCAGGGATCAAACCCGCAACCTCATGGTTCCTAGTCGGGTTCGTTAACCGCTATGCCACGACAGTCACTCCCATAATTTATAATTTTTATCAACGCTTTTACTCTAGCAAATTCTGTGTAAGGAGCCTGACTTCTGTCTCTCCTTCCTTTGCGCGCAAAGCCTTCAAGGAACTCTTCCTCCAGCTCAGGCACCTCACCCCTTCTCATGTCCTTCCCACTTTTCTAAATTCTCCCTCCACTGAGCCTTCCTCTGCACTCGTCTCGGACTCTATTTGCCACCAAGACTATTTCTCTGAACATTATCAAGACCCAGTTCCGGGAGGGAGTGGGGTGGACGGGGAGATGGGATTGGAAGATGCAAACTATTACATTTAGAATGGATCAGCAATGTGGTCCTGCTCTACAGCACAGGGAACGATGTCCACGCTCTTGGGCTAGAACACGAAGGAACATAGCATAGAAAAAGAACTGGTCGCTGTGCTGTACAGCAGAAATCAACAGAGCACTGTAACTTGAGTATACTCGAATTAGAAAAAAAATTCCAACCAACACCCCTCAGAGTCCAAAGTCACCTCAAAAGGGCTGAAAAGAACTCTTCGAATGCTCTTATCCACTCCTCAGAGATCCATACACTGATTATTCCTTCCTTGAGGACAGGGATTCTTGAAGAGGTGACGTGAGGTGTGTGCAAAGGAGCTGGGAATCTTGTTAAATGCAAATTCTCCTAAATGCAGATTCTAACTTGCAGTTCTGGGGTGGGGCCTGAGAGTCTGCATTTCTACAAGCTTCCCCGAAAAGCTGGTCCCTGACCACACGCCTTATCTCAATTCTACCTCTCAACATCCCTTCAAGGAAGGCCCACTGCCCACATCTTATAGATGAGAAATGGACCCAAGAGAAGTTAAGAGAAGGACCCGAGGTCCCAAAGCAAGTGTGTAGCCGGGGAGGGATCTGAAAGTAGCCAGCCCTTTCTGACTTCATACAGCAAAAAATAATACAGACAAAGATATAAATATCTGTATGTAGGCACGTATGTGTGAATGAAATCGAAGATGTTTCACTGCCGCTCTTATTTCAGAAACCTGAACACGCGTCAGTGGCGAGAGGCAACTTCCGGTCCTGCACGTTGTCAGCACTTAATAAACGTGAAGTCTGGAGGTGTGAGGAGGGAAGTCTGAGGACCTGTTCCTCGGGACGCTGTTCCTTTCATTATGAGCAGACCCCGGGGAAGCCTTTGCAGAGTCTTTCCTTGGAGCTCCGCGTTTTACTTCTGTTACTGATTAAGCTCATGAACTCTAACACATTTTTTTTTTTTTTTCCTCGAGCGACCCGGTCCCACGGAGAGCCTCCCAAAGACAGGCGTTTCGTAACTCATTTGAAACGTGAAAGTCAGAGTGTGGATAATGGGGATCCCGGATGGTGAGTCACTGCCGGCTCACCACGTAGGAACCGGATGCTGCTGAGTCAGCAAGAAGCGGAGGTAGCCTTTGCTGCTGAGGGGGGGGGTGTCTCTGCAGCAGCCGTAAGTGGTCCGACGTGGGATGTTTTGGGGGAGCCCTACAGTCTGATTGGAGTATGTGTGTAGGGTGGAGAGGAGGTACAGGAAGACAAAAATTAAATAGAGAACTCAGAAGGTGAAGCAGAGAATACTCAAAAGACTACCAATGGGCAGCACTCCTGTGCGCACGCAGACTAGAGGCCATAAGAGCCCGAAGGAGCAGGACTTCAGCTGGGACTTAAAGAAATGATGGGATCTGAAGGGAATGGTGTTCCAGACAAAGGCCCAGGGAACAGGGGAGAGAAGGCAGGGTGTTTGTGTACAGGGAGGACCGGAGAGGAGAGTGTGGGAAACCCGCCCGTGGGAAACCACCCCCTCACCCCCGACCGTGCGCCTCCCAGACCGCCCAGGAGCCTAGCAAGGGAAGCTGGGTGGGCTGCCTGCCAAGTGGAGGGCTGATCACCTTGGGGTCTTTGCAAGCCAGGCCTGAGAGTGTGGGGGCCATGCAACAAGGGAGCGGCTTAGGAAAGGCAGCAGGCAGGGTGACAAGCAGTAAACGGCATCTACAGTCAGAAATGGCTTTGGATCCTGGCTTCATTCGATATGTAAAAAACGGGAAGAATCGCGCCTGTGTGAGGGTTAGATACTTCTTTTTTTTTTTTTTTTTTTTTTTTTTTTGTCTTTTTGCCTTTATCTAGAGCCGCACCCGTGGCATATGGAGGTTCCCAGGCTAGGGGTCTAACAGGAGCTGTAGCCGCCGACCTAGCCACAGTCACAGCAATGCGGGATCCGAGCCGCGTCTGCAACCTTCACCACAGCTCATGGCAATGCCGGATCCTTCACCCACTGAGCAAGGCCAGGGATCGAAACCGCAACCTCATGGTTCTTAGTCGGATTCATTAACCACTGAGCCACGAAGAGAACTCCTAGATATTTCTGTCTGTAACTTGGGCGTAATAATTGCTTCTCATCGTATTCTTTCTGTTGATCGTCTTCAAAAATAATAATGAGTGGAGTTCCCACTGTGGCACAGTGGGTTTAGAATTGAGTGTTGCCGCAGCTATGACGTTGATCACAGCTCAAACCAGATTCAGTCCCTGGCCCAGGAACCTCCATAGGCCATAGGTGCAGCTAAAAAAGGAAAAAAAAATACTAATGAATGAAAGAACTAGGTGAAGAGGGTGCTAATGGCAGGGAGGAGGGTGGGGTGACAGGCAGCCGGGCACCTGCCCCCTCTGACTCACAGGTTATTTTCAATGTGACAGTTCACATCCTGGTCCCAGAGCTGGGCAAGAGGACACTCCGTTAGCTGCCCCATGTCCAGGGTGTCCTCAAGGGTAGAATGGGGGAAGGAGGTGGCAAGTTCTCCTCCTGGGCCTTGCCTGGCATTCGAGGGGAAGGGACCAAGTCCAAACAGGGCTGAAGAGGCTGAGACACTGGACCTCTCCCAGGCACCTGCCACCACTCACTGCCCAGGGCCTTCAAGAAGAGGCCAGAGAGAACAAGGATGGGCAGAGCCACCAGCTTTTCGAGCAGGACACTTTTCTTTGTGGAACATGAGCCAGAGGTCCCAGTGAAGGATATTCAGTTTGTCTTTTTTGCAAACGGATTTTATGAACAAAGAGCATAAGGCCTTCTTGGGGCATAAGGCCCCAAGAAGGGGCGGGGCCAGAAAGAACGTGAGTCCGGGTTTCCAGTCTCTAAAGCGCAAGGACCAAAACGTAAAAAGTAAAGAAAGAAAGCACAGGACCAAAGGCCACCCGGATGAAAGTTCCGTGGCCGGGCTGGAGTGACCAGCTCCTTCCTGGTGGATTTCAAAGGCAGCTCCCGGCCTCCAGGCTTCAATGATTCATTATTCAGCACCGTCAGACCCTATTTAGAAAACAAACATTTCCTGGATATCCATCCAAGGGGGACACTTTGCATAATTGCACTACTTACCATCACAACAGCTCTGTCTTTTAGGTACTTTTCTAATCCCTCTGTGACAAAACAAGACTAGGAGGCTCAGAGAATTCACTCCAAATTCTTGGTCAAGCCCAGCCCACCGTTTTCCCACAATCAAAGCTTTCTTGCTTCCGGTTTTTTTCATAGCCACGGGCAACGTTTGGGAACTCGTACTAATATTCCCTCCTGCTGTGTTTGTGCATCAGGACACACCTACCTGTGCCCGGAGCTGTCCCCAAGGAGAACTATTACTACCTTTACCACAACTGCTAGTACACTTGGCTTTCGTTTACTGAGCATCTACTGCGTGCTCAGCGCATGAGTTTATTTATATGATCTTATTTAATACTATAATTATGTTTATTTTATATGTTGGGATACCAAAACACAGAGAGATAATCCATTTGCCCAGCCTCACGGGAGGAGTAAATGGTGAAAGAGGGATTTGAACCCTTAAACCTTGAATCTAGATCACGCAGTGTTAGGCAATGACTTGCACGTGCACAACAGACTCCAACTTGTCTCCCCAATTTCCTTAATCATTTTGACAATGCTCACTGATGACAGGATCAGGACATTTGGGAAATGATCAAAATGGAATAAACACATAACAGAGCTTTCCCAGGGCCTCTCTAGGGGAAATGGCATCGCCATCTACCCAGTTGCTCCAGCCAGATATCTGAATCCTCTTGGCTGAGAAAATTTCATGTATCATATATTTAATTTCATGTAAATTTCATATATAGGTATCTATTCTGATAATTGTTAGAGTATTAAGCTTTTTAGGGCCGCATCTGTGGCATAGGAAAGTTCCCAGGTTAGGGGTCGAGTCAGAGCTACAGCTACTGGCCTACACCACAGCCACAGCAACGCAGGATCCTTAACCCACTAAGCGAGGCCAGGGATCAAACTAGTGTCCTTATGGATACTAGTCGGGTTCCTTACCACTGAGCTGTGACGGGAACTCTCTATGCTACAATTTGTGAATATTAAGTGCAAGATTTTGAATCTATTAAAATGGTGATTACACGAAAAGACCAAAATAAATAAATAAAATAAAATGGTGATTAGTCTTCCTGAGCTGGAGACCTTGGTCTCACCTCAGTCTTCAGCCATGTTAAACCTAATTGTCTGTGGACAAGCACCACTCCTCCTCTGACCAAGTGAACTACCCAGCCTAAACTAAATAGAAACTTTTATGACTAGCCACATTGTTTTCACTTCTAAACAAACGCCCATTATCAACATATTTGTCAATTGTAAATGGCCATCATTAGAACCAATAAAGTTTAAACCTTTCGAGTGTGTGGAGTTTAGAATTTGGGGAGTTGGGATGGGGGCTGGAGGAGGAGGCGGCACCCTTAAAAAAGAATAATCTAATCTAAGAAAAATTTCCTCAGCCTTAAGGATCCATGTTCACCTTAATGAGAACGGTAGCATGCAAAACAATTATTATTTTTGCTTTTTTCAGGGTCACACCTGCGGCATATGGAAGTTCCCAGGCTAAGGGTCGAATGGGAGCTGCAGCTGCCGGCCTACATCACACCCACAGCAACACCAGATCCGAGCAGCATCTGTGACCTACACCACAGCTCATGGCAACCCTGGATCCTTAACCCACTGAGTGGGGACAGGGATCGAACCTGCATCCTCATGGATACTAGGCGGGTTCTTAACCCATGGAGCCACAACAGGAACTCCCCAAAAATTATTATTCTAAAATGAACCAGTTCGCCATTTTCACAGGAGGAAAAAAAACAGAAAGATGGGCTCACCCATCACAGCTCAGTTCCCCAGATTGGCCAGTGGCAGGGGCGTTCCTGGTGTCCAGGGGATCTCTGTGTCACGGACGGAGGCCAGCTGGGCCCACCCAACCACAGCTCTCAGAGTCCCAGCCCCTCTTAAGTCCCCAAGTCTCACCTTCCACATCCTTTACAAACTGCACAGACTGATAACAAGACACCGTCTGACTCTAGCACCCTCCTGCCAGGTTTACTTTAATCCATATTGTCAATATTCCCTTGACTTAACTGAGACCTTTCATTTTCAAGTGTTTGGGGCCAGGCAGCCTTCCCTCATCAAAGACCTCAAGTGCTAGAAGAAGCTCCCAGCTTCCACTGAAACCCGCGTGGTCATGGTCTGGTTTTGAAAAGCTTCAGCTCATAGCTTGAGAAGCCCTTGGAGCCGAGGTTGACGGAGTTGCCAAATGGAATCACAACAGTGGCTGTTCTGTGCTCTGTGACACCACTATTTGCTTTGTGATTCCCTGGGCCCATGAAATGATACCGGCCACCCAGAGCAACAGAAGTAGCCAAGCTTCAGGTCTGCACCAAAACCGAGTTGCTCAGGAAGTATAGAAAGCCCTTTTGTCTGAAAGCAATGTTATGAAGTACTCATCAAAATACCACGATGATTTTTTGCTTAACTTTGCAAAGATATTTTCACTTTGGACGTTCATGCTAACAGTGGAATAGCTTTGCTTCCAGTAAGGTGTTGCTCTGCTAAATCTGTTATAAATAGTTGGCTCTAACTTTATTTTAAGGAAGTATAAAGGGCAATTTCAAAAAATAATAGCCAGGAGTTCCCGTGGTGCTCAGTGGTAAGGAATTCAACTAGGATCCATAAGGACGCAGGTTCAGTCCCTGGCCTAGCTCAGTGAGTTAAGGCTCCAGTGTTGCCATGAGCTGTGGGGTAGGTCACAAATGTGACTTAGATCTAGCGTTGCTGTGGCTGTGGTGTAGGCCAGTAGCTACAGCTCTGATTTGATCCCCTAGCCTGGGAATTTTCTGTATGCTACAGGTGCGGCCCTAAAAAGACGAAGACAAAAACCAAAAAACCAATAGCCATCTCAAAATGAAGGTGACAAGTCCTTTATCCACCAAATAATCAGAAAATGGATAGGTTTTACAGATACTACCATTTCTATCCTTTCCTCGATGCTTATTTATTTAGCAAAAGGCTGCCTGTGTGATGTTCCATTAACATATCAGAAGTGAGTTGTTTGTTTTTTAACTTGCACTGATGAATTCTACATTTTCATTCTTTGTTGGGGGGAGATACTTAGAGGATGGTGCTGCTGAAATCAGAAGGTTTTGAGAACAGAAGGATTTTTGTTTTAACTCAATGAATTTTATTTTATTTATAGTTGTACATCCTTCATCACAACCCAGTTTTACAACATTTCCATCCCAAACCTCCCCCTTCAACCTGTCTCCTTTGGTAACCTTACGTTTTTCAAAGTCTGTGAGTCAGTTTCTTTTTTTATTATTATTATTTTTAATTACTCAATGAATTTTATTACATTTATAGTTGCTCAGTGATCATCACAAACCAATTTCATAGCATTTCCATCCCAAACCCCCAGCCCACCCACAACCCCAATCTGTCTCATTTGGAAACCATGAGTTTTTCAAAGTTTGTGAGTCAGTATCTGTTCTGCAAAGAAGTTCAGTGTGTCCTTTTTTTAGTTTGCACATATAAGTGATAGCATATGATGCTGGTGTCTCACTGTCTAATTTCACTTATCATGATAATTTCTAGGTCCATCCATGTTGCTGCAAATGCCATTATTTCTTTCCTTTTAATGGCTGAGTAATATTCCATTGTGTATATGTACCACATCTTCTTTATCCATTCCTCTGTGGATGGACATTTATGTTGTTCCCATGTCTTGGCTATTGTGTAGACTGCCGCAATGAACATTGGAGTGCATATATCTTTTCGAGTCATGGTTTTCTCTGGATAGATGCCCAGGAGTGGGATTGCTGGACCAAATGGTAATTCTATTTTTAGTTTTCTAAGGCATCTCCATACTGTTTTCCACAGTGGTTGTACCAATTTACATTCCTACCAACAGCGTAATAGGGTTTCCTTTTCTCAGCAACCTCTCCAGCATTTATTGTTTGTAGACTTTTTGATGATGGCCATTCTGGCCGGTGTAAGGTGACACCTCATAGTGGTTTTGATTTGCATTTCTCTAATAATGAGTGATGCTGAACATCTTTTCATGTGTTTTTTAGCCATCTGGATGTCTTCTTTGCAGAATTGTCCGTTTAGATCTTCTGCCCATTTTTTGATGGGGTTGTTTGTTTTTTTGGTATTGAGCTGGAGGAAATGTTTATAAATCTGGAGATTAATCCCTTGTCAGAGGCTTCATTTGCAAATATTTTCTCCCATTCTGTGGGTTGTTTTTTTTGTTATGTTTAGGGTTTCATTTGCTGCACAGAACTTTTAAATTTAATTAAGTCCCATTTGTTTATTTTTGTTCTTATTGTCATTACTCTAGGAGGTGGATCTGAGAAGATATTGCTGATAGTTTATGTCAGAGTGTTTGGCCTGTGTTTTTCTCTAAGAGTTTTATAGTGTCTGGTCTTACATTTAGGTCTTTAACCCATTTTGAGTTTATTTTTGTTTATGGTGTTAGGAGGTGTTCTAATTTCATTCTTTTACATGTGACTGTCCAGTTTTCCCAGCACCACTTATTGAAGGGACAGTCCTTTTTCCATTGCATGTTCTTACCTCCTTTGTCATAATAGATTAGTTGACTGTCGGTGCGTGGGCTTAATTCTGGGCTTTCTATCCTGTTCCGCCAATATACGTTTCTGTGTGAGTCAGTTTCTGTTCTGCAAGGTTCATTATATCCTTTTTTTAGATTTCATATACAAGTGATAGCACATGATGTTTGTGTCTCACTATCTGACTAACTTCACTTATCATGATAATTTCTAGGTCCATCCATGTTGCTGCAAATGCCATTATTTCATTTCCTTTTTATGCCTGAGTAATATTCCATTGTGTATATGTACCACATCTTCTTTATTCACGCCTCTGTTGATGGACATTCAGGTTGCTTCCATGTCTTATCTATTGCATATAGAGCTGCCATGAACAATGGGTACATGTATCTTTTGGAGTCATGGTTTTCTCTGGTTAGATGCCCAGGAGTGGGATGTTAATCCACATTCAGATTTGATCATTTCATTCTTGGTCATACGGGCAAGTTACCTTTCACCCCTTTGAGCCATCGTCTTTTTCTGCCAAGTAATGCGACAGGTTTGTGGTGGAAGTAAAATAAAATAACATAAGCTGGAACGTTGTAATTTTTCTAACCCTTTCCTGTGGGAAGCATCTCTCATGAGTCATCACACTTGGTTTTGGAGTCTCCCCCAAATCCACAGGCCTCTGACAGGAGAATTGTTCATGTGAGTCTTGATCGCTCAGGGCGGCGCTGGCCAGGCCCCGCATTGCCGAGATGCCTTCTATGATTCCCAAATTCTTCTCATTTTTTAAGGCTTTCTGTCCTTTACCCCAGGTCAAAGGAAAGGGTATGATCTTTACAATAAAACACCAACAGTTGGATCAGCCGGCCAGTCAAATACTCCCAAATTACCCCTCTGTGTCCTGAGGATGAAATAAGCACACCTGAGGAATTCCTCACCTGGTATTCTTACCTGTCCTTGCCGAAACCTGGGTATGTCATTGCAACTATTTTTATGAGATTGTAAAAAGGAAGATCCGAAAACAAACAAACAAATATCTCTGTGCTGCCCTTGAACTGTTACGATTAAAGAGAGATACTCTGCGTTAAGTTATATATTCTTTACATCCTGTCCACCTTGTAAGTGCAAGCTTTCATATTTTGTAGACTTGGAGGTCTGACCTCCTGACCCGGGTCCCGATGTGCTCACTGTCAGGCCGGAAGGACCACCCTTCCCACTGGCTCTGCAATCAGGAGGCTGACAACCACCCAGCCAGCGTCCCCCCACCCCCGCCCCGTCAAAGTCCCTGCTGGTGACTCTCTCCCCAAAGGAAACTGCACCCCCTCCCCCACTTTCCCAAACATCTTGGGTATCTCAAACAATCGCAGTTACACTCTGGTTGTTTAAACAAACAGCAGCACAATTCCCCAGCTGAGGGATTCCCCGGGCCCCACTCTCACCATCTCCCCCGCCACCCCCCTCCCAGCCACTTTTGGGCAAGACAATGGCTCTGCGTTTACAGTGGGCAGTTTTGCGCATCGAAATGTTTGCAGACACTTGGTAAAGTGTCCCAGGCCAAGTTTCCAAAGGACATACCTCCACATTGTGTTTGTTTAAGCAGCCAATCCCAGATAAGAGGGAGTTGCCTCCCCTCTTCAAAAGCCAAGAATGCACGACCAAGCTAGAGGCAGTGCTATGGGAGGACGGGGTGAATTCCCCGGGAACAGGGGATACCTGAGCCCCTGCACCCCTGAGTCCTGCTCCCACCCTCCCTTCAAAGAGCACACCTCCCCTGCAGAGCATGGGAAATCAGGGAGCTGGTGGGATTTTTTAAATATTTCCCAAATAAGACAACTGGGACAGGGAAAGGGGAAACTTCGAGTTCTACAGCCGGGCTGGACCTAGGACATGCAGGTTCCCTGTGGAGGGACTGACCACAGCTTCCCCACATCACATGAAAGCCCACTCATGCCCGGACTTGAATAGAATAAGAACCTCTCATTCCAGCCTCCAAGTCTCTCCAGGCCATTTCTGCAAAGGCTGCCAGCAAACCTGTAAGGAGAGTGTGGCGGGTACCACCTACAACTCATTTACAGTTATTTACTTACCCCAAATCCATAACAGCACAGGAGCAGGTAACAAATGAGAAGTCTAGACTCTCACATATGACAGAAAGTGATAAGTATCTTAAGAGAGGAGCAAACAAGGACACTGGGAATTCAGAGAAGAGATGCCTTCTGGCTGAACAGAGATAAACAGATCAGAGAAAGCTTTATGTGTGTGTGTGTGTGTGTGTGTGTGTGTGTGTGTGTGTTTAGGGCCACACCCGCGGTATGTGGAGGTTCCCAAGCTAGGGGTCCAATCGGAGCTACAGCCACCAGCCTATGCCACAGCCACAGCAGCACCAGATCCGAGCTGCATCTGCAACTTACACCACAGCTCACAGCAACGCCGAATCCTTAACCCACTGAGCGAGGCCAGGGATCAAACCGATAACCTCATGGTTCCTAGTCGGATTTGTTTCTGCTGAGCCATGACGGGAACTCCCAGAGATAGCTTTTTAAGGGAAGAGCCCTTTGGATGGGTCCTTGAAGGCTGCTGTCAGAGGAGATGGCGGTTGCTCCACAGTCTGGCTTTGGACAGGCTCTTCCTCACTTAGTTCTAGTTTTAGGTACTCCTTCTTGACCCTTTATCCATTAAAACAGAAGTTCTTACAACTTCCCGTCATGGCTCAGCGGTAATGAACTCGACTAGTATCCATGAGGATGTGGGTTCGATCCCTGGCCTCGCTCAGTGGGTCAAGGATCCGGGGTTGCTGTGGCTGTGGTGTAGGTCGCAGCTACAATTCCGATTAGACCAGTAGCCAGGGAACTTCCCTATGCCATATGTGCGGCCCTAAAAGAAAAAGACAAAAAAAAATTTCTTATATTTTCTGAGTCAGGGGCTTAGAGAATTTCTTGACTCTCTTTCCAGAAAAACGTACATAGACTGAAACATGGCACACAACTTCAGAAGACACCCAGATTTATACAGGAAGCTCAGAGCAAAAATCCTTAGGCTTGAAGATAGGTATTGACAGACCCATTTTTGACAGGAAGAGTGACAGAAAAATGAAATCTCCGTCTACCTATCCTTTACATTTTCATCCATTTTTTTTTGAGTTAATATATGTGGTCGACAAAATCCTAAAGGAGAAAAAGAAAGGGCTTCTTGGCTTTCCATGTCATTTGAAAAGCCCGTTGATCTCAAGAGCAACATCTTGGGAGAAGCCAGAGAGTCGTCCTGACACAAGGCTGTCTTATTTCATCCACAAAAGCCCACCTCACCTTTCAGAGCTACTCGGGTTGCAGATTTGGAAGCAGGTTTTTCAAAAACCCCAAAACCCACCCTCTGAAACTGTCACAAATTCACAAAGGATTCTAAATCAGACTTCAGTATTTCCTTTCGACCATTCCCGAGAGCTGTGAATCCAGGTGGAGCAATTCCGACTCAATGGCATTCCGTGGAGATGGGACAGTGTGCGGCTCCCAGCCTTGCTCAGATCCACTCGCCGTACATGTTCTGTGAACGAAAAAAATCAACAACTGAGGGAGTGGGTGAGAGGTTTTATGACAGAGCAGATACACAGGACAGATCAGCTACTTAAAATATGCTTACCAAGCAAGCTCATATTTAAAGATATTAGCCTCCAAATACTGATAACACAGAAAAAAATATTTTTATTAAACTTTTAGGATAATTGTAAATTCACACGCAATTGTTTTTTTTTTTTTTTTTTTACCTAATAGGAAATTTTATTATGCCTTTCCTAGAATCTGGAATAATAGAAAAAATTACCCAGGATATGAAAAATTAGTATAATTTATAAGCTTGGATTCTATCATTCTTTCTATCATGAATTGCAGTTGCTGCCATCCATAGTATATTTATAAAAAGCAGTAGGTATCTAGGGCCACAAAGCAAATCTCAGTAATTTCAGAGTCCAGAGTGCTCACCGTTATACCATGGAACCTTCTCAGTAATTTCAAAAGAAATATTATACTAGCCAACTTTTCATGACAGTGCAATAAAGCTGCAAATTAATAGCAAATGTTTTTTTAAAATACTACTTTGAAAGTGAAAAAAACACAGCTAACACTGTAGTCAAAGAAGAAATTAAAACTGCAACTAAGGATGATTTAGAAAGCAATTATAATGATTAGATTGAATCTCAAATTTTAGTGAGGTGTGGCCAAAGCTAATCGAAAATATTTCCAAAAGAAGGACAATGCGTTCACACGCAATTGTAAGAAAGAATACGAAGAATACAAAGGGATCCTGTGCAGCCTCTACCCAATTTCCCTAAATGACAACTCTGTGTAAAACTGCAGCCCAGTATCACAACCAGAATATTGACATCACCCCAGTGACATTACAACCAAGACACAGAACAGATCCATCACCACAAGGATCATTCCTGTTACTCTTTTAGAGCCACACTCACTTCCCTCCCACCCCCTCACCTCCTTAGCACTGGTACTTACTAACCTGGTTTTTCGTTTGTTTGGGATTTTGTTTTGTTTTGCTTTATTTGTCTTTTTAGGGCCATGCCCATGGCATATGGAAGTTCCCAGGCTAGGGATCGAATCAGAGCTGCAGCTGCCGGCCTACACCACAGCCACAGCAACGCCAGACCCGAGCAGGTTCTGCGACCTACACCACAGCTCACGGCAATGCTGGATCCTTAAACCCACTGAGTGGAGTCAGGGATCGAACGCAAATCCTCATGGCTACTAGCTGGGTTTTTTACCACTGAGCCACAAGGGGAACTCCCTAACCTATTCTTCATTTCTGTAATTTTGCCATCTCAAGCATGTTTTATAAATGCAATCATGCAGTATTTAACTTTTTGAGAACAGCTTTTCTTCCCCACTCAGCATATTGCCCTTGAGATCCGTCCAAGTAGTTGTGTGTATCAACTGTCTGTTGTTTTTTTTTTTTTTTTTACTGGTGAGTAGTATTCCATTATATGGATGTACCACAATTTGTTTAACTTCCTATCTGCTGAAGGACATCGGGACTATTTTGAGGCTGTCAGGAATATAGTCACTATAAACATTCATGTATAAGTTTGTTTGAAGATTTACAATGTCATATTTATTTCAGGTACAGAGCACAGTGATTCAGATATACATATATATTTAGATACAAATATTTTTTCATTTTTCAGATTCAAATTTTTAGATTCTTTTCCCAAAATATTGAATATATACAGTAAGTCCTTGTTGGCTATTTATGTTCTGCATAGCAGCATGTTTATGTTGGTCCCAACCTCCCAATTTATCCCTCTCCTCCTCCACCTCCACGTACAGGCTTCTGTGTCAACCACAGGTTTTCATTTCTCTAGGATAAATTGCTGAGTCACTTCATATTTAGTTTTTTAAGAAACTGGCAAACTATTTTCCAGAGTGACTATACCATATTACATTCCCACCAGCATGATATTTTGTTTTCCTGCACATTATCACCAGGAGAAATAGTGTTGTCACTATCACGTTTTTAGCTGTTCTGACAGGTGTCTGGTGATATTTCATTGCGGCTTTATTTTTATTTTTATTTTTATTTTTTTGTCTTTTTGCCTTTTCTAGGGCCCCACTTGCAGCCTATGGAGTTTCCCAGGCTAGGGGTCTAATCGGAGCTGTAGCCGCCGGCCTTCGCCACAGCCACAGCAACGCAGGATCCGAGCCACATCTGCAACCTACACCACAGCTCACGGCAACGCCGGATCCTTAACCCACTGAGCAAGGCCAGGGATCGAACCTGCAACCTCATGGCTCCTAGTCGGATTCGTTAACCACTGAGCCACAATGGGAACTCTTCATTGTGGCTTTAATTTGTATTTCCCTAATGGCTAAGAATATTGAACATCTTATCATATGCCTATTTGTATATTCTCTTCAATGAAACGACTTATCTTTTGCCTGTTTTCTAATTGGATCATTTGGTGTTTTTACTGTTTAGTTTTGAGGGTTCTTTTTTGATTCTAGATACCAGTTCTTTGTTGAATATACGTTTTGCAAATATTTTATCCCATTCTTTAACTTATTATTTCATTTCCTTTTTTTTTTTTTTTTAGGGCGACACCCATAGCATAGGGAAGTCCCCATTCTAGGGGTCTAATAAGAGCTACAATGCGAGCCTACACCACAGCCACAGCAACACCAGATCCAAGCCAATTCTGTGACCTATGCTCATGGCAATGCCAGATCCTTAACCCAGTCAGCATGAGCAGGACCAGGGATCGAACCCACATCCTCATAGATACTGGTCAGATTCATTACTGCTAAGCCACAACGGGAACTCCCTCATATGACTTTTCAAAAAGGAAATTTTTAAATTTTTTTGTGTTCTTTTTAGGGCCTCACCCTTGGCATATGGAAGTTCCCAGGCTAGGGGTCAAATTGGAGATACAGCTGCCCGCCTCTCTCACAGCCACAGCAACATGGGATCTGAGCCGTGTCTGTGGCCTACACCACAGCTCATGGCAATGCTGGATCCTTAACCCACTGAGTGAGGCCAAGGATCAAAGTCGCATCCTCATGGATCCTAGTCAGGTTCATTAAACGCTGAGGCACGAAGGAAACTCCAGAAAATAGTACTTAAATAATTGATTTTTTTTTTTGGTCACCCTGAGGCATATGGTGCATATGGAGTTCCCGGGCTAGGGATCAGATATGAGCCATAGTTGTGCCTAAGCCACAACTGTGGCAATGCCAGATCCTTAACCCACTATACCGGGCCAGGGACTGAACCTGCATCCCAGTGCTCCCAAGACACCAGCAATTTCAGTTGTACCATAGCAGGAACTCCAGAAAGTTTTAAATTTTAATGAAGTACAGTTTATTCTTTATTGATCATGCCTTTGATGTTAAGTTCCAGAACTCTGCCTAGCTGTAGATCTTGAAGGTTCTTTTCCTAAAGTTTTTATTTATTGAAGCCTGTGTCAATTTTGATTTAGTTTTTGTGCAAAGTATGAGACTTAAGATAAGGTTGGTGGGTTTTGCTTTGTTTTGTTTTGTTTTGTTTTGTTGTTTTCTTTTTAGGGCCACACCCAAGGCGTATGGAGGTTCCCAGGCTAGTGGTTGAATCGGAGCTACAGCTGCTGGCCCACACCACGGCTCACAGCAATGCCAGATCCTTAACCCACTGAGTGAGACCAGGGATCGAACCTGCGTCTTCATGGATGCTAGTCAGATTCGTTTCTGCTGAGCCACCAAGGGAACTCCAAGGTTGCGGTTTTTGCCTGTGAATGGCCAATAGTGCCATTACTATTTACTGAAAAGACAATATTTCCTTCATTGAATTTCTTTTGCACTTTGTCAAAAATTAGTCAGAGTCTATTTCAGAGTTCTTTAATCTTTTCTACCCACTTACGTACTTATCTCTGCCAAAAGCACATCCTCTTAATTACTATGGCTAGATAAATCTTAAAATCAGGTAAACTGGTTCTTCCTCCTTTTCATTTTCAAAGCTCTTTTATCTATTTTAGTTCCTTCGTCTTTCCATATAAATTTTAGAGTTTTGGAATTTTGATAGGAATTGCATTAAACCTGTATTTCTTTTCTTTTCTTTTCTTATGGCTGTACCCATGGCATATGGAAGTTCCTGGGCCAGGGATGAATCCAAGCTGCAGCTGTGACCTATACAACAGCTTCCCTTCCTCTTTTCTAATGTAAGCATTTAAAGCTATAAATTTTCCTTTCAGCACAGCTTTAGCCATATCCCTCAAATCTTAATACATTATATTTTCATTTTCATTCAGCTCAATATATTTATTTGTTTTCCCTGTGACTTTCAAAAGAGAAATTTCTCTTCGTGTTTAGTTTCCAGATGTTTGGGGATTCTCCTGTTACCTTTCTGGTGTTGATTCCTAGTTTGGTCCATTGTGGTCATAGACACTCCGTAGGATTTCAGTTCTTTTAACTGTATCTTTTCTTTTTCTTTTTCTTTTTCTTTTTTGTCTTTTTGTCTTTTTGATTTATCTAGGGCCACACCCGCGGTATATGGAGGTTCCCAGGCTAGGGGTCTAACAGGAGCTGTAGCTGCTGGCCTTTGCCACAGCCACAGCAGCACAGGATCCGAGCTGCATCTGTGACCTATACCACAGCTCATGGCAATGCTGGATCCTTAACACACTGAGCAAGGCCAGGGATCGAACCCACAACCTCATGGTTCTTAGTCGGATTCATTAACCACTGAGCCATGATGGGAACTCCTTAACTGTATCTTTTCATGTATCTCTAGGTGTATCTTTTTGTGTGTTTTTGTCTTTTTGCCTTTTCTAGGGCCACACTAGTGGCATATGGAGGTTCCCAGGCTAGGAGTCTAATCAGAGCTGTAGCTGCCAGCCTACGCCACAGCCACAGCAACGTGGGATCTGAGCCATGTCTGCAACCTACACCACAGCTCATGGCAATGCCAGATCGTTAACCCACTGAGCAAGGCCAGGGCTCAAACCTGCAAACTCATGATCCCTAGTCGGATTCATTAACTACTGAACCACAACAGGAACTCCTCTACATGTATCTTTAAATGCATCTTTATACATGTCTTCAAATGCATCACTAGTGTATTATATATTTTGTAAATTGAGTTTAATTAAATACTGCCTACCAATATCTCCAAGAGCTTTTTTTTTTTACTACTGTTTATCTAAAAACACTATCCCTTTAGACTTTTTATTAGATAAGGAAGGCTTTTCCCCAGAGAATGCAACTGAATCTTGAATTTAAGTCTTTAAAAAGTCTTTGTGTTTCTAAAATCTTGAAACACAAAAGTGCCATCAGTTCTAAATGTCAGTCATTTGATGTCACATCTTCTTCCTATGCCAGATTTTCCTTCAAATGAGAGGAAATTGGAAGGTGACTAGAGAGAGGGAATTATGGGAAGGTGAAGAATGTCTTTGCTAAATATCAACTAAGGAGGTCATAATACATATCCCCACTTTCACCTCTCTATCAATCTTAAGGGCCTTGCACAAGAAAAAAAGAAAGTTTAGGATCATTCTTTTAAAAAGCACTCAGTTGGTAAGGAATGCAAAACTGAGGAAATATTTTGGAAAATATTTTGGAAGAAAATTGGTAAGATCTAGAAAAGGGATAGGAAAAAGAAAAGTTTCCCATTCCTTCAAATTTTCTAGTTTTGACTGCCACAGTTTCATAAAGTAAACTCTTAACTCACTCTGGGCTCTGAAAATCCCTTAATTGATTCTGCAGCTCAGGTGAGTGGGCCCCACATATCCTGAGATCTGTATTTCCCAAAGAACTTGTTCATTAACTCCAAGAAAAAGTTTTTTTTTCTAATTTTAAAAAGCAGAAGCCTATGTCCATACCTTTTCCTGGATTACTCAGAGAGGGATGGGCCCTGCTTCTCTTCCAAAGGCTCCGATGAGCAGGCCAGGGATGTTTCCCAATAGAGGCCCATCCCTCGACCCCCAGCCCCTCCTGCTTTTCCCCTCCCAGGATAAACACAAAGCAGAGACCAGGCTCCCAGCGGGATGACCTATAAGTGACCCTTGGACTGACCTAACACTCTGGTCACTCTCACCGACAGGTTTGTTTATCTTGGAACCTCGGAGCCTCTGCACCCAAAAGCTTCGTCTCTAGACTCCAGGTCCTCCCAAGCGAGCTGTCAGTCACAGCTTAAGTGCGTGGGGGACAGTTGCATGACAGCCTGAGTTTATTTACCAAAACCTGATGTTTATGCTGTTCAGCAAAGGGGAGGGGCCACAAGCTGCTAAGTTTAGTAGTTTGGGAGACAACTAAATGTTCTCATCAGGCATCAGCCTTCACACTACAGAATTATCAGGGGGCCCTGAGAGCCCATCTCTGCCTAAGAGATTAAAGTTCCTCAGGTAACCCAGATTTGGCATCTCTAAAGGAGGGGGGTCTGTGGTCAGGCCATTCCCCGAGAGCTTATTTTTAATGGGCCACATGTGAGGCAAGAGGGAGGCTTTAGCTTCTAAGCCCTGAGGATCACGGTGTGGCTTGTCTGCTGGGACTGCGGGTAGGTTTACACTGGATAGTGATGTCCTGATATTTACCTAAGAAAACATGGATGTTGTCCCTACTCTGGGTGCTGGATGGAGGGATGATCAATAAATGATGATCAATAAATAATCCATAAATCCAAAACCAAGGATGGGTATAAGAATTTTACTGAAAAAGTTTTCATAGCTATTTTCCCAGACATAGTCACTTAAGAAGTGATTGACACATAGAATCCCGTACTTCTATTCACAAGTCCATGCTAATCGCCAGGGATTAAGCCTGTTCAATCATACACAGGCCCAGCCCAGCAGTTCCTTTCAGGACACAGTTTTCCAATGGTTAAGTCCAGCAAACATGGCCTTTCAGCTAAATGAGACCAAATCAAGAAAGATGACAAGGTTGATCACAGGAATAGACTTCTTCCCTACCCCCTCCCAGCAGATTTCAAATAGATCCGAATCTCCAAGGAATGCTTTTATTTGGTGGACCAGATGAGGAGAGGGGAGAGCTGTCCCTTCCGAGGGCGGTGCAGAAAGAGGGCTTTCCTCCCCTTTTATCCCATTAAAGTCCTGCTGGTCGGTGACTGAGAAGGCCCCTCTATTATCAGCCTTGGCTTAAATAAACCTCCTGCCCCTGCACCCAGCCACCTCCCTCCGTGCGCGGCAGCCCCATCCATCACTGTCACCTTTGCAGAGTGGCTGCCATGACAGTTCATGATCATTAACCAGCCCGGGTGTGCTTTGTGTTAAAGAGAAGACACATCAAACGCAGGAACTCTGCAGCTCCTTAAAGTCGCAGGAGACGTGGATGCGCTGGGGCCGACGGCCGCCAAACTTGACACACGGCTTGAACAAACGGTGAAAATGAGCCCTGGGTCGCAATGCCTTCAGTATCCCTTCTCACTCCCCGACTCCACTCTCAGGGGCAGAGAGCAAGTGGAAATGAAGCTGTGTGAGACTGGGCCGCAGAGGCCTGACAGAGGAATGTGAGCAAAGGAGGCCGCAGGACGGCTCCTTGAACCGCCCCTCCCCCCATACGCTGCGGGGGGGGGGGGGGGGGAAGCGCATGCTCAGTCAAATGCCTCCCCAGCTCTCCTTGGCACCCCCCCATCCTCACTGCCACCCCCTTAACCTCCACCCCCCACCCCTGTCTTCATAAACCTTCTTACTAGTGGGCTCGAATCCCTGAACCACACGGAGATGGAACATGCCTCTCCGTTTCACAAAGGTTTATTTTACAAAAGCAAGAGAATTCAGGAAAGGTATTCGCGTATTGGGGTGATCCTGCTTACGTTTCATGATTTCTCCCCCGGGCCCGCGGTTTAATGAAGACATTTTAGTTTTCTTAGCCAGACTGTTCTTCAACAAAGCCCAGCTTGGGGAAATGACCTTGAGGGGAAGTTTGAGAAGGAAGAGGGAGCTGGCTCTGCCAACTAGTACATAAAAATTAAATGACAAAAAGAAAGAGAAACAAACACGCAGTCCATAACCACCCTGCCATCAAAGCAAAGGAGTGTGCATGCAACTCCTTATTCATTCAAATGACATTTATTCATTCAAATGACTTTATTCAGTCCCTCCCATGTGCCCCAGGGCTATAAAGAACAAAAAGTGGGTCATAATTCTTAAGGAGCTTAGAGTCTCTGAAGATAAACAAAGTATCTACGGTGGAGATGGGGCAGGGGAGCAAGGAATGGAGGGCTCAGGACGGGCTGTCTCAAGACCTTCCAAGGGATGTGGCCAGGTGGCTGGGTCTTAAGGTAGAAGACTTCCTCAGAGAAGGGGGAGTTGTAATGCAGCATTAATTGTAGCGGGTGTAGCAGGCGTTTATTAAGCATGTACCTATATCCAGGCTATTGAGCACTTGTAATGATTCTGGTCTGTACTGAGATTGTTGTATCTCAGAGGATTTCAACAATTCAGTTTAAAGAAAAGAATGTAGGCTGTCTCGGTAATTGTATTTTATTGAAATTATCCCATTCTGGACACAATGGGTTAAAGGAAATCTGTTATTCTTATTACTATCATTATTTTTGGTTGCACCTGTGGCATACAGATGTTCCCAGGCCAGGGATCAAATCCAAGCCGCAGCTGCAACCTATGTCGCAGACAGCTGTGGCAATGTCAGATCCTTAACCTGCTGTGCTGCAAGAGAAGATCTATTATTAAAATTAATTTCACTAGTTCCTCCATTTTTTAAACAACACAGAACTTTTAATACATAAACAGAAAATATTTAAAAATTTCTAACTTTCCTGGGACTTCCTATTGTGGCACATGAGAAACGAATCTGACTAGGAACCATGAGGTCATGGGTTTGATCCCTGGACTCGCTCAGTGGGTTAAGGATCTGGTATTGCCATGAGCTGTGGTGTAGGTTACAAATGTGGCTCGGATCTGGCATTGCTGTGGCATAGGCTGGCAGCTGTAGCTATGATTCTTCCCCTAGCCTGGGGACCTCCATATGCCGCAGGTGCGGCCCTAAAAAAGCAAAAAAGAAAAAAAAAATCTGTCTGAATAGGTCTCTTTTGCACTTTTTTTTGCTTTTTGGGGTTGAAGGTTGGAAGTTTCCAGGCTAGGGGTCGAATTGGAGCTACAGCTGCCGGCCTACACCACAGCCACAGACACACCAGATCTGAGCCTCATCTGCAAACTACACCACAGTTCACGGCAAGGCCGGATTCTTAATCCACTGAGTGAGGCCAGGGATCGAACCCACGTCCTCATGAATACTAGTTGGGTTCATTACCACTGAGCCATAAATGGGAACTCCAAAGTATTGTTGATTTATAGTGTTCCTCTTATTTTTTATTTCTTATTTTTTAAATTTTTTATTTTTGCACTTTTTTAGGGACACACCAGCGGCATATGGAGGTTCACAGGCTAGAGGTGGAATTGGAGTTGTAGCCGCCGGCCTACACCACAGCCACAGCAACACCGGATCCTTAACCCACTGAGCGAGGTCAAGGATTGAATCTGAGTGCTCGTGGATACTAGTCAAGTTCGTTAACCTCTGAGCCATGACAGGAACTCCCCTCTTATTTTTTAAAGTGACTACTAAAAAAAAATTTGAAATTGCCTATGTGGCTTACATTTGTGGCTCCCCTTATATTTCTATTGTATGCAGATTCTTTTCTTCTTTTTTGTCTTTTTAGGGCTGCACCTGTAGCGCATGGAAGTTCCCAGGCTAGGGGTCAAATCAGTGTTGTAGCTGCTGACCTACACCACAATCACAGCAACGCTGGATCCGTTAACTCACTGAGGGAGGCCAGGGATTGAACCCACGTCCTCATGGATACTGGTCGATTCGTTACCGCTGAGCCACAACAGGAACTCCTACAGACTTATTAATTGTCCCAGCAACCATATGTGCTTTGTATCTTCATTTTTCAGATAAGAAAGAAGGCCTGGTGAAGGAACTCCTTTGCCTACAGTCCACAGCTGGTTCAGTAACAGGAAAGAGGAAGGATTCAGTGCAACTTGGCAGTTTCCAGGGCTGGAGCGGCCAGCAGTGTTGAGCTAGAAGGGGAAGGAAGCAAGAAAGAACACAGCAAAGCAACTTCATTGGATATATTTATGTGTGCGTGTTGTTTAAAAATTCAGATAATCTGCCTCCTTAGCGCAGTAGGCAGCACGTCAGTCTCATAAAAATTCAGACAATATAAAGGAATGGAGTGGCATATAAGGATCTCTCCAACACAACCCACTTCCCAAAGCCATTTGCCTGGTTCCCCTAAGAGGTACTTAAGGCATAACAAATATATATGTGTGTGTACATATATATGTGTACATATATATACACATACATATTATTAATAGATAATACATATGATACAATATATAATACCTATTATACATGTATGTATACTTTTATACACATAGCAAGTGTATATAAATATAAATTTGTATACTATGATATAGAATACATATGTATGTTTTATACACAAGTTTATCTAGTTTATATAAATGTATATATTTAATCCCCTATCTTGTACAAATGGCCTGGTTCCTTTTTTATATGGGGGACTAATATAAGATTTTGCTGAAAAAAGAGTTCTGCATTTAAAAAAATTCTTAAAGCTACTTATTATATAGGTTCTGAGGCCCCTTGGAACTCAAAAAACCTTTGACTTTGGAATAATATAATTTTATTGTTTGGTTCTGCTCTTCTACCATATCACTGGTCATCAGTTTGATTTATTCAGTGTGAAATTCTTGGCCAAGAGCGAGGGCCTTCGTGGCACCATTGCTCCTGCAGGAAAATGTGATTTACTTTCCAGCAGGCCACTTTAAGATAGAGAGCGGCTCCCTTGAACATAAAATGTTCACTTGCACAGTGTTTTTGCCTTATGTATCTATGAATGCAATGGAAATTGAAGGAAAATTATTTTCTTTACCCAAAAAGAAGAATTAAATACTACTCAGCCATGAAAAAGAACAAAATAATGCCATTTGCAGCAACATGGATGGAACTAGAGACTCTCATACTACGTGAAATAAGTCAGAAAGAGAAAGACAAATACCATATGATATCCCTTGTATCTGTAATCTAATATAGGGCACAAATATTAGATTAAGAAAAGAAACTCATGGACTTGGAGAACAGGCTTGTGGTTGCCAGGGGGAGGGGGAGGGAGTGGGATGGACTTGGACTTTGGGGTTTGTAGATGCAAACTATTGCATTTGGAGTGGATGAGCAATGAGATCCTGCTGTACAGCACTGAGAACTATATATAGTCACTGTGATGGAGCATGATGGGAGATAATGTGAAAAAAGGATGTATGTATATGCGTGACTGGGTCACTTTGCTGTACAGTAGAAATCGATAGAGCACTATAAACCAACTGTAATGGAAAAAATAAAAATAATTTAAAAAAAAAGAAGTAAGTTTCCTGTGATTTAACTGAGTGGTAGCTTTTGCTTTACTCCATGTATTAATGTTTCAGATCCTAGCTTCAGCCTTTTAATAGTTCAGTGGACTTAGGTACGTTATTTAACTTCCACTTTAGTTGAGAAGTTAAATAGAAAGCAGGGAATAACAATATTTACCTCTTCATGGGATGAGGAGGAATAAATGAAATAATATGTGTAAGGGTGCTTAGGTTAGCTCCTTGAATACAGTAAACACAAAGTGAGTGTAATTCATTTTATTATTACTATTATTTTATTATGCTTATATCTACTGACTTTTACTATATGCATGACATGTCAAATGAGTAAATTTTATTTATTTGTTTGTTTGTTTGTTTATTTATTGGCTATGCTCATGGCATACAGAAGATCCCTGGCCAGGGATCGAATCTGAGCCACAGCAATAACCAGAATGACAACAGGGATAACACTGGATCCTTAACCCCCTGAGCCACCAGGGAACCCTTAGAATGCGTAAAGTGCATTTCCTATCTCATGGGACTATTTTGTGGATTGAATGAAACAATACATATTAAGCCCTGTAATACCTCGGGCACCCAAGCATTCAATACTATATTATATCCTTGTAATTTACCTCATTTAAACTATAATCTTAAAATCATAAAGGCATAAAATTATAGTTATATAGCTATAGAATTAAATATAACATGTAATCATATTATCAAGCTTACTTCCTTAATGTTATTCTGAATTATTGCTAATCATATTGGGCTTTTGTGCTAGTAGAGGCGATATTGAACAGCAAAGAATTCCCATTGCTTTTCCATGCCACTCAAAGTCCTCCTACGTGACACCTCCTTATTAAAACCCTCGTTATACCTAAGGCCAGATCAGTTCTCAGCCTTCTTTAACAGGCAAGAGAGACCAAATGTCTGGACCATCTCTAATTTAAATCTCTTTCGACAAGCCCTCACCCCACGCTTCCATCACCACAGGCATCCAAGTTTAGAAAAGTGGTTCTCAAATCCTGGCCCTGGTGTGTAATTTATCCTTAAAACAGTCTGCTTGTGGCTCTTGGTGCGACAGGGCAGAAGCTACTGTCATTCAGGAAGAGGGCCATGGACCCCATCGGGTCCAAGCTGCCCTGAGAAGCCACCACACAGCTCGGTGGCCTGTGTGTCAAACTTGCCAAGGGTTATGTGATGCCCAGTGGTTCAAACAACTACATCCTGACTTTGGGCATTATTATAGTTTTATATACCAGCAGGAAAACCAAGTGCTGTAATTTCTAGTCACTCTATTTTGAAAGGACAAAACAAGAGTGAAGAATCCACTGTCCCAGGTCAGAGCCCAGGAGGTAGAGGGGTGGTGGGCTGGCACCAGCCCTGCTCTCAGGCCCACAGGAGGGGCCAGGGCTTCCCCAAGGTCCAGGAGAGACAGGCAGAGCCACCAGGCAGCACTGAAGATGATTGCCCCCAAATCTTAATAAAACCTTACCCTAAGAGAGGCAAAGCTCCATGTAGATGTGATAAATGGGCCTTGATGAAACACAGCCAAATGAATAAGCATGAGCTTCTGGATGTTCGAAACAGCGAGGGAAGGAGGTAGAGAGGGGAGCAATGGATCTCAGGCAGGTTTATTTACAGACAGAGTGGCAGGGTGAACTCAGGGCCCCCACAGCTTGGGGAGCAGCTAGTTATACAGGGAAAGGGGTGGTCGCTATTTTTAGCACATTCTACTTTTAGCGCAGTTTCCATGGCCTAAGAAACAGGGAGGATACAGGTTATGTTGTTATAATTTAACCGTTTCTCCAGTTATTTTTGTCTTGCAGCTTTGCCTTTCATTTTGTGCAGTTAGCACCTAACACTGGGAGCACCAGGCAGCGGGGGTGGGGGTGCTGGGGCGGGGGTGGCAACGTGTTGCCATAGGCTTGAAACCTAATCTTGGAAAGTCTGAATCCCAAAGCAGAGATGTGTAGTTTCTGAATGAGTGAGGAAGCTTTTATTGACATTGTGACGGTCTAGCCCCCCCGCCCCCCCCCGAGCCATTATTTATGGAGTTACACTTGTAAGTGTGGACTTGGGTGTGTTGGCACCTTTCCTCCCAAAGGTATTTTCACAAATCCCAAGAGCATCCGCCCGGACAGGGGAGGAGAAGCGCTCGCACTGGTTCCTGCCTCTGAGATCCTGCAGGTGACCAGGGGCAGAGGGGAGCCCCAGGGGAGGCAACGCCCCTGCTGTTGCCAAAGGGAAGCCCCGAGCCTCTGCCCCTTACCAACTGGGACACAGAGGGGAGAGGTTAAAGGTCAGGAGGTGAGCATTACTCTCCCCTGGTCCCTGTTCACAGAACCATTCCTCGGAGAAAACCAAAAAAACCGTAAAAAACTGGCTTCCCACCATAGCCAGTCATAACCACTATGACATACATTTGCGGGAGCGGGGTGGGCACATCTGAGGCATATGGAGGTTCCCAGGCTAGGGGTCAGGTTGGAGCTGTAGCTGCTGGCCTACACCACAGCCACAGCCACTTGGGATCCGAGCCTCATCAGCAACCTACACCACAACTCACAGCAACGCCGGATCCTTAATCCACTGAGCAAGGCCAGGGATCAAACCTGTGTCCTCATGGATGCTAGTCACATTCATTAACTGCTGAGCCACGAAGGGAACTCCCACCATGACATAATCTGGGAGTGTCTAGAAATAGGTATAACCATTTTGGAGGCAATCTGGGAGTGAGTACAAAATTGTAAATATGTGTTCCTTTGGCCTTAGAAATTCTTCTAGAAAATCACTCTACTAGCATACTCACCCAAGCCTATAGGAATATTCTCTACAGTATTTTTACTTACCGGAGCATCTTTTTTTTTTTTAGGGCTATACTCGCAGCATATGGAAGTTCCCAGGCAAGGGGTTGAATCAGAGCCACTGCTGTGGGCCTATACCACAGCCACAGCAATGCCAGATCTGAACCGCATCTGCAACCTACACCGCAGGCAACGCCGGATCCCTAACTCTCTGAACAGGGCCAGGGATCGAACCTGCGTCCTCATGAATACTAGTCAAGTTTATAACTGCTGAGCCACAATGGGAACTCCTGTAGCATCTTTTTGTAAAAGCAAAAGCTAGAAACAAGCTAAATGCCTATTAGGGAAAGAACAAAGTTAAATAAACTACAGTGCAGATAAATCTACGCAGCTGTTACAAGGGATGAAATAAATCTATGGAGAGACACATGGAAAGACCGCTGAGATGGTTCTGAAAACACATTCAAGACTCATAAATCGGAGTTCCCTTAGTGGCTCAGTGGTTAACGAATCCGACTAAGAACCGTGAGGTTGCGGGTTCGATCTCTGGCCTTGCTCAGTGGGTTAAGGATCTGGCGTTGCCGTGAGCTGTGGTGTAGGTTGCAGACGCCGCTTGGATGCCGCGTTGCTGTGGCTGTGGTGTAGGTCGGCAGCTACAGTTCCTGTTAAACCCCTAGCCTGGGAACCTCCATATGCCGTGGGTATGGCTCTAGATAAAGACAAAAAGACAAAAAAAAAAAAAAAGACTCATAAATCATACTCTGCTGCTCCCGTGATTACACTATTTGCATGTGTTTTTTTTTTTTAATTTTTTTTCTTTTAGGGCTGCACCCTCAGCATGTGGAAGTTCCCAGGCTAGGGGACGAGTTGGAGAAGAAGCTGCTGGACTACGCCACAGCCACAGCAACGCCAGATTCGAGCCATGTCTGTGACCTACACCACAGCTCACGGCAGCTCTGCATCCTTAACCCACTGAGGCCAGGGATCGAAACTTCATCCTCATGGATACTAGTCAGATTCATTTCCACTGAGCCATGACCGGAACTTCCTATGTGCATGTTAATATAAGGTAAGGGTGCCTAAAGCAAAGAGAAGTGAATCTTGATGAGTGGAATTTGCAGATATTCTCAGGCCAATATAATAAACACCTTCAAACCCTCCAACCTACCACCGAGAATAAAAGCAAGCAACTGTACAATAAACCGCATTTAACCAGATGACCCCATCATCACCCTCCCTGATTTCCTGATACTCTGTTCACCACGTCCTCACTCCCCTTTATAAATAGTTGTGTTGAGAGAGTTCCTGTCCTGGCTCAGTGGTTAACGAACCCAAATAGCATCCATGAAGGCATGGGTTCAATCCCTGGCCTTGCTCAGTGGGTTAAGGATCCAGTGTTGCCTTGACCTATGATGTAGTTCAAAGACACAGCTTGGATCCTGTGTTGCTGTGGCTGCGGCGTAGGCCAGTGGCTACAGCTCCGATTGGACCCCTAGCCTGGGAACCTCCATATGCCACGGGTGTGGCCCTAAAGAGGAAAAAAATACAAAAAATAAAATAAACAGTTGTGTTGACCTTGTAGATAGTCCCAACTTGGTGTTTAAGGAAGACCTGTATATGTATATTTCAGGGTTTATATTTTTATTTTAGTTATTTTTAATTATTTAAAAAAAAGAGTATTATGCTCTTTGTAATATTTTGGAACTTATTTCTTCACTTAGTAACATTCAAAGATTTATTCACTTTGCTATATATTGTTCAGTTCATACACTGTTTGTTTGCTTTTTAGGGCCGCATCGACAGCATAAGGAGGTTCCCAAGCTAGGGGTCGAACTGGAGCTACAGGTGCCAGCCTACACCACAGCCACAGCCACATCAGATCCAAGCCACATCTGTGACCTACACCACAGCTCACAGCAACGCCAGATCCTTAACCCACTGAGGGAGACCAGGGATCAAACCCACCACCTCATGGTTCCTAGTCAGATTTGTTTCTGCTGCGCCATGATGGGAACTCCTGTTCGGTTCATCCATTTGACTTTTGTGTAATATTTATTCATCCACTCTCCTGATGTTTCCAGTTTTTTGGACAGGACAGTTTGATCATTCTTGTGCATGCCTTTTTACTGTTACTGCTGCTATTGTTGCACCAGAATTGCTCTTTGGTTCACGCCACGGAGTGGGACTGCTTTGTCATAAAATCTGTGAATGTTCTAGTTCAGGAAATAATGCCACTCAGCTTTTCAAAGGGGTTGTATGAATTTACTCCTACTAGCCAGGTCTTGGAGCTCTCTCTCTAGATTTACATCCTCTCCAACATTGTATGTCTGACCTTTTTTTTTCTCTTTACGACCGCACCAGCATGTGGGCTATGAGCCAGGCTAGGAGTCAAATTGGAGTTGCAGCTGCAGCCTATGCCACAGCCATAGCAACACCAGATCTGAGCTTGCAGCAAAGCCAGATCCTTAACCTACTGAGCGAGGCCAGGGATTGAACCCACATCCTTGGGGAGGTAATGCTGGATCCTTAACCCACTGAAGCACAAAGGAAACTCCATGTCAGACTTTTTGATTTTTGCCAGTTGGAAGGCTGCAAGATGTATGTGGATTGCATCTTGCTAACCACTGTGAATACCGAATAGCTCTTTAAATGGATCTTGGCCACACGTATTCTCTTGTGCCTTTTGCAGATGCTTCTCTTGGGTTGTTTGTGGTCTAAGTAAGCCTCGCTGGTGCCTGAAATGGAAATTCCAGGGGAAACATTTTTAAAGGAAACTGATGTTCACCTGCCAGGAGATGGGGCTGGAGGGACACATGGAATCCTAAAAGGTTGGTTTTCATAGAGGAATTCGGCAAAAGTCTGAGTGTGAACTCCGAGAAACACCAGAAGGTGCACGGGGCTGCAATGTCAAATTCTCCCCCTTTCCGGCCTCACTACCTGCGGCCGCAGCAGCAAATCCCCGGTGCCCTGCGCCAGGGGCTTCCCGCACTTTCCGCAGCGCCCTGCCAGGAGCCCTCAGCACCTAAATGTTTGGTGTCCCTTCCGCTGAGAGCAGAACAGCAAGTTCAGATTACTACCCAAGTCCTTTGGCAATGGAAGAGATCACTTTAGCTCTGCTCTCCAGCCATTAGGAAACAAATTTCCAGAGGTTTCTGAGTAGTGAGGGAAGGACCCACATAGACACAAATCTTCCAATTTATACATTGGAAACTGCAGGCCCAGTTCTCCTAAGAAAATAGATTGAATTTCAAGAGGAGACAAATGAATGGAAAGCAGAGAGCACACTGCTTCCAGGAATGGCGGCTTCCAGCTCTGCTCTGGACCAAACCATTTTCAGCATCACAAATCACCCCTCAGCCTGCTGTGGGCTTGCTGCTTCCAGGAGCCTTGCAAAGGCCCCCGCAGAGCAGCCCTCATTCAGATCCAAAGGGATCATTTCCTGTCCATCCCAAGATCTCTTGTCCCAGTTGCGTCTACCAGCTGCCATCATTCTTTAGTGATCAATTAATTTCTTCTTTATGATCTTTTAGGCCTTTTCCCCCTTCTCGGTCCCACAGACTCCCGTTCTCCTTCCTCTCTGCTCTGCCAGCACCTGACATCAGCCTGTCTCTCTCTGGCTGCAGACAAGGTGAAGTTAGGATGGCCTGCCTCTGACTTGGTTCCTGGGCACTGGGTCGAAGGCCACCCAGTGTGGACATGGCACATCAAGAGGCAAAGGGAAGGTGAGGTTCAAATTGAAAACGAAGTTTTTGTTTTTTCCTTTGTTTCGTTTCATTTTATTTATTTTTGGGTTTCAGGGCTGCACTTTTTAGGCATATGGAAGTTCCCAGGCTAGGGGTTGAATTGGAGCTGCCGCTGCCAGCCTATGCCAGAGCCACAGCAAAACCAGATCCAAGCTGCATCTTCAGCCTGCACCAACATTCACGGCAATGCCAGATTCTTAACCCACTGAGTGAGGCCAGGGATCAAACCCACATCCTCATGGATACTAGTCAGGTTCGTTTACTGCTAAGCCACTATGGGAACTCAAGTTTTTCCTAACGTTAAATGGAAATCATCAAGGGAAATGCTTTGAGTCGTTACATACTTTTTTTTTGGCAAGGCACATATGTACTTTTTTTTTTTTTTGTCAGGCACGAGGCATATGTGGAAGTTCCCGGGCCAGGGATCAAAACCCACGCCACAGCATCCTTAACCCACTGAGCCACCAGGGAAATCCTGTATACTTTTTTTTTAATTGTGGTAAAATATGCGTAGCATATAATTAACCATTTTAAAGTGCAAAGTTCAGTGGCATTTAGTATTTACAGTGTTGTACAACCATTGTCACCATCCATCTTCAGAACTTTCTCATCATTCCAAATTGAAACTCTGTCCCCATTAAACGCTAACTTCCTATTCTCCCCTCTCTACAGCTTTTGCAACCAGCATCCCACTTTCTTTTTTTTTTTTTTTTTTGTCTTTTCTAGGGCCGCACCTGCGGCACATGGAGGTTCCCAGGCTAGGGGTCTAACGGGCTGTAGTTGCCGGCCTACGCCACAGCCACAGCAACGCGGGATCCGAGCCACGTCTGTAATCTATACCACAGCTCATGGCAACGCCGGATCCTTAACCCACTAAGCGAGGCCAGGGATCGAATCCGCAACCTCATGGTTCCTAGTCGGATTCATTAACCACTGAGCCATGATGGAAACTCCCCACTTTCAAATTTGACTCTTCTAAGTACCTTATAGAAGTGGAATCATATAATCCATGTCCCTTTGTGTCTGGTTTATTTTACTTAGCAAAGTGTCTCCCAGATTCATCTATGTTGTACGTGTATAAGAATTTCATTCCTTTTTAAGGCTGAATGACATTCAGTTGTGCATATATACGAAATCTTATTTATATATTCATCTGTTGATGGACACTTGGATGTTTTCCACCTTTTGGCAACTGTAAAACGTGCTGCTACGAACATACATATACGAAGATCTGTTTGATGAAGTGTTTTTAATCATTTAAAACTGTTTTTCTGCAATTCACAGACTACCTTGTGCCTCTCTAAAAAGCTAGTAAAAACTGACCAAAGGGCTAGGTTGCGCCATTAGCCAGGGACTGTGCACTTTCTGGATTCTGCAAAGTTTGCGTTGGGCTCAGACCTGGGGTACACCCAATCAGTGTGGACTGCTGGGGACATAGACAGCTCTGGTCACGTGGATTCCTGCAGAGGCTAGTCCTCAGGGCCAGCTGGGTCCAAGTTACCAGCTCCTGCCGCAGCCCAGCCTTATCAAAGGGTTATTGAGCCCTCATTTTGATTAGGCAAGTACTTTATAATTATTTACTAATAGATCATTTCCATCCTCAACAGCCATCAACCTATATGTAGAAATGGAGTGTTTACATGGGGCGGGGAGGCAATTTCACGTGGAGTTTATGTACAAATATGGGTGCAACCATAGAGACCAAACTTGCTTTGCTCTTAGGAAATAAGCATAAATGTTAAACTTGCTCTTCTGATAGTGAAGCCGTAGTCCCGAAGGTGGCATGTGGCCCACTGTACTTGACCATGGCATCCAAAAGGATGGCCTAAGAGCAATGAACTTTCAGGAATTCCCATTGTGGCTCAGTGGTTATGACCCCAACTAGTTTCCATGAGGATGCAGGTTTGATCCCTGGTCCCGCTCAGTGGGTTAAGGATCCTGCGTGAGTTGTGGTGTAGGTCACAGATGAGGCTCTGATCTGGTGTGGCTCTGGCTGTGGTGTAGGCTAGCAGCTGTAGCTCCGATTTGACTCCTAGCCTGGGAACTTTTTTAGAGTGGGTGCTGCCCTGAAAAAATTAAAAAATTAAAAAAAACTATGAGCTTTCACTGACTTCTCCCTGTGCCCTCCCCGAAATCCTCAGAGCTTGGTGCTTATAGTGTTGAGAGGACTGTGGGGTGAGAAGCATGAACCGTAATAGCTGATCCCCCAAGAAGAGGATATAACTGCCAAGCAAATGCCACTGTGACAGCGTAATACCATCTGTCATTCAATAATGCCAATTTTTTTTTTTTGTCTTTTTAGGCCCGCACCCGCTGCACGTGGAGGTTCCCAGGCTAGGGGTCTAATCAGAGCTGTTGCTGCTGGCCTACGCCACAGCCACAGCAATGCAGGATCCGAGCCGTGTCTGCAACCTACACCACAGCTCATGGCAACACCGGATCCTTAATCCACTGAGCGAGGCCAGGGATCAAACCTGGAACCTCATGGTTTCTAGCCGGATTCATTTCTGCTGTGCCACAACAGGGACTCCAATAATGGCAATGTTATTTTAAATCCCACTCGTAACGCAATGTCCACAGCATTTTACTGATTTTGGTTTGTGGGATTCTACGGTATCAAATCTCATTTCTCAAATGAAACACACACACACGCACACACACACACATACACACGCACATATATATATTTTTTTAAGAAATGTGGGCTTTACTTATTTATTTTTTCTGTGTATGACCACACCCAAAGCATATGGAAGTTCCCAGGTCAGGGGTCAAATTGGAGCTACAGCCACCGGGCTACGCCACAGCCACAGCAACGCCAGATCCGAGCCATGTCTGCAACCTACACCACAGCTGCCGGCAACACCGTATCCTTAACCCAATGAGCAAGGCCAGGGAACTCACATCCTCATGGATACTAGTCAGGTTCTTAACCTGCTGAGCCACAATGGGAACTCCCTAAAATTAAATTCTTGATGTATTCTCAGGCTCCACCCCAGACCACTGGAAACAGAATCTGCATTTTCACAAGATCCCCGGGTGCCCTGAGGAGCCCTGCCCTGGAGCGCAGGCCAGCTTTCGAGAAGAAGGAGGACGTTTGTTCTGATGGGAGGAGGGACGTGGGAGATGTGTGCGTCAGGGTAGGAAAGTCAGAAAGTTTTGCCTGGTGGCCCCTGCTCCTCGGGGAGATCAAACATCAGTAGCTCATGCTGGTAAAGAGCCTTAGAATTCAAATCCCAAGCCCAGGGAGCTTCACTCTTTCTGATATTAATGATTAGGGTCATTATTTTCAGAACTGGAGCTGCTCCTTCAGAAAAGTTCAGAAGCTCCCATCGTGGCGCAGTGGAAATGAATCTGACTAGCATCCACGAGGACGCAGGTTCAATCCCTGACCTCGCTCAGTGGGTTAAGGATCCGGTGTTGCCATGAGCTGTGGTGTAGCTTGCAGACAAGGCTCAGATCTGGCATTGCTGTGGCTGTGGTGCAGGCTGATGGCTACAGCTGTGATTCAACCCTAGTCTGCGAACCTCCACATACTTTGGGTGCAGCCCTAAAAAGACCAAAAAAAAAAAAAAAGAAAATATCAAGTTCACATCCTTTTTCTTCCTTAGGGCTGCACATACCCTAAAAATTCCCAGGCTAAGGGTAGAATTGGAGCTGCAGCTACTGGCCTACACCACAGCCACAGCAATGCCACCTCCAAGCCGCGTCTGTGACCTACACCACAGCTCACCGCAACACCGGATCCTTAACCCACCAGGCAAGGCCAGGGATTGAACCTCAGTCCTCATGGATACTAGTCAGGTTCTTAACCCACTGAGCCACAACAGGAACTCTGAGTTCACATCCTTGAGGGGGACACTGTGGGAGCCAGAATCTAGCCTCTTCACTCCCAATTTAAAGCATTTTGCTACCGTTTAATTCATCACAAAAAGTCTAACAAGTACTTAGAACTCCAAGACACCCAGGGATCTTTTAAATTTTATTTTATTTTATTTATTTTATTATTTTATTTTATTTTCCCACACCCACAGCATGTAGATGTTCCAGGGTCAGGGATTGAACCAGTGCCACAGCAGCGACCAGGGTCAGCCAGATCCCTAAACGGCATGAAAACTCCCCAGATTTTTTTTTTTCTTTTTCTTGTTTCAGTGCAGAGAAGCCAGTCCTGAGCTGGTCTTGGGAAAGGAGAGAAAACCGGCCGAGTCACAGGGACCCAAGGGGTGAATGCACTCTAATATCAACCACATGTTCTCTGCACGTCTGATGCGGATCCCACACTTCTCCCTGCAAGGTTTCTACTAAAGCTTACCAGATGCCACAGGAATGTTTCACCACCACGAACCGGCCATATAAGCCGAGAGCTTTAAATTATTGCACAGAGTGAGTTAATCTGTGCCTTGATTATTTGTGTGTCTGGCCATCTAAAGACATCCGTGGCGTGGAGCTGTAACTCATGCTTGGCTTGCTAATTTGAAATAAAGGTATGTGCCTCCCTTGTGTACACACACACACACACACACACACACACACACACACTTAGATGTACATTACAGTGGCGTCTGCATATAGATTTTGAATGCATTGTCAAGTCTGTCCTCCATGCCTTCCTACAGATGCATTGCTGCCTGGGGACTGGGGAATTACCTTGCACTTGAAAGTCACAGTGCGCGAGTTCCCTGGTGGCCTAGTGGTTAAGGATCTGGTGTCATCACTGCTGTGGCATGGGTTTGATCCCTAGCATTTGGAAGTCCCTGGGCCAGGGACTGAATCCAAACCCACACCTCTGCAGCGACCCAAGCTGCTGCAGTTGGAGTCTTAACCCACTACACCACAGCGGGAACTCCAAGATGAGGTTCTTCCTGCCTGCCCACTAAGAGGAGAGATTGTGGGCAGACAGATACAGTAAGATTGTCTTCAGGGCCATTGACTGCTTTGATTAGATTACTTTATTGAGCTCTTCAGTATTTTTCAGTTAACAGAGAACCTAATGATCACAAGTGGTGAATGATGATGATCCATTAGTAAAGATAAAATTAGGAGTTCCTGTCAGGGTGCAGCGGAAACGAATCCAACTAGGAACCATGAGGTTGCGGGTTCTATCCCTGGCCTCACTCAGTGGGTTAAGGATCTGACATTGCCGTGAGCTGTGGTGTAGTTTGCAGATGCCGCTTGGATCTGGAGTTGCTGTGACTGTGGTGTAGGCGGCTACAGCTCCGATTCGACCCCTAGCTTGGGGACCTCCATATGCCTCTAGTGCAGCCCTAAAAAGCAAAAAAAATAAAATAAAATAAAAAAATAAATTAAATTAAATTAACAGCAGGAACAACAATAATAATCACTGCTGTATTCTGGAAATGTAAGCTAGTGGACTTTGTAGCTGAATGTTTGGGATACTATGAGTGGATATGTCCAAATCTGGCTATTTCTGTTAACATAAATTTAGAAGACAGCACTTGCATAGACCTTTAGAATCAGCAAGAAAATTTTTTTAATCCCAGCAGTGCAGTTTTAAAATGTCCTTGACAAATTGGGCCTGTCCAGGTAAACATGTCAAGTTACTGCTCTGTTATTTCAGGTGTCAGGGACACTTGGATGAGAAATAAAGTCTTTCCCTGTATGAAGGGACCGTACTGGGTCTTGGTCAGCTTTGTAGCTCTTTGAGTGAAGGAGAAGTCCAACTGGACCAACAGCCAAGGCCAAAGCCAGAGGAGAACCACTGGCCTGTCGGCCCATCCCTGGACTTCAGGGCTAAGGAACCAGAGGCTCTCTCGCCAAGGAGGTTTCAATCTACTCATACCAACGTATTCCCTAAATCACCAGAAAATAAAAATAATACTTACTATTTATTAGGCCCTTCACTACATGCCAGAAATACGTGTTAACTCATTCAACCCTCAAAATAATCCTATAAATTAGGAAACTTTGTGTTTCTTACACAGGTTAGAAACTCTGACTCAGAGAGGTTAACTTGCACAAGTTCAACCAGCAGCAAATGATGAGCTGGGAACCAAATTTAAATATGGCAAGATGCTGCTGCTTCCCAAATCAGAGGCATTTCCTTAGCCCCTTAGAGTTTTAGTTTATACCTGTTTTACGACTTCTTCTATTTCCCTAGCATCTCCTTCAGATAAGAAAACATCCGAGAGGCTTTTCAAAACCTTCACCTATATCAGAAAGGACTACTCTCTTTCACGAGAAAGTTTAGTGATCTCGTTTCATTTCGTATTCTTGCCTTTATTTTTTCCTTTTCTTTTTAGGGTCGCACCTGGGGCACATGGAAGTTCCCAGCCTAGGGGTCAAATCAGCCGCCGGCGTACAGCACAGCCACAGCAATACCACACCCAAACTGCATCTGCGACCTACACTGCAGCTCATGGCAGTGTTGGATCCTTAACCCACTAAGTGGGGCTGGGGATCGAATCGCCATCCTCATGGATACTAGGCAGGTTCTTTCCCCCTGAGCCACAATGAGAACTCCTCTTGCATTTTTTTTTTAAATACCTACATTTCATCCTCTTTCTTTCACTTCCCTAATCTCACAAAGCCGTTGCCCTTGACCTACTTCTATAAATTCATTCATTTGTTTCAATAAGTCCATTGAGGGTCTACTCTGAGTCAGGACCTGTGTTCTTCCCTGGAAAGACAAATATTAAAGCTCTTATTCTCAAGATGCTCCCAGTCTAGTGAGGGTGACGGTCATGCAAACAGATGATTATAATGGAATGGTGTTTTTTTTGGGGGGGGGCGCATCTGCAGCATATGGAGGTTCCCAGGCTAGGGTTCAAATCAGAGCTACAGCTGCCAGCCTGCGCCACAGCCACAGCAACGCGACATCCGAGCCGTGTTTGCAACCTACACCACAGCTCACAGCAACGCCGGATCCTTAACCCACTGTGAAGCCCAGGGCTCAAACCAGTATCCTCATGGATCCTAGTTGGGTCCGTTAACCGCTGAGCCATGAAGGGAACTAGTGCAGTGGAGTTTTTTTAATTTTTTTTTCCGCCACGCCTGTGGCATGTGGCAGTTCCCAGGGCAGGGATCAAACTCACACAACAGCGTGACAATGCAAGGTCCTTAACCCACTGAGCCAACGGAGAGCCCCTAGTGGAGTTTTACACACTTGTGGCCGCGATTAAGTACTTTTTTACATCCTTATACACTTCCAGTCAAAGCTGGAGAAACACAGAGGACCCAGCAATGAAGGCGGCTTGGAAGCACTGGTGAGGTATCAAGGTGAAGGGTGAGCATATTTGGAGGAGCAACCAGAAGAAGGCATGAGGGAGTTCCCATTGTGGCTCAGCGTGCCACGAGCCCAACCAGCATCCATGAGGACTCGGGTTCAATCCCTGGCCTCGCTCAGTGGGTTAAGAATCCGGCATTGCCATGAGCTATGGTGTAGACCGGAAGCTGCAGCTACAATTCAGCCCCTAGCCTGGGAACTTCCATATGCTGCAGGTGTGGCCCTTAAAAGTGGGGAAAAAAGGCATGATGTGCCGGGAGTATTTCAAGAGTCCGCACTGTGACTGTGGGATGTGAGAAGAAGGGGTGCACAGGCGATGTAGTAGAGGAATTAGGAGAAGGGGTCTGGGGCCAAGGATGGCAGGCCTCGTGCTTCTTGCTAAGAGTCCAGGCTCCATACTGAGAGCAAGGAGGTGCCACAGGGATTTTTTCCAGGGTAGTAATGTGATGAGATTCTCCTTTGGGGAAGGTGCCTGGGCGGCCGTGAGAGACGCCATGAAGAGAAAGACGAGGGACAGGGAGTCTGGCCACAAAGCGATGCAGTAACCGGGTGGCAGACGGGCCGACTGTGAGGCAGTGAGGATGGAGCCACGTTTGAGGGTGTTTCTCAGCACCGTCAGGATAGGGAGCAGCCTGATGGGCAGGGCGTGGGGCCTGAGTTCAGGCCAACTCCGAAATGTCTTCCCTGAGAGTCCGGTAGATGGTGACGATATTAAGTGAAACACGGCATTTCCAGGAAGAACAGGTTTGGAGGACTGGGGAACGTGGTAAGGAGCATAAAATAGCAGAGAAAAAAATACAATGCCTGGAGTTCCCGTCATGGCCCAGTGGTTAACGAATCCGACTAGGAACCATGAGGTTGCGGGTTCGATCCCTGGCCTTGCTCAGTGGGTTAAGGATCCGGCGTTGCCGTGAGCTGTGGTGTAGGTTGCAGACGCGGCTGGGATCCCGCATTGCTGTGGCTGTGGCGAAGGCTGGCGGCTACAGCTCTGATTCGAACCCTAGCCTGGGAACCTCCATATGCCTCAAGTGCAGCCCTAGTAAAGGCAAAAAGACAAAAAAAAAAAAAATACAATGCCTGATGCCTGGGTCTTACTCCCAGAGATTCCGTTTAATTTGTCTGGGATTTAGCCTAGACGTGGAGATATTTTATGTAATCTCACTAGGTGAGTCTAATGAGAAGCCAAGTTGAGAACCGCTGTTATGAAGAAATAAGGGAAAATGGAATTCTCAGAAACACCGAAATTTAAAAGGCAGGAAGGGAGTTCCTTGGCGGGGCACCGGGTTAAGGACCGGGCGTTGTCACTGCTGCGGCTCAGGTCCCAGCCCATGGAGCAGTTTTGATCCCTGGCCCTGGAACTTCTGCATGCCGTGGGTATAGCCGAAAAATAAACAAACAGATAAAAAGCAAGACAAATAGCCCAAATGTCCATTAAAAGGTTGTTAATCAAATTAACTAGGTGATTTGAAACTCAGCCCCACATCCCAGGTAAGATGGAATAAACATACTCCACCCGTTAGCTGGGAAGAACGCACGGAGCAGCAATTTGAGGATCCTATAAACAGTAGCAGATGGATTGGGAAGGAAGACCAAGGTTCAAAGTACCTCTGAGCCAAAGCTGAGTTTATCACATCGTCTGCTTCAGTATTGTCTGGTCTGGACACAAGGTGGCCTGATGGTGGACCTGGGCTCCGTGGGAAACCCTCTGATTCTGACTCAAGAACCAGGAAACAGGGTCTCCTAATGTGGGAGAATTTTTCTTTCTCTTTTCTGATTGTCTTCTGGCTGGAGGTCTGAAAAGGGAACCCCAGAGGCCAACAAAGTACTGGGGACATTGAAGAGAGGAAGGAGCTTGGGGAAGTGACCTAAAGAAGTTGTTTATAAATACATGGGCTCGCCCCTTAGTGGCACAGTGTGAGCCTGACCAGAAGCTTGGAGATGGAACTATAAACCCAGATGGGCCACCACCCACATCCCACACTGGCCACCAGGTGGCGCACGTGCAGGAAGGGTCTGAAGAGCATGGCAAAAACTGAAAGTGTAACTGACATAGAAACCACAACCCACAGAAGGCTGGTTGGAACTTGTAGCCTGAACCCAACTGGGTCTGCTGTGCATTAGAGCAAAGAAATCAACATTTGCCGTAGGATTTAAATAAGACCCAGAGATTCAAAATATCCAGAATATGATACAAAATTACTCGTCATATGACGAACTAGGAAAATCTCAACTCAAATGCTGAGATGACAGGGTTGGAATTACCTGACAAAGACTTTAAAGTAGCTGTTATAAAAATCCAAACATGTAATTACATTAAATGCAAATGGTTTAAACAAATCAGTTGGCAGAATGGGTTTATTTTTAGTGACCAAATTATGTTCTGTGTTATAAGAATTTACTTGAGGAGTTCCCATCATTGCTCAGCAGTTAACGAATCCAACTAGCATCCATGAGGACTTCGGTTTGATCCCTGGCCTCGCTCAGTGGGTTAAGGATCCAGCGTTGCTATGAGCTGTGGTGTAGGTCACAGACACAGCTCAGATCCCGTGTTGCTGTGGCTGTGGCGTAGGCCAGGGGCTACAGCTCAGATTGGATCCCTAGCCTGGGAACCTCCATATGCCATGGGTGTGGCCCTAAAAAGACAGAAACAAAACTATTCACTTGAAATGAAATGGTATAGGAAAGGATGAAACTAAAAGAATGTAACATTTATCATAGGGACTTGAAAGCTATGTCCACGCAAAACCTGTACAATAGTTTTAGCACCATTATTCATTATGGCTCCAAACCGGAAACAATCTAAATGTCCTGCAACCAGCGAATGGTTAAATAAACTAGATATAGATATAGATCTATAATCTCCACACCTTGGAAAACAACTCAGCAAATAAAAGGAATGAGCTATTGATACACACAACTTAGGTGGGTCTCAAGGGAGTTATGCTAAGTGAATAAAACCAGTCTCATACTACTATATGATTCTGTTTACATTGCACTCTTGAAATGACAAAATTATAGGAAATATCTCACATCTGCTTGTTTCTGCATAAAGAATCACTGGTAGGCTACACAAGGAACCAAGTAAAGTAGTTCTTTATACAGGTGGAGGAAAATGGGGCAAATTTGGCAGCAGGAGGAGTGAGATTTTTTTTCAATGTGTTCCTTGTTTATCGCTTTTCTTTATTTTTTTCTTTTTCTTTTCTTTTCTTTTTTTTTTTTTTTTTTTTTTTTTTTTTTTTTTTTTTTTTTTTTTTTTTTTTTTTTTTTTTTTTTTTTTTTTTTTTTTTTTTTTTTTTTTTTTTTTTTGGCTGCCCTTATGGTGTGCAGAAGTTCCAGGGCCAGAGATTGAATTCATGCCACAGAAGCTACCTGAGCCACAGCAGTGACAGTGCCAGGTTCTTAAACCACTGTACCACCAGGGAACTCTCTATTGCTTTCTTTTAAAAAAAAAAAAATCGAGGTCAAGTTCACATATAAAATTAGCCATTTAAAAATGTACAACTCAATGGCATTTAGTATTTGGTACATCCACTACCGTTATTAAATTCCAAAATATTCCATTAACCCCCCAAAAGACTTTGTACCAATTAAGCAATCGGTCTCCATTCTTTGTGCCCCAAGATCCAGGTAACCACCAATCTGCTTCCATCTCTGTGGATTCACCTATTCTGAATATTTCATATAAATTAGGTCATACAATATTTGAATATTTGTATGTGTCTAGATTTTTTTTCATTTAGCAAAATGTTTTCCAAGTTCATCCACATTGTAGCAGATTTCGATATTTCATTCCTTTTATAACTGAATAATATTCCATGGTATGTATATACTATATTCTGTCTATCCATTCATCTGGGCTTTTTTTGTTTGTTTGCTTTTTGTTTTTGCTTTTTTAGGGCTGCAACCTGCGGCATATGGAGGTTTGCAGGCTAGGGGCTGAATCGGAGCTGTAGCTGCTAGCCTACACCACAGCTCACAGCAACGCCGGATCCTTAACCCACTGAGCGAGGAACAGGGATTGAACCCACAACCGCATGGTTCCTAGTCGGATTCGTTAACCATTGAGCAACGACGGGAACTCCTATCCATTCATCTGTTGACGGGCCTTTTGGCTATTGTAAATAATGCTGCTATGAACATTCATGTACAAGTATCTGTTTGAGTCCCTGTTCTCAGTTCTTTGGGGTACATATCTAGGAGTGGCATTGCTGGGCCATATGATAATTCTGTGTTTAACTTGTTGAGGAAACATCGAAATGTTGTTTTCCACAGTGGCAGCACCATTTTACATTCCTACAGCAATACACTATGCTTCCAATATCTTCACATCTTTACCAACAGTTGCTTTTTTTTTTTTAATTTACTTTAATTTATTTTTGCTTTTTAGGGCTGAACCCATGGCATATGGAGGTTTCCAGTCTAGGGGTCGAAACAGAGCTTCAGCCACCGGCTTACACCCCAGCCACAGCAACGTCAGATCGAGCTGCGTCTTCAACCTACACCACAGCTCATGGCAACACCGGATCCTAACCCACTGCGCGAGGCCAGGGATCAAACCCACATCCTCATGGATCCTAGTTGGGTTCATTAACCACTGAGCCATGATGGGAAATCCTTTTTTTAATTCTTTATTATAGCCATTTTAATGGATGTAAAATAGTACCTGTGTTTTCGGCTTGCATTTCCCCAATAACCAAAAATCTTGAGAATCTTTTCATGTGCTTATTCATCACCTGTATATCTTCTTTGGTCTTGTTTGCTTTTATGAACCTTACAAATATGTTATCTACTTGAAATGAGAAATAAATTTATTTTATTTTATTTTATTTGCTTTTTACAACTGCACCTGCAGCATATGGAAGTTCCCAGGCTAGGGGTTGAATCAGAGCCATAGCTGCCAGCCTAAACCACAGCCACAGCAATGCAAGAACTGAGCCATATCTGCGACCTACACCACAGCTCATTGCAAAGCTGGATCCTTAACCTACTGAGCAGGGTCAGGGATTGAACCTTCATCCTCATGGATACTAGTCAGATTCATTTCTGCTGCACAACAGGAACTCCCTAAATTTATTCGAAAGAGAAAAAAGTGGCATTCCCTGGTGGCTCAGTGGGTTGGGATCCAGCATCGTCACTGTTATGTCTTGGGTTACTGCTCTGGCGCAGATTCGATCACTGGCCCAAGGATTTCTGCATGCCACAGGTGCAGCCAAAAAAAATCAAATAAAAATTTTTCAAAAAAGGAAAAAAGTAAAGATCAGCCAGAAGAGAAAGAGAAACTAGATCACTGTGGTAGATAGAATAATGGCCTTCAAAGACGTCCACATTCCAGTTCCTAAAACTTGTGAGTATCTTATCTTACCTGGCAAAAGGGACTTAGCAGATGTGATTAAGTTAATGACCATAAAATAGGGAGATTATCCTGGATTATTGGAGTGGGCTTGATGTAATCACAAAGGACCTTAAGAGAGTGAGGTTGGAGTCAGGAAAGGAGATATGGTGATGGAAGCAAAGGTCAGGGAGAGAGACTTGAAGATGCAAACGGGTGGGCCTCAAAGATAGAGGAAGGGGGCCTGGAGCCAAGGAACGCAGGCTTCTAGAAGGAGAGAGGACATGCAAACAGATTCTCCCCCAGAGCCTCAGGAGAAACACAGCCCTGCTGACACCCCTATTGGAAAACATCTAACTTGCCGAATTGTCAGGTAGTAAATACGTGTGTTTTAAGCCACTGAGTTTATGCTTCTGCAGCTGTCAGAAACTAACACAGCCACGAATGTTCTGCCCCCTCCAGAACAAAGTCTTGCCGAAACCTCCTCGTCAAGGCTTCCCGCTCAGGAAACACAGCCCATCTCACAATCTCACAAGTCTTTTTATTTATTTATTTATTTATTTATTTATTTATTTAATGTGTTTATTTACTTATTTACTTCTGTTTCCTAGGGCCACACCTGAGGCACATGGAAGAAGTTTGCAGGCTTGGGGTCAAATCTGAGCTGCAGCTGCCAGCCTAAACCACAGCCACCACAACACCAGATCCAAGCTGCATCTGCAGCCTATGGCTCAGCTCACAGCAACAGTGGATCCTTAGTCCACTGAGTGAGGCCGGGGATCGACCCCTCCTCCTCATGGATACCACTCGGGTTCTTAACCCACTGAGCCCTCCTCACAAGTCTTCTAAATCCCTGGGGTGGGGGTGGGGGGATGAACCACAGATGGCAAACTTCCAGTACCTTGTGAAGTGTAAAAGATGTCTGTGGCAATACAACCCAAGATCTGTCTGTCTCCTACACACCTCCAGAGCAAATACTAAGCTCTAAGTCCTGTTGGATAAAGATACACGACTAAAAGGACTCGAAAGTTCCTTAAAAATAAATAATAAATAAATAAATAATAAATAAGTGATCATCATTACCCTTCTCAGGGGTTGAGCCAGATCTGCACAAACCAAAGCCAACAGGCTTCTTTCTCATCCCCACTGGCAGTATTATTACCTTCAAGCAGCAGCTGCAAAGGCGGAGAAGTTGAAAAGCTGCCCCCTGCTTCACTCTGACCCCTGACCCCTTTCCCGGAGCTCAGCAGGAACTGGCAGGACCCGCCCATACGCAGGTCATTCATCAGCTGAAACGTCTGCGTGTGGTTTTGCTTCACGTCCATCCTCTTTCAAAGCCCCCAGGACGCCTCCCATCTAATGCATGTAATATGTTCGCTTGGTGGAGTTGGCCCACAGAGGGTAACTCCAGGAGATAAAAGACCCAAGAGCTGGTTGGGTGGTAGTCCAACGAGAGGATGCCTATAAATTTCTTCTAGCTCTTTCTGCTTCAGATGGATGAGGACACCACCATCACTGTCACCACCTTCATGGAAAAGACAGCTTTGGAGCTCAGCCCACTGTGATATAAAAATCCACTTAAAATTCATTGAAGAAGCACTTGAAGAATGTGGATCTGTGACAAGGGGATAGGTCTGAATAAAGCAATGTAATATTTCTTAGAACCCAAAAGACAATGGTTACTATTTAAAGGGAGAACTTTTCAGTATCAGCCTCAGGGAAACATTCTCCAGAAGGTGGAAAGTTCATTAGCGATAATCTCAATAACAAGACTTATTGGGCACCTGCTGCAGTAATCCTGTGGCTGTCTTGCTAGCAGAGAACTCCATCCCCTTCCAGGCATGCAGCTTGGGAAGGATTTTCCCACCCCCAGCTCAAGGCATGAGCCCGGATTGGTTGGAGCCAGCCAGTTATTTCATCTCCCTTACCACACTGATTGGTCCAGGGATAAGCGCCCAATGCAGACCTGACCCTATCAGCACTTGGCATTTCACAGCCGCCGATTCAGGGGATGAAAGCACATGACCAGGTATGGGCTTCGTTAGTTAGAAGCCCAGGGTTTTGGATCCATGGTTGAGGAAAACACATTCTTTCTGACTACGATGAGGAAGCATGCAGTGTGCACAGCGAGGGTACCCACCTTGCAAGAAGGAGGGCAACAGCCTGGGATGGGACCGGTATCTTGGAGGTCCTTGGTGACATGACTGGGCAACTAGATTAAACAACCCTACAGCCTGCCCTCTGGGTGTTCAAGGACACAAAGCAATAAAATCCCTTGTTATTGTGGCCAGTGTTAGGCTTTTTTTTTTTTTTTTCCTGCTTTCAGTTGAACACATCTTCACCAACGCACACACCACGTGTCAGGGGCTTTCTCACATCCTGTCTCAATTAATCTTTACCGTGGCTCAGTGGTGGAGGTTTCACCCTCCCTTTCTTACAGATGTCAGGTGCTCTATACACCTTGAAGCTACTGGTGGATGGTAGAGTCAGGGTGCGGTCTCGTGTCAGTCCATCCCTCAGACCCCTGCTGTCCTCTGTGTCCCGCGGGCACAGTGTCTGAGGGAGACTCCAGCACTGCCTTCTGCAATAATTCTTCGGATCACCCCCGGAGAGATTGTTGCTATTGTCAGACAAGCTCCTCTATTTCATATCTGGCGTTCTGTCTCAGGAGCTGGTATTTCATACCAGTGATTGCGGCACACTTGAAAAAAATACAACATTGTAAGTCAACTATACTCCAATAATTCTTTTTCTAAAAAAGGAAAAAGAAGTCTAGCAATTCTTGGAAAAACATGGGAAATCACATGTGTGTGTAAACTCATGCCTGTGTCAACTCTCAAAGAGTGAAATGGAAGTACAGGAAGTACCTAAATACACCTTAAAAAATTTACAGACCTGGAAGTTCCTGTCATGGCTCAGTAGTTAACGAATCCGACTAGGAACCATGAGGTTGCGGCTTCGATCCCTGGCCTTGCTCAGTGGGTTGAGGATCTGGCGTTGCCGTGAGCTGTGGTGTAGGTCGCAGATGCAGCTCGGATCCCGCGTGGCTGTGGCTGTGGCGTAGGCCGGCAGCTACAGCTCCTGTTAGACCCCTAGCCTGGGAACCTCCATATGCTGCGGGTGCAGCCCTAGGAAAAGACAAAAAGACAAAAAAAAAAAAAAGTACAGACCTGGATGAAATTCCCACATTTTGTATTTATTCTTCAAGTTGAGATGTTCCATCAGCACAGGAAAATTATTGTTATTATAATTATTATATGTATTGTTATTATATAATAATTATATATTGTTATATATAGTATATAAATATAATTTCAACATATATATTAAGGCATATATCTTGTTTCAGCGAGGTTAAAGCAGAACTCCACCTTCAGGAACTCTACATTGTCTAATGCAATGGTCTCCAACATAGTTTTTATCATTGGTTGCATCACTTAAAAAGAAAATTGAGCAGGAGTTCCCATTGTGGCTCAGCCATAACAAACCCAACCAGTATTCATGAGGATGTGGGTTCAATCCCTGGCCCTGCTCAGTGGGTTAAAGACCAGAGTCTCTGTGAGCTGCAGTGTAGATTGACAAATACAGCTCCGATTTGACCCCTAGCCTGGGAGCTTCCATATGCCATGGGTGTGGCCCTGGAGAGAGAAAAAAAAAAAAAAGGGAAAGAAAGAAAGAAAGGAAAATTGAGTTTACACTAGCTTATGTAAATATAATTACTTATTAATCAAGTACAAATCCTACCCAAGTAATAGTGATCTGTTGTATATGTGTGTATATATGTGAAAATATACATACATGTATAATAAAACATACTTATATTTATATAAACATACAAAATAATACACACATAAATAAAACCTACATAATAAATGTGAAAAGGAGGCGATAAACAATATAAATAGAAATTATAACATTTTCTTCCCTTTCCCCAGCATGAATCTTCTTCCTTGCCTCCTGAGATGATCAAAACTCAGTTTGGAAGCCATCCGGTTACTGGATAAGGAAGACCTGCAAGCAAATAATTTTTAATGTAAATGGGAAGTTAGAAGTGCACAGCGGAAGGAATGAGGAACTCCGCTGGGGAGGAGGGGGAGGAGGGCTGCCTGAGGGCAGGGACCTCTGATGAGACTTGAAGGATGAGCAAGACTTTGCCAGCAGACTTGGGGATCAGGGTGCTTTTCAGGCAAAGAAAACGGCCTTTTGAAAGCACGTTACTATGAAAGAGGATGAGGAAGCAGAAGCAATGGTTTCAGTGTAGGATGGAGTTGGTAAAAGAAGAGCTAAGTGCAGTGAGAAGAGTAAGTCCCAGAACATGCGGCAGAGATGAGGCCTAGGAAATAATGAAGACCTGAGATGGGAACTGTTTGCTCACATTTGCATTTTAGAAAGATCGTTCTGATAGAGATGAGGAAATTCTAAATGAAATCTTAGAATATCGAATTAAAGCAGTAAATCATATAATAGATTAGAATGTCCAGAGAGTGTTTATCCTGGGGTTATCCAGATGGTTTAATATTAGAAAATTTATTAACGTGGAAACTTGGATTGCTTTTTAATAAAAACAAATTCATCCCAAGAGATGCTAAAAATCTTTTCTATCGATTTCCAACTTGGGGAAGTAAGACATTCTTAAAGAGTAAAGAACATCCATCTCAAACACATAGCCCAACATTATATTTAAAGTATTTCCATTAAAGTCAGAAATAAAACAAAAATACCAGAAACTAGCACTATCATCTCATATTGTGGCAAACATTCTAGTCAATGAGAAAGACATTAAACAAAAAAGCAAGCTTACACAATGAGGAAGTGGAAAAGCTGGGCTGTAAACTCAGAGGCCGTATTCTAAGCACTGCACCTGCCAGCCTCATAATTAGACCCTCAGTGGGAGTGTCTGCTTATGGTGAGAAACTTAAAGCCACAGCTTCTAAACCCTAAAACACAGACTGGGATAAATACGGACACATAAAAGAGTAAAAATACAGACACATTAAAAAATGCCACTAGGTGCTTAGCATCACACCTACTACCTGGTAAGTGTCATCCATCCATCCCTTCACTTGTCCAGCGAATGTTTATTGCCTGCTGTGGGCCAGGCACAGAGCTGGGCAGTGGTGTGGAGTCTGAGCCACGTGGACATGGTGTCCCATGGAGTTGAGTCAGGAAAGGGGAATCAGAGAGTGGAGCTGTGTAAAGGGAAGCTGACCACAGACTGAGGTGACGTGGAGGGAAAGAAGACAGCGCAGAGAAAGAACGAGAAAGGGAACGTATCTGGGGCCTGCAGAGGACACAGAGGGGGCAGGAGATTCCTCTCTGAGAAGCTCCTTTTTTTAAAATGTATCTTTTATTTTATGTTTTGTCTTTTTAGGGCCACACTTGCGGCATGCGGAGGTTCCCAGGCTAGGGGTCAAATCGGAGCTGTGCCACAGCAATGCCAGATCCTTAACCCGCTGATCGAGGCCAGGGATTGAACCCTTGTTAATACTATCCAGGTTCGTTACTGCTGAGCCACAACGGGAACTCCGAGAGGCTCCACTGCAGAAGTGAGCTCTGAAGGATGCATAGGAGCAAGGTGAGGGGCCTGAGCGGAGGGGGGGGTCCAGGAGACTGCGGGTCTGGGAAGGCAGGGGCGGAGAGGCCAGGGGCGAGACAGGCCACTCAGAGGTCCCAGAATCAAGGACTAGAGCAGTTTCAGGGGCAGGGCATGCCTGGAAAAGCGTGAAGTGGATACAGAAAGGAAGTGTAGACACTAAAAGAGGACAGCGGGAGCAAAGGCAGTGCCCCTGGGCGAAAGGAAACTTGGTGCGTTAAGCCTCAGATCCATACCAAGGAAGACATGGGCTCAGCCCCTTGTCCACCCGCTGCCGCACACGGTCCCCTGGAGACCACGCCCCAGGCCCCAAGCCGGGCCTTGAACAGGTATCTGAGCCTCCACGGAAAAGATTCTTTATGAGTCTTAACACATCAGTCCGACGCTGGGACGCAGTCTCTGCCCCATGCCTCCGGTCAAAGGAGGGCACAGCTTTAGGCCCCTGCTCTTCTTTGAAGCAGCCGCAGCTTCTGGCACGGTGGGGGAGGGGGCGTCTGGCACCGTGGGGAAGGGCCCCAGAGCCACCTGTCCCCAGCTCAAAGGCCCCGACTGGGCTACATCCCACTTACTCCTGCTTGATTCTGAGTCTGGATTTGAACTCACCCCTTTGTTGGGGGCCTGGTTTGGGCCTTTGGGAACGACGTCTGAAAATGGTCTGTGTTCCTGCCACCCACGATCCGGGGATGGGGAGACCCCTGGGAGTCTAGTCCCAGCCCCTGGAGCAGATTCCCGGGAGAGAAATAGCACCGGACTGGGTCTGAAGAGAGGCGTTTCCTTGAGAAAAATACTCATGCCTTCCCCGCGCCCCAGGGGTGGCTAGGCCACCGCACACCCGCCAGAGGGACGCCTTGACATTCGAGGTGGAGGAAGTGGGGTGATGATGAGCCGGGAGAAGAGGCCAAGGCCGAGGGAGCTGGGCCTTATCGGCGATTTCCCGGGTGGCTGGGTTTGGGCAGCTCCGCCTGTGTGGGTGTCAGATCAGCGCGGGACTGTCCTCCAGCAGGTCAGCTGGAACGACGGAGGAGTGGCACGGAGCCTGGGCAACAGCCCTGCGGAGGGAAGCGGGGGAGCAGCCTGCCTCCCTAGCTAGGATCCTGGGTGACAGACACGCTCTGAGAGCACTGACAGCTTCCCTAAGAGGCCTGAGCCCCCGCCCCGGGAGGCCGGAGAGGCAGGGAACCCTAGGTTCCCACTTCCCAGCCCCCTCCGTTCAGACACTGCACCCATTGTTGACGAGCAACCCGGCCGTTACTCTAAAGTGGCTAAAATGTGGCACCTCCTCCAAGGCTTTCCTGGTCAGATCAGGTGACCGGTTTCCCTGTGAGCCGCGCCGAGAAAGAAAGACTTAGCGGCCGCCTCCCCACCCCTCGGAGGCAGGTGAGAGTAAATCCATTTAACTGACCGGGCCGCTGTCAGTTTACAAATAAAACAGAAACTATAAAAGCCGCCTTTGTTCCACTGAGGCCGCCGGCCTGGCAGGGAGGTTAGATTAGCAATTTGTCCTTTGTCAGAGCGTTAGCTGAGCCTCCTTGTTTTAATGTTCATTTGTCAATTTGCATCTTCTGGCCGTTTCCACCCAACTCCAGGCCTCAGCCCCCTCCGAGCGTCCCCGCTCGTTTTTCCTCCTCTGCGGAGGGCCTAACAAAGCTGGATTAGGGCGCTCCCGGCGCCAAGCGCCTGCAGGCTCCGTACCCTTCCTTCTGCTCCCATTCAAACTGCTGGGCCTTCCCCTGGCTGCAGAGCGGAAATGACCGCCCGGGCGGCAGGGAGAAAAGACGGCTCATCGGGACGCGAAGAACCTTCTCCCCACCTGTCCGCGTAACACACAGCTCCGCGCTCCCTCCACATCCTGAAATAGAGTCCTGGTTTTCTGTTTGTTTTTTGGCCGCACTCGAGGCATGTGGAAGTTCCCAGGCCAGGGATCTAACCCGTGGCACGGCAGCTACTCGGGCCACAGCAGTGACAATGCCAGGTCCTTAACCCACTGCATCATAAGGGAATTCCAACGGAGTCCTAGTTTCGACGCTGGCCAGTCTTCGGGTGGTTGGCCAAGTGGTGTCACAACACGTGGGCGTCTCCTTTTGATTTTGCCAAGGTCCTGGAGGACCTGAGAGGGTGGGGCTGACCCCCAGAAAGCTGACGATGTGCTGGGCGGAGTTATCTGGCGGGGCTGACCCACTGTTATCGCGTTCTTCTCCGAAGATTGTGTATTAAAGTACCTAATTGTACACGATCCTCTACAGCAAGAACTACGCCATCTCAGTGCCTCCTCGCCTAGGATAGTTTCACCTAAGACATTAGCCTACTTCTTTGCTTAAAAAAAAAAAAAAAAATATATATATATATATATATATATATATATATGTATGTATATAATGAGGTTGCGGGTTCGATCCCTGGCCTTGCTCAGTGGGTTGGGGATCCGGCGTTGCCGTGAGCTATGGTGTAGGTCGCAGATGATGCTTGGATCTGGCGTTGCTGTGACTGTGGCATAGGCCGGCAGCTGTAGCTCTGATTCGACCTCTAGCCTGGGAATCTCCATATGCCGCGGGTGCAGCCCTAAAAAGCAAATATATATATATACATATATATGTGTGTGTGTGTATATAATGTATATGTATATATAATTATATACATATATAATTTTAAAGCTTTATTATTTCTTCAAACTTGCAAAATTATTTTTTCCAAATAAAATCTTAGGGCTAAATGCGTGAAATAAAATAAGCAACCTGGTCTCCCTGGTGGGTCCCTCGAGGCATCTCAGAGGCGTACCCTGTACTGAGGGCACAGTTTGAAACTTCTGGATTAAATAGAGGGATGCTTTTCTGCAATTCTCACAGTTAGTCTGTTCCTCCCCCATTCCTTTTCCCAACCTGCTATGTGTCCTACCAGTTACCAGTCCTGGCCCTGCCTTCTACTTCCTCACATTTTCTAAACATCAGCAGACATTTTGGGAAGATTTCTTTTAATATTTTCAACATGTGTCCAATCTCTTGAGATGGAACATGATGGTGGATGATAGAAGAAAGATATATATAATATATATATATATATACACACACACAGACATGACAGGGTCACCTTGCTGTAGAGCAGAAATTGGCACAACATTATAAATCAACTATAATATGTTTTTTTGGGTCTTTTTAGGGCCACACCCGTGGCATATGGAGGTTCCCAGGCTAGGGGTCCAATTGGAGCTGCAGCTGCCAGCCTACATCACAGCCATAGAATTCAGGATCCAAGCCACGTCTGTGACCTACACCACAGCTCACGGCAATGCTGGATCCTTAACCCACTGAGTGAGGCCAGGGATCAAACCTTCATCCTCATGGATGCTAGTCAGATTCATTTCCGCTGAGCCACCACGGGAACTCCCTAAATCAACTATAATTTTTAAAAAAGTAAAAGAATAAAAAATTTTTAAAAATTTCATCCTATCACCTCTCCCTCTTTGGTAAGATCTTCCAAGTCCTTCACAGCTTGACCTTAATTTAATATTTCAGTTTTCTCTTTCACTGACCCCTAAACAAAACTTCCAGCTCCACTCACCGTCTTTAAGCCTTATGACTCGCCAAGACCTAACTCCTTGTCTTTGTTCTGCCAGGTCTCACGCTGAGGGTGTCAGCCTGTGCACCGCAGCCAGCCCCAGGTCACTTCGGCCTTTAAGGTTCAACTCACTGAGTCTTCAGACTCTGGGTACTCTGTGGCATCTTCCAGATGTGTGCTGATGCTGGCTCATGGTGTAGTGTGTGTGCATGGCAGGAGGGGGGAGCTCATACTCTCTGGGGGCTTTGTCAGTATGAACCCTGTGTAGCCTGAGTTGATGGAATCTCCCAGCAGATCTGTTTTGTCCTTGCTCCTCCCAGGAAAGCACTATTTTTGCGTTAGTCAGTTGGCTTGAGGGTTGGGGGTGCTCATGGACCACATGGGTAGTTTCCATTCAAACCCCTCATCTGAGGGACATGTCATTATGGATTCAGGCACATCTTACTCCACCTGGATTCTAGGCCAGGTCCCCTTGTTGTTTTCCTTTGCTGGTAGGTTAATTTCCCCTCCTCTACTTCACCCTTATATGGAGGGGGAGGTCCTTTGAGTGTCCCAGATTTAAGCAGGTCTCAGATCCTTCTAATCCTTGGGCATGAAAAGCCATGCTTCTTAGGTTAGAGAAACCACCATCCCACGCCCCACGCCACCCCCTCCCCTCATCCCCAGGAGAGCCTCAGATCAGTACTAATTTATACCATTTTGCTTTTCAGTTCCTCCTCTTTTTTTGGATCTAGAGGGTTTCCTTTACATTTTTATGAGCTCATTTTACAATTTAAGCATTTCTGTTTAAAAACAAACCTGTTGAGGAGTTCCCGTTGGGGCGCAGCTGAAACGAATCCAGCTAGTATCCATGAGGATGTAGGTTCGATCCCTGGCATTGCCATGAGCCGTGGTGTGGGTCACAGACGTGGCTCACATCTGGCGTGGCTGTGGCTGTGGCATAGGCCGGCAGCTACAGCTCCAATCCGACACCTAGCCTGGGAACCTCCATATGCTGAGGGTGCAGACCTGAAAAGCAAAAAACTTTTACAAACAAACAAACATATTGATCCAGAGAACACAGTGATGGCTACCAGAGGGGAAGGGATGGGGGGAGGCTGAAACGGATAAAGGCGATCAACTGTACGCCGATGGAGGGTAACTAAATTTTTGGTGATGAGGACACTGTGGTGTATAGTGAAACAGAAATACAATGTTGTACAAAGGAGTCTTACGTAATGCTATAAACCAGTGTTACTTCAGTCAAGAAGAAGAAGGAAGAGGAGGAGGGACAGTCAGATCTTCAGGGTGGCCAGGAATTTCCTTGTCGTTCTAATTCTAGGCCAGAAGTAAAACTTCTGGTTCCCATCCCAGCTAAAGCCAAAGTGATTTGTGACGTACCCTTTCATCGGAGACTTAAAGTGGTAATGGCAGCAATGTATTCACATGAATTTCCTGATGGTGATGGGTGCGGCTGGATTATATAGGAGAATTTCTTGGTCTAAATACTGACGTATTTAGGGGTGTTAGGGCATCAGGTCAGGAAGTTAGTTTCAAATGGTTCAAGGGAAAAATTGCTTATCCTGGACTTCTCACTTTTCTGTGTGTCTGAAAATTATTGAACTAAAAAATAAATATCTACTTTAAATTTTTTTTTCTGTTTATTTTGTACAGAATTTTCAAGTGTTTTGTAGTGACGAGCTGAGGGATGGGCACAGTTCAGGCTCCTAAGTTTACAGTATTTGTGTGATCGTCTCTTTAGAGTGTAAGGTCCCACCTGTATTTCTTTGTACAGTACACATAGCTTCTAAGACTCTGCCAGGCACATAGCATATGATCAACAAACACTGGATGAACCAGTGAATCAAAGATATGTGTGCTCTCCCTTCCCAGAAGAATGACATAGTGATCAGTCCTGACCACTCAGTCCTGTGACCCTGGGCAAATCATTTCTCTGAACCTCATTTTTCTGAAGTGCAAAATGGAGATGATCCCTATCTTACATGGACGTCGAGAGGATGAATATTTATTTCAGGCAAGTGCCTGGCTAGTGCTTAGTTTTAATGCAGGTCTGGAGGAATTTTTCTATTTAGTAATAAGGTTGAGTTGATACACTGAAAAGACCCTTCTGGGGAGTTCCCATTGTGGCTCAGTAACAAACCTGACTGTATCCATGAGGATGCAGGTTCGATCCCTGGCCTCCCTCAGTGGGTTAAGGATCCGGCGTTGCCATGAGCTGTGGTGTAGGTTGCAGATGCGGCTCAGATCCCAAGTTGCAACAGCTGTGATGTAGGCTGACCGCTGCAGCTCTGATTTGACCCCTAACCTGGGAACTCCCATATACTATAAATGTGGCCATAAAAAGCAAAAAAATTAAAATAAAATAAAAAGACACTTCAGGGAGTTCCTGAGTGGCCTGGTGATTAAGGATCTGACGTTGTCACTACTGTGGCACAAGTTCTGTCCCTGGCCTGGGAACTTCTGCATGCCATGGGCATCGCCAAAAAAACAAAAACAACAACAACAACAAAAACCTTTCTGTTATTTATTCACTCATGTAAAAGTCTTGCCAATTCTTGTTGGCTCTAGACTAAAAGAAATGCTTAACAGAGGGCCTACTAAAAGCCATCACATATGTATTTTTAATTCCCTCCAAAACATGATCATTCAAGTGCTACTCTTTTCTTTTTGGAGAATTTCATAGATGTTTAATGACTTTCTAGGCTCACCCAGTAAGACAGAAAGAAGATTCGAGCCCAGATCTCTTGGATCTGTGTCAGCTACCACAGCTAATTAGATGCTGGAAGTGGATCAGGTACGTCTGCAGCCTCAACTCTAGAGAACTTGATTAACCAGTCCCAGGGAGCAATTTGGAAATAAAAACAAGAGAATAACCACAAAATCTCCTCAGCCATCCCGCATGTCCCCCAGCCCAGGCAGCCCAGCTCCCTGAGGTACCCAGCCATCCTGAAGATCTCAAAAGCTGTAATAAAGGTGCTTGTCTCAGCTTCCAGTTCTCTCCAAGATGATGGCAAGATATTTTACCACCCCTGATGGGAGACACGAAGGCAGGGAAGCAGTGGGGGGAAAAAATCCAAATCCAGATTAAAAAGAAAGTTAGCTGCCAGAAGTAATGTACCACATTTATTATTAACCACGTTAATGTGAAAAGGGGGACTAGCTACCTAGTTAAGAGCAAGGCTTCATTCTGATGCAAGCAAGTCCTGGTTTGAGTGCTGACTCTACCACTAATATTAGTGGAATGATCTGAGCTACTGAGCCTTAGTTTCCTTGCCTATTAAAATGTGTAGAAGGGCGTTCCCTTCGTGGCTCAGTGATTAACGAATCTAACATCCATGAGGCCACAGGTTCGATCCCTGGCCTCAATCAGTGGGTTAAGGATCTGGCATTGCCGTGATCTGTGGTGTAGGTTGCAGCTGTGGCTCAGATCCTGCGTGGCTCTGGCTGTGGCGTAAGCCAGCAGATACAGCTCTAATTGACCCCTGGCCTGGGAACCTCCATATATCCCCGGTGAGGCCTTAAAAAAAAAAAAATTAAAATGGGTGTAAGGGTATTCAAATCGCAAGGTCTCTGTAAAGATTTAAACAAAATATGTGAGATGCCCTTAACATACCTGGCACTTTGTAAGCATTCCATAAACAATAGTTAGACAACCAACAATAACAATACATAAGACATTTTTAAGAACTTTACATACTGAAGTTCTCCCATGGTGCAGTGGATTAAAGATCCAGCATTGTCACTGCAGCGGCTTGGGTCACTGCTGTGGTGCAGGTTTGATCCCTGGCCCAGGAACTAACACGTGCCACGGGCGCGGCCAAAGAACTTCATATACATTTAGTCTTTATTCACAACATCCCTGTGAAATAGACTATTTTCCCTCTTTTACAAATGAGAAACTAAGGCACAAAGCCCTCTGGCAACCTGCCCAAGGTCACACATCTAGGAAGCAGAGATGGAACGTAATGCAGGCGCTCTGCCCGCAGAATCCACCCCAGTTAAGCTGAGTCCTAGTTCTCCTGTTGCCATTATCAGTATCAGTATCTATGCTGGTCAGTGATGGTGAAACTGGAGGAGGCAGAGACAGATTCAAGTGGGCAAAGAAAACAAGAACATCTGCTGTGGGGCCTCAGACGGAGACAGGAGACCACGGTCGTGTGGGTGAAAATCTGGACACATTCAGCCCTGCCTCCTGGAAAGTTCTATGCCTCTAAGGCTGGGAAGCACCTACCTGCCCACAAATTAGTTCCACACTCCTAGAGAGATGAAACAGCTCCATGCTTCAGAAGACAGCAGAACCGTCCCCAAGCATCTGTGAGTCAAGGTATGTGTCAGGTAACACGTTACCCACCGTGCGAGGTTCCCAAGGCTATATGATTAGGAGCTTAAACCTTAGAGGGAGGAGTTCCCGTCGTGGCTCAGCAGAAACGAATCCGACTAGGAACCTAAGGTTGCAGGTTCGATCCCTGGCCTTGCTCAGTGGGTCAAGGTTCCGGCGATGCTGTGAGCTGTGGTGAAGGTCGCAGACGCGGCTCGGATCCCGCGTTGCTGTGGCTGTGGTGTAGGCCGGCAGCTACAGCTCCAATTAGAACCCTAGCCTGGGAACCTCCATAGGCCACGGGTGCAGCCCTAAAATCACCAAAAATAAAAAAATTAACAATTAAAATTTAGAGGGAAACAGTCCATCACCCATGAAAAGTCAGGGCCTAGAGAAGATAGGACTAAGTTGGCCTTGAGACCGCGACGATGGTGGACCAGTAAGAATGTTCTCAAAGGCACCTGGCGTATTCTCTGTGAGCTGCCATCTCACGGACACAGTTGAAAACAATGTTGGTTCGCAGCGTGGCCCACTCGAGGCAGCAGCTACGGGAGAATTACCCACAACCAGCCGAGTCACCTGGTCTGAAACAGATCACATTTCTCTGTCCCTTAAGAACAGCACTGGGAAATGCTAGGGTGAAAGGTTGATTTGGAAATAGTGAAGTTCCTGGCCCTGGAATTTTTTGACAAGACACATTCAGGAAAAATAAATTAATCTGTGCTTCAGGGTCAGCGGTGGAATGGTGAAAGAATGCTGGCCTTCATTGCAGGAAGGGAAAGTGCTCGAAAGCTGCTTCAATGAGGACTCAGGGCTCCAGGAAACGCTGTGTCTTGGCCTCTGCCCCCAACCCCACCCCCGGCATTAAATTGGGAAGGGGCGGGAAGCAGGCCCCTCGCCTTTCTCTTCTGTGCTGCTCTGGACAGTGAACGCTCTTATTTATGCTCACAGAGAAATCTGAGTCCTGTCTTAACGTAGAAAGAATTAAGATTGGAAATATTTTGTTTCGGTAGAACCGAATCCAGATGCATCTTGGGAAAGGCTAAAATTCAGCTTGGAGAAAATGCATTAAAACTATCCTTTTTAAAAAAATTACTTTATTTTTTTATGACCACACCGATGGCATGTGGAAATTCCTGGGCCAGGGATTGAATCCAAGACAGATGAGGCAGTGCTGGATCCTTTAACCCACTGCTCCGGGAGAGGGGATCAAACTTGCACCTCGGGCCACTGCAGTCAGATTCTTAACCCACTGCACAATGGCGGGAACTCCGGATTAAAATTACTCTTGAATAAAGCAAGAGAATTAAAACAAAAATAATAACTTCAAGTCCAAAAATTAACCCCCTCCTTGTTTCATCTTAATTCAGAAAGAACCCAGGAAATGTGGGAAAGGATCCTGTTTAACCCATGTATTTCTCTAGGTTAGAATTATATTTTAGTTCGTTCAGTACTGCTTCCTAACACCTGGTAAAATCAAACCGGACCCCAGAAAACAGGAAGCATAACCTAAAGGTATGCATAAAGTTTAACCTTTTCTAGAAAATCATATCAATGGAATCACACAGTACATAACTTTGAAAGCCTAGCTTCTTTCACTTAGTATAATGCACTTAAGATTTTCCATGTTATCTTAAAAAAAAGAAGCAAATGAACTTATTCACAAAACAGAAATAGGCTCACCAACATAGAAAACACACCTCATATTACTAGAGGGGGTGGAGGGGTATATACTAGGAGTTTGGGGAAGAAAAGTCAAATCAGCCACTTGTTCTGGAATCAAGATGCCATCGGAGGCATCTACTCAGCCCTGCAGCCAAGGGAGCTGTGGGTTAGATGCTCAAGCTTCCCGAAGAACACTCGGGAGTGGCATCAGGCGCTGGGATGGAAGAGTGAAAGGATAAGGAATTCTCTTGCCAGTGACATTTGCACTCTTCCCTGGACTCTTCAGTAGAGACCAGAAATCCCAGAGAAAAGAAAGGAAACCCAGAAAGAACAATGAAAGAGGTTGGAAGCTAAGAGCTTGAGGAGTTACCTGTTTCCTTTGGGAAAAGCATTAGTATATAAGAGATAGGAAGTGTTAATCCTTGGAGTTCCCATCCTGGCGCAGGGGAAACGGATCCGACTAGGAACCATGATGTTGTGGGTTCAATCCCTTTCCTTGCTCAGTGGGTTAGGGATCTGGCATTGCCTTGAGCTGTGGTGTAGGTCACAGACGAGGCTCGGATCTAATGTTGCTGTGGCTGTGGCGTAGGCCGGCAGCTGTAACTCCGATTGGACCCCTAGCCTGGGAACTTCCATATGCTATGGGTGTGGCTCTAAAAAGCAATTATATATATATATATATATATATAATTTCCATCAACCCGAAGTCCTTCCCCTGGCCCCTTGTAGGCAGCCACACCTCCCTCCCGCAGCCCCAGGCAACCACTTATCTGTCTTCTGCACATAAAGTTTTACTTTTTCCAGAAAGTCATACCAATGGAATCACACAGCACATAGCTTTGAAAGCTTAGTTTTTTTCATGTAGTATAATGCACTTAAGATTGCTCCATGTTATCGTAAAAAATGAAGCAAGTGAACTTATTTACAAAACAGAAATAGACTCACCGACATAGAAAAAAAATTTATGGTTACTAGAGAGAATGGTGGGGTATAAATTAGGAGTCTGGGGAAGTTCCCCTGTGGCACAGAGGATTAAGGATCTGGTGTTGTCACAGCTGTGGTACAGGTTACAACTGCAGCACGGGTTCGATCCTTGGCTTGCTAACTTCCACATGCCAGGGGTGTGGCCAAAAAGAAATTAGGAGTTTGGGATTAACATATACACGCTACCAGGTATAAAATAGATAAGCAACAAGGACCCACTGTATAACACAGGGAACTATATGGAATATCTTGTAATAACTTATAATGGAAAAGAATCTGAAAAAGAACACACACAAACATATATATAACTGGATCACTTTGCTATACACCTGAAATTAACCCAACATTGTAAATGAACTATACTTCAATTTAAAAAATAGTTGAGACAAAAAAGGAGAAAAATGTACAACTACATACAATAAAAAAAGTAATTTGCCAAAAAAATGATTCCTCCATGTTATTGTGTATATCAGAAGTTCATTTATTTTTCTTGCTGAGTAATATTCCATGGTGTGGATGTACCACAATCTGTATAACCAGTTACCTGTTTTGTTTTGTTTCCACTTTGGGACTATCACAAATCAAGCTGTTATAAATATTTACATAAAGATTTTGAGTGAATGTAAGTTTTCACTTCCCCTGGGGTGAATACCTAGAGGTATGATGGCTGGGTTGTATGGTAAATATAAGTTTCACTTCATGAGAAACTGCAAAATATTTTCCAAAGTGGCTACCCTGTTTTGCATACCCCCAGTGATGTATGAAAGTTCCAGTTACTTCCCATCCTTGCTAGAAGCTGGTGCTGCCAGTGTTTTTTGTTTTGTTTTGTTTTCTATTTTTAGCCATTCCAATAGGTGTAATATCTCATTGTGGTTTTATTTCACATTTCTCTAATAACTAATGGTGAGTAATGCCTTTTCATGTGCTCATTTGCCATCCTACACCTTCTTTGGTAAAGTGTCTGTTCAAATCTTTGGCCCACTGGTAAACAGGTTTATTTGTTTTGTGTATTCTGGATACAAGTCCTTCATCCAGTGTGTGATTTGCAAATATTTTTCCCCTGTTATAGATTGTCTTTTTGTTTCTTAACTGTGTTAAACAAGGAGCTTTTTGTTGGTTCATTTTCTTTTTTTTTGTTTTGTTTTGTTTCTTGGTTTGTGGGTTTTTTTTTCCTAAGGATCTTTTGGGAATTCCCCTCATGGCTCAATGGTAACGAATCCGACTAGTACCATGAGGATGCAGGTTCAATTCGTAGCCTCGCTCAGTGGGTTAAGGATCCGGGGTTGTCATGATCTGTGGTGTAGATCTCAGACAATCTCGGATCCCGCGTTACTGTGTCTGTGGTGTTGGCCAGGATCTACAGCTCCAATTCCACCCCTAGCCTGGGGACTTCCATATGTCACAGGTGCAGCCCTAAAAAGACAAAGAAAGAAAAAGAACAATGGATCTTTTTACTTCAGATTACGTGAAGTTATGACACGTGGTGAACAGTTAATTGTTTAAGGGTATATGGTTTGGGTTTGCTCTACTACATGTTTGGTAGGGACCAGAAGAGGGATCGGCATGAATGGCCATGGCCAGCTGTCCTCCACCTTAGGAGGCACTGTCTTGGTCCCATGACATCTAAGGATGCAACACATCCCCTGGTGCACGGTGGACACTCTATAAACATATTCATTCATTCATTCATTCATTCATTCATGCCTGAATGAGTGATTGAATGAAGGACAGGGCCAACCAGAAGAGTGCAATGGGAGATACAGGTGGAACATTCAGCGACTAGAACTCAATTACCAGGCTAAGAATTTTATTTTATTTTTAAAATTTGTGTGTTTATTTTTATGGCTACACCCACAGCATATGGAAATTCCTGGGCCAGGGATTGTCCTTCATTTTTTTTTTTTAAGGGCTGCACCCGTGGCATATGAAGGGAGCCCAGGCCACAGCAACGTGGGATCCAAGCTGCATCTACAAACTACACCACAGCTCATGGCAACACAGGATCCTTAACCCACTGAGTTAGGCCAGGGATCGAACCTGTGTCCTCATGGATGCCAGTCAGAATCATTTCCACTGAGCCATGATGGGAACTCCCTGGGCCAGTGATTGAATCCGAGCTGCAGTTGCAACCTATACAGCAGCTTTGGCAACACTGGATCATCTAACACACTGTGCTTGACCAGGGATCCAACCCATGCCTCTGAAGCTACCGGAGCCTCTGCAGTCAGATTCTTAACCCACTGCACCACAGCAGGAATTCCTATCAGGATAAGAATTTTAAACCTCATCTTGAGGCAGTTGGAAGGCCCTGAAGGGTTTCAAACAAAACAATAACAGAATAGGACTTATATTTTTTAAAACCTCATACTGGATGTAGCATAGAGAATGGATAAGAAGAGAAGTGATGCCAGCAGTGAACCTAATGAGGGGACCATCGAGAGATGGTGAATGACTGAAGTATAGACATAACAGCAGAGACAGAAAACAAGAGATACTGAATCAACACGATATCATTTTGCCACAATATCATGTGTTTGAAAACCTTTGTGGTTTTTTTTGCCCCTTTTTAGGGCTACACCCTCGGCATATGGAAGTTCCCAGGCTAAGGGTCAAACTGGAACTGTAGACGCCAGCCTACACCACAGCCACAGCAATGCTGGATCTGAGCTGCGTCTGCAACCTACACCACAGCTCACGGTAACGCTGGATCCTTAACCCGCTGAGCGAGGCCAGGGATTGAACCTGCAACCTCGTGGTAGCTAGTCAGACTTGTTTCTACTTTGCCACAAAGACACTCCCAAGTTTGAAAACTTTTGACCAACATATGTCATTATGAGAAAGAAGGGAGTCATTTGTGAGAGACCCAATATGCTTCATGTAATTCTTCCTCTTGCAAACATACTCTAGATTATCCCCCCACTAGTCTTCACAGCCAACTTTTCTAAAAAGAGGGCCCACTTGCTTTTCCCACTCCCTCATCTCCGTTTTATGCCTCTTGAACTTGATGTGTGAGAAAACCACAATTAACCTTGAATCAGAAGCCCAAGTGCATTCTACTAGGATTATTATATTACTGAAATTAAGTAGATAATTTCATGATTCATGTAGGATAGATTCAACACAAATGTATAAAACCAGCCACCCCCTCTTTTTAATGCTATCCAATCAAATCCTATAAGTCACGTCTTCTCGACCTAATCTACTCACTCAACAATTCTCCAAATGCACACAAACATGGACATTTGAAGTGTCAGGACCAGGGTGTATACAGTTGGGATGTTACCTTTGAGACACCAGCTTTCAGTGGACTCGCCCAGAAGGCAACAGAAAGTGTCAGGAAGTGGCTGTTGCCCATAAAATATCACATATTAGGACAGTATGAAATCTTTAGGGAGACAGTTGTATTCCCAGTTTAAGTGCATTTTCGACAATGCCTTTGGCACTAGTCTTCTTCTGCCACCTATCGTTTGCAGCTGGTTTGCCATCAGGACCACGACAGCTAGGAGATTCTGGTCCCAGCTCTGCTATTCCTAACTCAGAGAAGTTTCTCAAACCCACTGGCCCCAATGTCCTCATCGACAGGTAAGACTGGACCAGAACTAGATCATCTTTTCCTGATTAAATGAGATTCTGGTTATAAACCTAACATCAGGGGAAACATCCTAATTTATAACCATTGCTCTTAGTTAATTAGGGCAATAAATGTCTTTCCAAAGATTTAAAAGAGGGAATGATCCTTTATTGTGCCAGTGGGGCAAAGTGAGACTTTTGTTGATCCATTTACAACTAATCAGAGCAAAGAAAAAACCTGGTGTCTATTAACAAAGTCCATTTTTAAAAGAATATTTGCATGCCAGTCACAGCTAAATGTTCTGTTACCTAAATGCCAAACAAAAGCAAGAACTCAAATTACTCTCCAATTCTTTTCAGCCACCATACCACCTCCATTACTCATTTAATCAAATTTCCAAAACCCTCTCTAAAAGAAACTTCAACACACACATACACACACATATATAAACATTTTAGAACTTGGAGTGGTATGAACTATGTAAACTTTCCCCTCACAATAATCTCCAATAAAGAATGATTTTACAGGGTCTGTTAAATTTCAAGACTGTACAGATGTGATTTCAAGAGACATAATTATTAGAACAAAATCTCATGACAACAACATTATAGTTATGTAGGTAGAGATATATAGTTAGGTGTGGTTATGTACAGATATAGTTATGTTGACTTTGTAATAAGACTTCGCCAGTCCTCACCAGACAATATCCAGGAACTTAACATTTATTTGACCTTAGGATGACTTATAGAAAAAGTTTTAGCATTATCTGTGTCATAGGAAGACACAAAACACTGACATTTTTCATACATTCAAATTTGCTCACTTTTTTTTTCTTTATTATTTCCAGGTTTCCAAAAATGCCTTAAAATTTTTCCCCACTGAAATTATATAAATATCCTACTAACTTTTCTCCTACTATTTTAATTTTTTTACATTTAAGTCATTGTAGCTAGCTAGAGATTATTTCTATACATGATAAAAGAAAAAAACATGATTTTGTTCCACATAAAAATGGTAAATTATGCCAGCATCATTTATTAAATAAATCACATTTCCCCTTGAATTGAAATATTACTTGTATGTCATATCAAGTTGCAATATATTCTTTCGATCTTTCAATATATTCTTTGAGTCTTTCTGTACTTCACTCATTATAACAGATCCAAGGGTATTTAGTGCAGTATTTTTATATTTACAAAACCTGGAAAAAACTAGATGTCTATCAGTAGAAGAATGCATAAACAAATTACAGAGACATTCATATCTTTTACAAAACAATACTATATTAGATCATAAAGGTTGCCTCAATAGATTCTATGTCTCCAACCATAATGTAATAAAATCAGAAATTAAAAATGTATTTGCTTTAAAATATTATAACTATTGGTACCCACAAAGCATATTATAAAGTAATACTGTTTTGCAACTTTTTTGCAAAATTTTAAAGTTTTAGACTAATAAATATTTAGGAAGTTCCTGACGTGACTCAGCAGTAATGAACCCAACCAGTAACCATGAGGACTCCGGTTCAATCCCTGGCCTCGCTCAGTGAGTTAAGGACCCGGTGTCGCCGTGAGCTGTGGTGTAGGTCACAGATGCAGCTTGGATTCTGTGTTGCTGTGTCTGTGGTGTAGACTGGCAGCTGGAGCTCCGATTTGACCCCTAGCCTGGAAACTTCCATATGCCTCAGGTGCAGCCCTAAAATAACAATAAATAAATAAATATTTAGAATTAAGGAATATTTAGAGTTAAATCATAGAAGCACTATGTCCAATTTTGGAGAACACAGCTAAAGCAGTACTAGAAAGAAATTTATATTTCTAAACACATTTGTCAGAAAATAAGAAGGGTTATAAGCAAATGAGTTAAGAATTCAACTCAAAAAACCGGGGATCGTTGCTGTGAGCTGTGGTGTAGTTTGCAGGCACGGCTCAGATCCCACATCACTGTGGCTGTGGTGTAGGCCGGCGGAGTAACAGCTCCAATTAGACCCCTAGCCTGGGGACCTCCATATGCTGCGGGTGCGGCCCTAGAAAAGGCAAAAAAAAAAAAAAAAGACAGAAAACCAGGAAGGAGTTCTCTTGTGGTGCAGTGGGTTAAGGATCCAGCATTGTCACTGCAGTGGTTTAGGTCACTGCTGTGGCGAGTGTTTGATCTCTGGTCAGGGAAGTTTTATATGCTGTGGGTGCAGCCAAAAAAAAAAAAAAATCAAAACACCAGGGACAGCATAACAGAACAAATTTTAATTTAAAAACCGAGAAGGAAGTGCAATCTTGATTCTAATATCAGATAAGGACATGATAAGAAATGAAATTTATAGGTCACTTTCACTTACAAATGCATAGGTAAAAATCTTAAAACAACAACTAATTGAATCTTGATCAAGTAAGGTTTATTCCAAGAATACAAGTGTGATTTAACATATGGAAACCTATCAAATTCACTCACCTCACCAACGGGCTATAGGAAGCAAACAGCACTATCTTAAATGAAGGAAAATCTTCTGATAAAATTCATGACGCGATTTTTCTTAAAAACTCTAGCAAATGGGGAATAGAGGCAAAATTTCTTAACTTTGTAAAGGTTTTAATCAGTCTTCAGTAAACATATACTTAAGAGAGAAATTTGAGATATGTTCCCTTTAAGATAAGAACACAAAAAGGGTGCCCACCATCACTATAGCTGCTCATTATTACAGTGAAGGTCCTGCCCAACCCTACAAGAAAAAAAAAAAAAAAAAAAAAAAAAAAAAAAAAAAAAAAAAAAAAAAAAAAAAAAAAGGTAAGAGGAATTACAAGGAAAAGGGAAGATATAAGCATGCTAATATTTGCAGATGGTCATCTATGTAAAAAAATAATAATCATCAAAACCATTAAAATAAGAGACCTCAACAAAGTTATAGAATAAAAGAGCATCATTTTATGCAAATCAATAGCATAGTTCTTCTTCAGGAACTGGAAAACTAAGACCCTGAGGGCAAAATCCCCTCAAAGACCTGTTTGTGTAAGCCTCCACCAACTAAGAATAACTTTTACCTTTTTAAAAGTTGTTTTAAAAAGAGGAAGAATATTCAATAACCATATGCAGCTATAAAGCCTAAAATATTTGTTATTTGATCCTTTATAGAAAAAGTGTGCTGGGAGATCCTGTTGTGGCACAGCAAAAATGAATCTGACTAGTATCCATAGGGATGTGGGTTCGATCCCTGGCCTCGCTCGGTGGGTTAAGGATTCGGCATTGCCCTGAGCTGTGGTGTAGGTCGCAGACACGGTTCGGATCCTGCATTGCTGGGGCTGTGGCTGTAGGCTGGCAGCATAGCTCCAATTTGATCCCTAGTCTGAGAACTTCCATATGCCTCAAGTGTGGCCCTTAAAAAAGAAAGAAGGAGGGAGGGAGGGAAGGAAGGAAGGAAGAAAGGAAGGAAGGAAGGAAGGAAGGAAGAAAAAGTGTGCCTATTTCTGGTACAAACCAAGGATAATCAACCAGAAAAATCTAGCTTTAAAAAACAAAGCACAGCGAGTTTCCATGTGGCTCAGCAAGTAACAAACCCAACTAGTATCCATGAGGATGAGGTTAAATACCTGGCCTCACTCAGTGGGTTAAGGTTCCAGCCTTGCTGTGAGCTGTGGTGTAGGTCACAGGTGAAGCTTGGATCCCACATTGCTGTGGCTGTGGTGTAGGCCAGCGGCTATAGCTCAGATTTGACCCCTAGCCTGGGAATCTCCATATGCCGCAGGTGCGGCCCTGAAAAGACCAAAAAAAAAAAAAATGAAAAGACCAAAAAAAAAAAAAGTTAAAATGGGCAGGGGGAGGGGTCTACTTTACAATTGATGACTATAGCAAAATATTAATAATAAAGAAATAGAAAGGAGTTCCCTGGTGCTTATCAGGTTAGGCATCTGACGTTGTCACTGCTGTGGCTTTAGTTACAGCTGTGGTGAGGGTTCGATCCCTGGCCCAGAAACTTTTGTATACTGTGAGTGTGGCCAAAAAAATGTAAAAAAAAAAAAAAGAGAAATAAAAATAATAAAGAAATAATATGATTAAATAATAATAGAGGGAGTTCCCGTCATGGCTCAATGGAAACGAATCTGACTAGCACTCAAAATGGATTAAACATCTAGATATAAGACCAGACACTATAAAACCCTTAGAGGAAAACATAGGCCAAACACTCTCTGACATAAATGATAGCAACATCTTCTCAGATCCACCTGTCAGAGTAAGGACAATAAAAAGAAAAATAAACAAATGGGGCTTAATTAAATTCAAAGTTTCTGCACAGCAAAGGAAACCCTAAACAAAACAAAAAGACAACCCACAGAATAGGAGAAAATATTTGCAAATGAATCAACTGACAAGGGATTAATCTCCAAAATTTACAAACACCTCCTACAGATCAATACCAAAAAAACAAACAACCCCATCAAAACAATGGGCAGAAGATCTAAACAGACAATTCTCCAAAGAAGATATCCAAATGGCTAAAAAACACATGAAAAGATGTTCAGCATCACTCATTATTAGTAAAATGTAAATCAAAACCACTATGAGGTGTCACCTTATACCAGCCAGAATGGCCATCATCAAAAAGTCTACAAACAGTAAGTGCTGGAGAGGGTGTGGAGAAAAAGGATCCCTATTACACTGTTGGTGGGAATGCAAATTGGTGCAACCACTGTGGAAAACAGTATGGAGACACCTTAGAAAACTCAAAATAGAATTACCATTTGATCCAGCTATCCCACTCCTGGGCATCTATCCAGAGGAAACCATGACTCGAAAAGACACATGTACTCCAGTGTTCATTGCAGCACTCCATGCAACAGCCAAGTCATGGAAACAACCTAAATGCCCATCGACAGAGGAGTGGATAGGGAAGATATGGTACATACACACAATGGAATATTTCTCAACCATTAAAAGGAACGAAATAACAACATTTATAGCAACATGGATGGACCTAGAAATTATCGTGCGAAGTGAAACCAGTCAGACAATTAGACACCAACATCCAATGCTACCGCTTACATGTGGAAACTAAAAAAAGGATACAATGAACTTCTTTGCAGAACAGACAATGACTCACAGACTTTGGAAAACCTATGGTTTCCAAATGAGACAATCTGGGGGATGGGGGGATGCACTGAGGATTTGGGATGGAAATGCTATCAAATTGAGTTGTGATGAGTTTTGTACACCTATAATTGTAATAAAATTCATTAAGTAATGGGAAAAAAAAGAATCTGACTAGCATCCATGAGGATGCAGGTTTGATCCCTGCCTCACTCAGTGGGTTAAAGGATCCAGTCTTGCTGTGAGCTGTGGTGTAGGTCGCAGACATGGCTCAGATCTGGCGTTGCTGTGGCTGTGGTGTAGGCTGGTGGCTACAGCTCTAATTTGACTCCCAACCTGGGAACCTTCATACGCAGCCCTAAAAAGACAAATAATAGTAATAATAATAAGGTTATTCTTAGCAAAAAAAAAAAAAAAAACTCCCTCAGTGAGCACAAACAGAGCTGTCAAAAAGCAGGGAGACATGAAGAATGCCCAGCAAGCGCACGCAAAGATGCTCAAGATCAGTAATCGTTAAGGAAATGTACATCAAAACTACAACATAACATTGTCTTAGTTGTCTCAGGCTTGCATAACAAAATACCACAGACAGGGTGGCTTATCAACAACAAATACTTTCACAAAGTTCTGGATGCTGGAAGTCCAGCATCGGAGTGCCAGTATAGTCAGGTTACAGTGAGGGTCCTTTTCTAGGTGGCAGATGGCTGCCTTTTCATCCGATCCTCACGTGGCCGAAAGAGAGCAAGCCAGCTCTCTGGCCTCTTCTTACGAGGACACTAAAATGCATGAGGGTTCCATCCTCATGACCTGAATACCTCCTAAAGTTCCCACTGGGATTAGGGTTTCAACATACAAATTTGGGCAGGGGCGAGGACAAATATCAGGTCCATAGCAGGTATCCCCTCACTCCATTACAATGGCTACTATCAAAAAAGAAAACAGGGAGTTCCCGTCATGGCCCAGCAGAAACGAATCTGACTAGCATCCATGAGGATGCAGGTTCGATCCCTGGCCTCACTCAGTGGGTTAAGGATCCAGCGTTGCCGTGAGCTGTGGTGTAGGTCACGTTGGTTCATATCTGGCGTGGCTGTGGCTGTGGTGTGGGCCGGTAGCTACAGCTTCGATTCCACCCCTAGTCTGGGAACCTCCATATGCCACGGGTGTGGTCCTAAAAAGAAAAAAATACATATATAGGAGTTTCCTGGTGGTCTATTGGTTAAGGATCCAAGGCTGTCACTGCTGTACCTCAGGTCACTGCTGTGGCGCCATTAAAGGATGCCAGATCCTTTAATCCACTGGGCTGGGGACTGAACCCACTTTTCTGCAGTTGGATCCTTAACCCAGCGTGCCACGGCAGGACTCTGTGACTGGTGATGTGGGGCACAGCGATTAGAAGGTAAATACTGAGATGCTCCTTAGCTACCACTAGAGGTAGTTGCCTCACTTAAGTCGGGTAAGACATCTGGTGTTTAACTTCAGAAATGTTTAAAAAAAAAAAAAAATGGAGTCCCTGTTGTGGTGCAGCAGAACTTCCTCATGCCTCAGGAGCAGCCAAAAGAAAACCAGAGTATCACTGCTGACAAGGATGTAGTGAAATTGGAACCCTTGTGCGCCGTTGGTAGGAATGCGAAATGGTGCAATTGCTAGGGAAAGCAGTGTGAGGGTCCCTCAGAAAAGTAAAAAGAGAATTATAAGATGATCCAACAATCCTGGGTCCCCAAAAGAATTGAAAGCAGAGACTAGAACAAATATTTTAAACACCCATGTACATAGCATTATTCATTCTAAAACCACAGTCACTAAACAGATACAATTCACAATAACTATTATTATTCACAGTTACTATAACATGGAAGCAACACAAATGTCCATCAGTGAGTAAATGGATAAACGAAATGTGGTCTGTCCATACAATGGAATATTATTCAGCCTTACACAGAATGGAAATCCTGTCTCATGCCACAACGTGGATGAACCTTGGGGACAATACGATAAGTGAAATAAGCCAGTCATAGAGGGCTAAGTACTGCATGGTTCCACTTCTATGAGGTGCCTAACATAAACAAACTCACAGAAAGAGAAAGTAGAACGGTGGGTACCACGAACAGAAGGAGAGAGGTAAATGGGGAATTAGTGTTTAATGGGGACAGAGTTTCAATTTTGCAAGATTTTTTAAAAAGTTCTGGAGGGGGGGAATGGTGACAATGGTTGCAAATACGAAGGCGTTTAATGCCACTGAACTGTATGCTTCGAAATGGTTAAGATGGTAAATTTTATGCTGTATTTCACCACAATTTAAACTAAAAATAAAAATGTAATAGCACTTTTTAAACCGGAAATGGAGCCAGGAGAGACACAAAAAGTTAAAACATTTCTTACCCTCTGCAGCTCTGCCTTAGTAACAGACAGAAAGGAAATACATGAAATGAGCCAGGAGATGCTCTTCGTGCAAGTTCTGGGCCCATGTTTAGGTCTGAGGAGAAGCAATAAAACTCTTCTGAGCTGGAACTACTTTTTTTTTTCTTTTACCTTTTGTCGTTTTTTAGGGCTGCACCTGTGGCATGTGGAGGTTCCCAGGCTAGGGGTCTAATCGGAGCTACAGCTGCCGGCCTATGACACAGTCACAGCAACGCCAGATCCTTAACCCACTGAGCAAGGCCAGGGATGGAACCCGCAACCTCGTGTTTCCTAGTTGCATTCGTTTCCACTGAACCACGATGGAAACTCCTGGGACTACTTCTTATACTTGTTTTACACTTTCGCAGCCCTGTTTATTTATATCCAGTTGGAGGTGAATAAAAGTAACACAGGCTATTCTACTTTTTTTCTTTCTAACAGAAGAGGAAAACTCATAGAAAGAGTGACGACGTCGGAGTTTCCATCGTGGCGCAGAGGAAACGAATCCAACTAGGAACCATGAGGTTGCGTGTTCGATCCCTGGTCTTGCTCGGTGGGTTAACGATCCGGCATGGCTGTGGTATATAAGCTGGCGGCTACAGCTCCGATTAGACCTCTAACCTGAGAACCTCCATATGCCGCGGGTGCGGCCCTAAAAAGACCCCCAAAAAAAAAAGGTGACTATGTCAAACACATATCGGTTAGAAATCTCTTATTAAAATAAAAGATGAAAGCAAACAGCTTTTTTGTTATAATGATCCAGTAACATAAAAGGACACAAAATTAAAAGCACACAATGGCTTATGGGTGCCCCCTCAGCCAAGGGGAGCGATGTTTACTGAATTATTAAGTGAGCAATTATGATAACGCACGATATTAAAGACTGTGGTGTTGGTAACGCCTGGTGTATTGTTCTTGGGGGCGGGGGCTGCCCAAGACGATGGCCCGCACCCCACTCGGCCGCTTCAGGGCACAAATGGATTTGACTGCACAGGGTCTCGTCCACAAGCACCACACTGAACACAAGAACAACATGTGTTTATTTCCGAAATTATGTTAAAAAATAAAATTAAATTAAACAAACGCCCTTGCATTTCCATCCCATCAGGGAATAGAGTTTTAATGAACCCCCGAAGCAACTAGGTGACATCTTTATCAGCCCTCATAAACCTTGATTGAACACACAGCGATAAGGCCTGTTTAAACTGTGCTGCTCCTGATAACAGGCCTGGAGTCCGCGCCGGCCTTAGCAACCAGCCGCGACA
>PVHT021183608.1:11115662-11208137 GCA_004024745.2 Catagonus wagneri
AAATTAAATTAAACAAACGCCCTTGCATTTCCATCCCATCAGGGAATAGAGTTTTAATGAACCCCCGAAGCAACTAGGTGACATCTTTATCAGCCCTCATAAACCTTGATTGAACACACAGCGATAAGGCCTGTTTAAACTGTGCTGCTCCTGATAACAGGCCTGGAGTCCGCGCCGGCCTTAGCAACCAGCCGCGACACCGCCCACCCCGCCAGCCCCCATCGCCAGGCTAGGCGCAGCGAGCGCAGCAGAAAGGCACCGCCCTGGGCAGCTGGCGTATTTGGGGGTGAGGGTAGTGGGTGGGCGGATGGGGGCAGGCCCCTCCCCCTGGTGTTCTTGGAAGGAGACTTTCTCCCGAAGCAACTTTAGCAACTGGGGTGCGGGGGTGCGGGGGGAGAGGAAGACTCTGGAGGGAAGCGAGCGCTTTAAGCCCTAGTGACCTTTAGCATTTACGTCCGCAAACACAGGGAACCGCCAAGGGCCGGTTTGAAAGGAGTTTTGAATGGCCAGCTCTGGTTTTCTTTCCACCAGCATCATAAAGGCGTGAAATGTACAGACATCTAAGAAGAACAGGGAGCCATGGGGTTTTTCTAATAAGCTTCAAGTCTGGTTCCTCTGGCCCTTTCTTTTAAAGCTCGGCACACTCAGTCGTTAATTGTTTCTTCAATTCCCCCTCTCCCCGCCCCTTGCCCTCCAGCCTTCCCAGCCCAGATCCCACAGCGCCCTCCACAGGCTGCGGCGGCCAACGCCTTCGGTGGGAGAGGCTATAATTCTGCAAAACGGTGGAGCAGGCTGCGGATCCGCTTCAGGCTGAGGATCCGCTTCACGGGGCAAGAGCGGAAACAGCTCGGAGCTGGGATTCATGGCCCTGGTTCCAGCCCCAGCCTTGTCCAACTAACTGGCAGCCCCTGGGAACAGCCTGTAACTTTTATGGGCCTCGCCTTCTTCAATCGAAAGAAGAGACGGTGGGGCTGAAAGAACTTTCAGTTGTCTTTCAGGTTTAAAAGGAAAAGATTCCATTAAAAAGCGTTTTTCTATGTTCCTCTAAGCTCCCCTCCCTCAATTTTTGACAATATTTAATTACGACAGTGGGGTTATCCTATAGGTCAGGGCAAAGTATACAGCAGCTTACTTCCTACATCACTAGGATATGAGTTTTCACCATTACCTCCAACACACAGCCAGTAAAATGTCCCCTCATCTCCCCTCACCCTTCCCCTCACGCTGGACACGCCTCCCCAGAGGGCAAAGTCAGACCCCTCAGATGCCCCCTGCAAGGCAGTAACCTGGAGCCCACAGAGCAGGGAGGAAGGAAGTTCTGGAAGGCTGGGGAATTCCGCTGCTCTGTGGAAAACACCTGGCCTCTGTGATAGTCAGGGACTTGTATCTTCAGATGAGTTTGCAGAAGAACTCAAGCTCTTTCAACCCAGGAGGTAAATAGGAAGCAAGGTCATCTCTAGGGAAATTGGGTTTTAGGATAATAACCTGTCTTTGGAGGTCTACCCCAGCCTACACTCCATGCCAGCAATTTCCCTTGACCATTTACACGGAATTTTATATTTGTAAAGTGGTTTTCCATCACTTTGTCATCGGTCTATATTCCCACAGCACCACTACGGTTAATATTACTTGCATTTTTTTTTTAACCATGAAGGGGTTTTACGCACAAAGAGAAAAAGCACATGATGTGACACAACTAACAAATGCTAACTCAGTGATTCTGGTTCTATGGGTGATAATCTTATACACATCATTACAGCGTCAATATGTTCCAAACCCAAAACGAGCCATGAAATGCGATGACCGTGGAGGTCCTTTTGAGGGTGATGTGGCAAAACAGCTAAAACCCCAGCTGCCTGCAGGCAATCTCATATCATTGCCAAAATACAGTTCAGAGTTCTCATTGTGGTCCAGCAGGTTAAGAACCCAACTAGTATCCATCCATGAAGATGTCAATTTGATCCCTGGCCTCACTCAGTGGGTTAAGGATCTGGCATTGCCATAGCTTCAGTGTAGGTCATTATCTTTGGCACTGCTGTGGCTATGGCTGTAGGCTTGCAGCTGCAGCTCCAGCTCAGCCCCTAGCCTGGGAACTTCTATATGCCATGGGTGTGACCGCAAAAAGAAAAAACATACAAACAACCACTAGATCCTGGGATCCGCAGAGCAGAGCTACAAGGGCAGTCAGCACACTCAGACACTGAACTATCACAGTGTTCATGCATCAAAAGGAAAAGAAGTTGTCCTCACAGGAGTACCAGTTAATCAAATCCTATTTCTTCCCGTTCCTCCTTGCGTTCAGAGAGTCTGCCTCTTCCCACACCATTTCTAGACATAGGGTGCTGATATAATTGATCATACAAACAGGGCATTTGAAATAAGGACCCTATTAGAAATCACAACAGGCATCCATTAAGACTGGCCCAGGCAAACAGGACATCTGGTCAACCTACCTACACACCCGAAGGACCCTGAACACTCATTTTTACCCCTTAGAAGCCATGCCTCACACATCTCAACCTAGATGACTTTTCCAGATTTTCCTCTTCTTTATGAAAAGTCCATATCTCCAGGTCTGGACTATTACAATTTTTATTCATCCCTTTCTTCAGTAAGTATTTATCGATCCCCTGTTCTATGGTGGGTCGGTGCCCTCAAGCGATTGCATTCGTATAGTGATGCATAGATTGGGTTTCTAATTCTGCCTTCACCTTGAGTGCAGCACCCGCTCTTCTGAGCCTCAAGTTTCCTAATCTGTCCAATGGGATGATTAAATAACTACCATACAGGATTGTTATGGGGATTGAGTCCGTGGACGTTATGTGCCTGACACAGAGGAAATACTGTGCAAGTGTTACTATAACCCACAAAAGCCACCTGTTTCTGGCCTAACCTCTCATTTATTGTGATTTTTCTCAGTATAGATGTTGTTCAGTCCACAAAACACTCACCCCATCCGTTTAGTTCACTAAGTGGCCACCGGATGCAGGACACTGGGGAAGACACGGGAAAGAATGAACCGTGCAAACATCTGCCTCTTGGGAATTTAACAGTCAGTTGAGGAGGGAAGACATTCGTGGTTGGAAATGAAAGAACCTCATGCGCGTTAAAAAAAAAAAAAAAGATCAGTGCTTAATAACTCTGACGCCATATCAGAACCATATGAAAAGCTTTGGGAAAAAAGCAGGGACCCTACCACCTACCAACTAAATGAGACTTTCTTGGAGTAAAGCAAATAACACAGAACATTGATAAAAGAAGCATTTCACTTGTCAGTGGATGGTACACGAATAAGCTGTGAGGCCTTTACAAGACCCAGTCACAGAGTAGCAGCTAAGATTTTTTAAGTGTTTTTGTACCAGGTGTTGTACCAAGAGCTTCATGAGTTGTTTAGTCCAAGACGCTTTCACTGGGGAAGCCCCTGAGCTAGAACGGGGAAGGATGGTGGGCTTCAGAAAGAGGAAGAAGCAGGGCTTTCCATGATGCAAAGCGGAGAACCTCAGTACTGGAGATGAATGGCATTTCTGGGTTGGGGACAAAGAGGAGAATGAACAAGTTGAAAAGTAAAGCAGAAGTTCTCACTGTAGTGCAGTGGGTTAATGATCTGGCTTGTCTCTATGGTGGTGCCAGTTCGATCCTCGACCCAGCACAGTAGGTTAAGGATCTGGCTTTAGCCACAGCTGTGGGGTAGGTCACAGCTGTGGTTCAGATTCAGTCCCTGGCTTGGGGACTTCCACATGCCACAGATGTGACCTGAAAAAATAAATTAGGGAGTTCCCATTGTTGCTCAGTGGGTTATGAATCTGACTAGTATCCATGAGGATGTGAGGTTCAATCCCTGGCCTCAGTCTGTGGGTTCAGGATCTGGCATTGCCATGTGTTCTGGTGTATGTCACAGATGTGGCTCAGATCTCACATTGCTGTGGCCGTGGTGTAGGCTGACAGCTATAGCTCCGATTCGACCTCCATGCATATTCCACAGGTGCGGCCCTAATAAGCAAAAAAATAAATAAATAAAGCAGGTTGTTATGTTGTGTGTCATTTACGTGTCTGTCCTCTGTAGCTTGTAGGTATTACTGAAAGGGATATTCATCCCCCCAAAAAGGATATTTTCATCTTACACTGGAAAATGTACGGCTTCCTAGGCATAAATGAGCAGGCCAACCTTCATTTTCACTGCGGGGCCATGTGTCACTGAATATATTCATAACACAAGTGGCAGTGAAACTCCATGGAAAATAAAACAAGACTGGATGTGGGTAAATTCCTTCCATTTTGCCTTTCCTATCTCCTGACTTCTGCTGTGTTCCCTACAAAACCAGCGGCGAGTTCTCAGGGATCAGCCTGGAAGCAGCACTTTGGAATCTTAAGTTTGACTTTTGAATAAACAAGGATAAAAGAACAACAACTGGAAAGATACAGAGATAATTTGATTTTCAGTTACAAAAATGAAATAAAACATGGCCCCGTGCAATGTGAATGCTCTCTTAGAATTGAAAAGGGGTGTTAGTTAGAAATGAAGGACTGGAGTTCCCATCGTGTGCGGCACAGCGGAAACAAATCTGACTAGAATCCATGTGGATGAGGGTTCGATTCCTGGCCTCGCTCAGTGAGGCAGGGACCTGGCGTTGCCGTGAGCTGGTCACGGTAAAGCAGCTCAGGTACTGCGTTGCTGTGGCTGTGGCACAGGCCAGCAGCTGTAGCTCCAGTTTGATCCCTAGCTTGGGAACTTCCATATGCCACCGGTGCAGCCTTAAAAAGCAAAAAATTTTTTAAAAATTGAGGAGTTCCCGTCGTGGCTCAGTGGTTAACGAATCCGACTAGGAACCATGAAGTTGCAGGTTCGATCCCTGGCCTTGCTCAGTGGGTTAGGGATCTGGTGCTGCCGCGAGCTGTGGTGTAGGTCGCAGACGCGGCTCGGATCCCGCGTTGCTGTGGCTGTGGCGAAGGCCGGCGGCTACAGCTCCTGTTAGACCCCTAAACTGGGAACCTCCATATGCCGCAGGTGCGGCCCTAGATAAGGCAAAAAGACAAAAATATATATATATATTGAAAAAATAGAAATGAAGGACTGTAGAAAAGCCAAAATTATGCAGGCAGGAAATAAAACCATCATGTCACACCATAGGATTTGTAAGAGAAAGTTCTCCGTTGAGTCTTGTTCCAGGCAAACCCAATCACCTTCCTTACCCCTCAGCACAAGTCGATATTTTTGGTTTGTTAGTAATTTTCCAGTTTCCTTCATCGTGTAAGATCCTACACCAGGAGTTCCTGTCGTGGCTCAGCAGCAACAAACCCAGCTAGTATCCATGAGCACTCAGGTTTGATCCCTGGCTCTGCCCAGTGGGTTAAAGATCCCGCGTGGCTGTGGCTGTGGTGTAGGCCAACAGCTGCAGCTCAGATTCGACCCCTGGCCTGGGAATATCCATATGCCACGGATGCGGCCCTAAAAATACCAAATATTAAAAAAGACCGAACCACCCCTGGGATTTCTCATCACAGACTGCAAGCCTCTACGCGATGCTCCCAGCGACCCTGCGGATTAACCACCCCCGTCACGGCTGAAGACCACGGTAAATCTGGCCCAAAGTTCCAATTCTGAGTCCCATTCCCATTCCACGGAAGGATTTATTTTGCTGCCTCTTTGGGGGAATATTTAATTTTCTCACGTTGGGGCGAGGGGGCTAGAGAAAGAAGCCACGTTTCAGAAAGTACATTTTGTTACCATTAGTTGGCTTCCACCAACATCTCTAAGATCAGCACTGACAACTTAAGGCGTCTGAAAACTTTATCTCCGCTTTCACGCGGCCGCTCTCGGCCTTGCTAACGGGGAGGGCTGTGTCAGGCTAATCTCTAATCCCCCGGCGGCCCCAGGGGTGGGCCCTGCAGAGGTGATCCCGCCCCCTCCCTACGTGATGATGAATCGTCCCGGAGGTGCGATGGACCAATTTCAGGAACAAAAACCCAGGGAACTTAGTAATCCTGCAACAACCCCCCAAAAAGCAAACTCCAAGTATTATCAAGGGTCAGGCCCAGGCGTGGAGACACTCCAGACTCTTTCTGTGTGTTGGAATCCCCACTGCGACCTTCAGCCATCCTCACTGGGGTTTCAGACTGTAATGTCTTACAGATTTCAGGGCTGGTCTTTGACAGCTCTGACATATCTGAACTAAGGCTAACCTCAGCTAGTTACTTGAAAGCCTGATAAGTTATACTGTACCTGTCAAAGCCTCTCTCCGCTGAGATTCTGTCTTCCAACAGGCCAAAAAAAAAAAAAGAAGAAGAAGAAGATGATGAAAACGTACCTTCATTTGACTGGCATAACCTCCTCTGCATATTATCATGCTGTTCTATTATTCTAAACCCTAATTCATAAAAGAAAATAGAGACCACTTAGCAGAGGAGAAAATGTATCAGCTCAGTCTCTTCCAACCCTCTAAGGGTTGTTGGCCTGTCTTGGAACATCAATTCCAGTTCTGAGCTGGGTGAGGAGAGAGAGGAGGCAAAATCCACATTGTCGAGAAACGAGAGGTGTCAACTTGCCCCTCCAAAGTTCAAGTTCTCTCTCATAGTCCCCACAGTGGAAAGTCATCCCTGCACTGCTCATCCTCTGTCCCCACAAGAGGTGACTGCAAACCTCGTCCCAGTCCCTAACATCACCCCGGCCGCTGTGACACTGGGGCCCCCCCCGAGTCAGTCCCGAGCACGGAACCAGGAGGGAGCCATGCGGACTTTGCTCCAAAGATCCTGGAAGAAAGGAAAACCCGCCTCCCCACTCCTCTGTGCCCAGGCTCGACTAGTGATGAGGTTTTACCTTAGACCACGGAACATTTAGGAAATTAAAGACTTAGCCAGATCCCATCAGGGTTTATAAAAGTAAGGACTTTTGGAAAAGCAATACATCATGAAGAACCTGAAATCATAAACAATTTCTACCCTTTGGCAACTCTACTGTTATAAGACCTTGAAAAGGTACTTTTCACCTTTTTGTCACAGTTCTTTACTGTGAGAAAGAGGGAAGGCTACTTCTTCCTTTCAAGAGTACCGAACAGGAAGTGATTTAAAGCACCGTCATAATGTAAGAATTGCATAAATGTCAAATCACAAAGGATACTGTAAATGATTTCTTTCTCAGCAAATAAAATAACCCCAGGTAGACAAATACAACTACACCCCCCCCCCCAAAAAAAAGAACCTTGTAAAGAGGGTTTCAGTCTAGGTTGGCACAAATGCATCCATGTGCCTGGGACCTGGGGCCACAGGACACACTCCTGCCCTCTAGACCCTTCGACTCAGGACACTCCACTTTCACAATGATATTTTGTTTATTACAGGAATATATTCTCATTTTTAAATTTAAACAGGGGTTCCCCGCTGGTTTACCGGTCAGGACTCGGCATTTTCACCACTGTGATCTGGGTTCAGTCTCGAGAACAGATCCCACATCAGACATGCCACAGTCAAAAAATAAAATTAAATTAAAACTTAAATTTAAACAAAGAAGATTTTAAAAGCACCCCCTGCCCCTTTGTCCCTACCCCTGCTCCCATTCCTATTTTCTTTTCTTTTCTTTCTTTTTTTTTTTTTTTTGGCCACACCAAAATGGGGATGGCATGAGGAAATTCCGGGGTCAGGGATTGAACCCATGCCACAGCAGCAACCTGAGCCACAGTGGTGACAACCACCAGGTCCTTAACCGGCTGAGCTACCAGGGAACTCCTCCTATCCCTATTTTCTACCAGCCCTACTTGTCTTCCCTAATGTAACTCCTCCTAGCTATGCTGTGTGTCCTGATGGGCAGTGTTCGGGGCATTTAATTGCATGTGCGTATATAGTATCAGACTCCTAAATATACAATTTCTTACTCAAGAATTAAAGTATTTGACCTGAGCCACTTAGATATTGACGTGAACATCTAGATTAAACTTTCATCTCTGCAGCTGGCTTGTGCCCTTTACATGGTAGAAGCTAACTCCTCAGTAATTGCAAAAGGAATCAGTGCTGTGGTTAACTCTCAATTATCTGAAAAACCATTTTCCAGTCTGGTAACTCCTGGGCCCTCTCTGCCTTTCCAACTCTACTTGGGTACCATATGTTGGCTATTTTACCTTTCATTAGCATCTCAGCCAGAAAGTAAATTGATTAGATTAAAACGACTTCGAGTATAACAGTTGTTAATTGTGACCCATTTCTTCAGTACATTCAAAAACAGAGAACTCGGGGAGTTCCCATTGTGGCTCAGCGCTAACAAATCCAAGTTGTGTCCATGAGGATGTGGGTTCGATCCCTGGCCTCACTCAGTGGGTTAAAGAGCTGGCATTGCTGTGAGCTGTGGTGTAGGCCAGCGGGTACAGCTCCATTTCGACCCCTAGCCTAGGAACTTCCATATGCCGCAGGTGTGGCCATACAAAGAAAACAAGAGAGAGAGAGAGAAATTGGAAATTAATTAAATTTAAGAAAAACAGAGAATTTGGAAATTATTTTTCCTCTGATTGCCTAACATGAGATTTGCGTTCATCTGCAAATTCTACCTGCTCATGCCCTGGGCACCCCTCCCCCACTGCCCACAAGCTCGGACAATCACGGTTTGGCTTTGGCTGAGATTTATAGGGGAACGTATCTGGATTTCCCTCTCTACCCTGGTCTGCTAATGTCCAGTTGGCTGCCATTCAGGGCAAGGTGCCAGGCCTATATTTTGGCAAAGGATCCTTCAGAGAGATAGGGGTGGATGTGATTTGGCCGCTATGTGAGATCTGGCATGTGATTTTATGTGCTGCGGTGTTATGTTTCCCAAATTCAGCACATGCACTTAGAAGGCTGCTCATCATCACCACAGAACATCCAAGGCAGCATCCACTTGGCACCAGAGAGCATTCGGAATGTCTTTTCAAAATAATATTTGAGTGAGCGGCCCGGGAAACGCACAATGGAGTAGCACTGCGTGGTACTGACCTGTTATGCTGATGTGGGTGTTTCATGGGAAATTTCAAGATTTTTCACTGCTTCTGACAATCTGAAAGAACTCTGGAAAGACATGGGATCCACTTTATAATTGTTTTCATTTGTTTGGTGAAAACAATGGCAAGCGCTAATTTAAAATAAAACAATATTTCTTGAGTTAATAAACATGATAAAAAAAAAGGACTGTTTGAACTTTGCCTTCCCTCTGCTTTTCTTAGACAATTCACAAACAAGGATGAAGAATGCTTTCGAATCACTCTTCTGAGCAAAGCTGTCTGGCCCCTGGCTTACAAGTGTTTTCAGGAATACTTTCCCCCACCAAGCTGGGGTTTCAAATTTGTGATGATAGATTCTGGCAGCAGGTTTCTGGAAAATGTATCTCTATACCATGTAGTGAAACTCCAGCACTTCACTTAGCCGAGCGTGATGTTAATTTGCTGTCATCAGAAAAAATGCCCGTGTATCACTTAAGAGAATAATAGCAGGGTCCCAAATAATTTTTAAGGGATGCATGTCAAACACTTGGAGTCAGTTTTGTAGGAAGAAGTCAGCAAAAATAGAGCAAGCATGGCCCCTCGTCCCTCAAAACCATCAAGTGGCTGGCTAAGTTCAAGGTGTATTGGTGAAGTGTATGATTCATCGTCTGATTTTGGACAAAGTTTGGTTAAGAAAAGTAACGCCACACCACTGGGAGAACGGCTTCCCTGAGGCTGGATTTCCTCCTGTGTCAAAACAGGGGAGCAGGCTGATGACCTGCAAGGCGTCTTCAGACCAAGAATTCTCAGCCTGCCACCAGGGTTCTCCCTACATGTCCTTTTCCCCAGCAAGAATGTTATTAGAAGATCAGGAAGGGAAAAGGGCAAGTAAAATGACAGGCCAACATGTTGTCAAGAGCTTCATCTACTTTCACCAATGTCTTGTGCTCACGCAGAGCCCAGCCGAGTGCAGAGCAATTGGTTTGGGGAAACAAACACAAGTTAGATATCACAATGTCATGTTTAAAAAAAAAAATGACGTCACTCCAGGTGTGGGTTTGTAGCATTTTAACCAACTGGGAACTCAGTTTTCCTTCTTCCTTACCAGTACCCAAGTTACCAAGAAAACCATTTATTTGACCAACAGTCATAAACAACAATAGGAATCTCGGTGCTGCGCAATTAAATGAGATGTATACCCTTCACACAGTGATTGGCAGTAGTAAATAATCGGTACTTGTTAGCGATTGTTGCATTGGTGACAACTTAACGTTTGATAATCTCCTTCATGAAGCAGTTTCATCTGTTATTTCACTTAATCTGATCTTTCAACATGCGTTGAATGAATGCCTGCTATGATGCGCCAGGATCTGTTCTGAGCACTGGGAATACGATCATGACCAAGATTGGAAGAGGCTGTGCCCTCACAGAATTTATGTTCTGGTTGGGGAAGAAAAACAGTGAACTAGGAAAAATGGTACAGTGAGGGGACCAGGGTAAGAAAGGTTGGGGACTGGTTTTTATACCCGGGGTCTGGGGAAGCCCTCTCTGGTGAGGAGACACTTGAGCAGACGCCTGAAGGAAGTGAGGGGTGAGCCCTGCGAATGTTCATGGGAAAGTCATTGAAGGTGGAGGGAACAGCAGATGCAAAGGCCCTGGGGTAGAAAAGTGGGCAGCATGTTTGGGAAAGAAAAAGGAGGCCCACGTGCTGCAACCAGGCAGGGGGTAGTGAGAGGCTGGGGAGGGAGGATGCCAGGGGCCTGGACCATGGAGGGATTCTGTTTTTTTCCCTGGGTAAGAGGCAAAGCCTTTGGAGGGTCCTAAGCACAGGAGGAAAGCAGGGTGGGGGCTGAGGGGACAGAGGACTGAAACCAGGTCAGGGTGAGACTTAAGTCTGCTCTTTCCATGCCTCCCAGGACAGACACAGGACAAGGGAAAGGCGGACGTACCCATGATATTAGGAGACACGGAATTTGATCCAGCTTCAAGTAAGAAATCTGGGGAGTTCTTGTTGTGGCTCAGTGGGTTACGAATCCGACTAGTATCCATGAGGATGCAGATTCGATCCCCAGTCCCAATCAGTGGGTTAAGGATCTGGCTGGCATTGCCATAAGCTGCAACACAGGTCACAGATGTGTTTTGGATCCAGTGTTGCTGTGGCTGTGGCGGAGGTGGGCAGCTGCAGCTCCAGTTTGACCCCTAGCCTGGGAACTTCCATATGCTGCGGGTGTGGCCCTAAAAAAATAAGCAGAAAAAAAAGGGGGGGGGGAAGAAACCTGGGGTGAGGGGTGGCAGTCACTGGATTCATAGGGCCATCCCGCAAAAACCAAAGCCTCTAGCCAGTTCACTGGAGAAGAAAAGTAGCTTCCGATCTGAGCTACGAAGTGTGAGAGAGCCCCACCGCGAGGGGGGGGACCCCATCAGAATCCCTTCAAGGAACTCCACGTCCTTCTCCACCAGGCTAGGGAGCCTCCAGTCTCCTCAGAGGAAGCTGCCAAGAGGTTCGGTCCTCAGAGAGGAGACACACCTGCATCAATCACATGACTATTCATCCAGTGCTGACATGCCCACACCTGCGATAGGCCAGCAAGAAATCCTGGTCCCTGTCGCCAATTTGTTTATAATCTGGCTCAGCTGAGATGGTACTCACACAAAATGCTTTGTAAGCAAACCACTGAGGTTTAACCAAAGGCTCACCCAGAAAATGTTCTTAACAAGTAGCTGTGGCGGGAACTGCTAAAACTTGTAGGAGTTAGGATAGAGGAGAGATCCCGGCCTCGGTGCTCCTGGGAAGGCTCGGGGACTCCGGGGCAGAACGCGGGATGTGTGCTGGATGGAGAAGGTTTCAGGCCAAGGGAGAGGGATGAGCAAAGATTTCGTCCCCACCAGTTCCCCGGGGAACGTGGCTAACACGAGAAAGCTGCATATTGTTTGGTGTCTCTTGTATAGCACTTCTGTCGTGCTGTCCTCTGAACTTTCTTCCCGATATAATTATACCATCCTCCCCTACTGCATTTTATCCTCGCAGAGACCGCGATATTGGGGGTAATGGGGAATCCTGTGATCCTGTGACTGGCCTGCCTACTGTTGGAGAAGTCCTGTCACTAGATGGAGAAGGTGTCCCTGCCAAGCAGCGGGCGGTGATGACTCTCTGCCATCTGCTGGCACATCCCCTTCCAGCCACAGAAAGGCCCCCTATAGCTCTGAAAGGATGTCTGGGGGCATTTCCCCTGATCCTCAAGAGGCCTGAGCCGCAGGCCCTCACCAGGCAGGCCCCTCCCAAACCCAGGGAAGGGTCCGGGAGTGTATCCATGGGGTCACATTGTAAAATAGGTGAAAGTAATGAATGTTCTGTTCTGTTCTCGTTTTCGGCCGCACCCACGGCATAAGGAAGTTCCCCGGCCAGGGATAGAATCCGAGCCGCAGCTGCAGCAACTCTGGATCCTTAAGCCGCTGTGCCACAGCGGGAACTCTAAAAGTCATGTATTTCAAGGGCAATCGGTGAAGATCACTTAGTGTTTGTACTCCCAATTTTCTTCTGCTTCTCTGTGTCACGGGGCAGACATTCACGTGGCTTGTGGTGCCTTCTCTGTATATTTAAGTGATTGCTAAGCCAGCCTGGTACGGACAGGGCTTCTAGGACCCTGCCCCTCTCCCTCCCTGCCTGGTGGTGTGATGAAAGGAGGCAGGGCCAAAAGGGTCTGTCAGGAAACTCATGTGGCCCTCGTACATGGGTTGTGGGGGAGAAAAAAGCATTTGAAATAAAGGGCAACTGGCCCGTGAAAAATTCTTGCAGTCATCAGACATGTAAATGGGAAGCCAAAGATTTAGTTCTCATTAACACCTATTCAAAATGGCTTGGTCTCCTGTCAGGATATTAGGGGTGGGGTGGGGGTGGAGAGCATTAACACTAACAGAGGTTTCTTAAGAAAAATATGCTCCCCCCCGGATTTGGAGATATTTGTGGTCTTTTTTTCTAATTGCAATTTGCTGTGATTTATTTTTCTCATTCTAAATAAAATTGACTTTCCTGTCTACATTTGTATTTGTGATCTTCTATTGTTTTCCTAAAGAGGTCATCCCAAATTACATAAGCTCCAGGCCTCACAGAAACCTTGATCCACCTCTTGAATATCCATATTAGCTTAAATAAGCTGAAAATCTCTCTTGCCAGAACCATGGAAGGCACTGATTTCTTTTTGTCTGGTCGAGAGGCGGTGTGCTACAGACTAGGGTCAGGGACTGGAACTGGACCACCAGGGTTCAAAAGCCGTGGGAAGAATGCGCCACCACACACCTGAGGAGGCACTTCACACATGGTAAACGTGTAACTAGTACTTTAGACCTGTCTGTTCTTGTTCCGAAAACTTACTCAGATACAACAATTACAAAATACATAACTTTAATAATTTGTAACCGTTTTATGTTCAATCTTTTTTTTTCTTCTTTTAGGGTCATACTTGAGGCATATGAGGTTCCCAGACTAGGGATCGAATCGCAGCTACAGCTGCCGGCCTACAGCACAGCCACAGCAACGCAGGATCCAAGCTGCATCTGTGACTTACACCACAGCTCACAGCAATGCCAGATCCTTAACCCATTGAGCAAGGCCATGGGTCGAACCCGCGGCCTCATGGATGCAGAACACGGGAACTCGTATTTCAGTCATTTTTAAGTGAAACACCACTTTAAAAGTAAAGAGTAAATTGAGGCTTTGTGCTCATTTCACCCATTTCACACCAGAAGGTAACATGACGATGGAGTGCGGGTGTCAAATGAATTCAGCTTGAAGAAATCGGCACGACAGAGAAGAGAATATGTGAAAGGCCGAGCTCCCTCCAAGGGCGGAAAGATTCCCCCGCCCCAGGGCTAAGCCATGGGGTCCTCAAGGGCAGCTGCTCTTCGAGTCACTAAGAGGGTTTTACTGACCCCTTGTGGGAGAGAGGAGTTGGTGCACCAAGGAAGACGCCAGTTCAGGGAATTTTTTTTTTTTCTACAATCCTTCAGCGAAAAAAGCAGAAAGGTGAGGTATGTTACTAACTCCCTGGGTTCTTCCTATTCAACCTGAAACTCTCATTTACAGTCAATTCTCACATCACCTTTTTTCCTGACAGACTTCAGAGCTCCCATCAAAGGCAGGAGGTGTGCGATATCAGGCTGTGCGGCCTTTGGTTGTTTAAAAAAAAAAAAAAAGGAAAGGAAGGAAGGGAAGGAGGGAAAGAGGGGAGATAAGAAAAAGAAAACTAATGTTGGAACCTAGTGCAGTTACTAACTAAATGAAAAACTTAGTTGAATTTCTCTGAACCTCCCCATCCTCACAGGTAAAATGAAACGCAGTGACAGAATCAGATGATGTGTATAATGCACTGTGCATGGTAGGTGCTAAATAAGTGTTTGTGTTGCTATCATCACACACAAGAATGTCATATTTACTCATGATCTTGATGCCTACTAGGCAGTTACTTCACACTCCTGTATAGAACATCCCCTTAAAAAGAGAAAAAAAATTAGAGGTTTCTCTTCAATGAACAGTTTCCTCAGTTGAGACCAGGTCTGACAGCCTCTGACCATTCACGCAGATAGAAAACACTTCTTGTGCAGGAAGCTTGGTTTCCCTTGTGCAAGCAGAATTCCAGGTGAGGGCACAGAGGACACCACTTCCCGCCCCTGTGGGGCCAGCAGGACCGTCCTGGAGTCTGGCGTGTGTCTTCCTTTATCTTCATATAAGAAACGCCTAAGGTCCCACTCGGAGGTGGATACTCTTTGCTGAAACCAGAGGGAGATGATTCCCATTTTTCCCAACCTGCAGTGTGAGGTTCCTACGTTGTGAAATAACAAGCTCTCGGGATTCCCAGGACATAATGGGATGGGAAGGAGGTTCAGGACAGCACGTTGGCGGTGTTTTCCCCCACAGGGGACACAGGGCAAGGCCTCCCCACTCTTTCCCTTCTTCCCGGGGGAGCAGAGATGGGGCTGAAGGGTAACAGACACTGACTTGGAGGGACTGGGTTAGAGGAAACCAAACTGCCTGGCTTAGGGTAACTTAGCTGAAGTCCTGGAATGACGCCCACAACTTTCCAGGCAACCCTGACCTCCCAGTGCACCAAGCCAGGGCGGCCCAGAAGACGACTTTCCAGGCCACTCACCCAAGGCCCTTCAACTCTGGAATGATAACTTCTACTTTCCTTTCCTTGTCTCCCTCTACAGAGCAATTTTTTTTTAAGTTATTCTATGTAGTTAAGTATTAAAAGTCATTGCAAAAAAAAAAAAAAAAACCCTTCATTTTCACAACCCAAAATCAGAGCACTACTGACAACACTGAGTTGTTAGAGGATTATGATGCATGTGTAACACATTTGGCATGGTTCTTGGCTCATAGGAAGATCTCAATAAATATTAGCTGTTAAAAAAAATAAATATGAGTTCCCATCGTGGCTCAGCGGAAATGAATCTGACTAGCATCCATAAGAACACAGGTTCGATCCCTGGCTTTGCTCAGAGGGTTAAGGATCTGGTGTTGCCATAAGCTGTGGTGTAGGTCGAAGACGCGGATCAGATCTAGTGTTGCTGAGGCTGTGGTGTAGACCAGCAGCTACAGCTCTGACTCGATCCCTAGCCTCAGAACCTGTATATACCATGCGTGTGGCTCTAAAAAGACATAAATAAATAAATAAATAAATAATAAAGGTCGTTCATTACTAAAATGTGAGAGGTTAGGTGAAGACCTCTGGCATAGTATGCGTACCTGTGTTTTTTTAGAAAGGGAACCAATGTAACTGGTTCCTAAATAAGCCTAAATAAATAAATAAAATAGATATCTAACAAGGTCCTGCTGAATACCACAGGAAATTCTACTCAGTATTCTGTCTAACCAGTATGGAAAAAAAATCTGAAAAAGAATGGATATATGTACATGTAAACTGACTCACTTTGCTGTACTCCTGAAACTAACATGACATAAGTCAACTATAGTCCAATAAAATTTTTTCAAAAAAGAAAGTAGAAAAAGTAAATAAAAATAACGGAGGGTAAATAAACCATAATTATTTACAATTATTAAAACCGTTTTGTATGTATTAAATAGTTAAGTATTTATATTAACTATCAATTAAATTAAATTAATAATTATATAATTATTGAAACACATATTTATAGATTTTAATTATTTTAATTAATTATTTAGTAAATTAATAATTATGTACTTATTTAAAAATCATATTATTTACAGGGGAATGGAGGTTGGAAGGGACAGCAATGGAAGAATATATCTTGTTTGTGGGACTGACTTTGTAAAAATGTACGTATTTTACATAATTTAAAATGAAATTGAACAAATTAATGAATAAGGCAATTCTTAATATCCAAAAATGAAAGTAAACCTGTATACCCAGTTGGTAGCATAATCAGAGAGAGAGGACTACTCCAAGGACTGCAAAACACAGAACTTTGAGTAAAACATCCCCAGTGGGAAATACTCCAACATTAGAAAAAACTATAAAAAAAAATTTTAACTGTTTCTGCAAATTATAGAAAACATTGTGCTTATGCAATAAAAAGCAAATACATTTATTAAATGATTGAAAAGAGATGTAGATATACAATCAATGAGGCTAAATAAATAACCAATTGTCCTGAATTTGAATTAGAAAGTTCAGTTTGAACACATGGTCTAGTTTTTCTTAAATATGTTCCTAGCTCTTTCCACTGAAAAGGCCAGGAAATAATGACCTTTCCAAAAGCACTGACATTGCTTTATGGCCTTTATATGTCATTTATCACTAAATAGTCAGGACTCCTCGGAGAAAGGTTCTATTCCAGGTCTGTACAGAAAAGGTACACGATGAGACTGGAAATCTTGTCATTTCAGAAAGTGAGGAAGCTCTCAAGGATGAACAGGTTTGTGTCAGTTAGAACTCGGGAGGGAATCTGAATAACTTTCTACTGACCAAAGATGGGCCAATGTGAGCTTCAAAGAGAACAATAACTGCAATATACTGAAACATATAAACTGTTTAAATCTGGAAATTTATAATACTGCAAACAAAAGTCCAGGACCAGCCAGATGGCCTCACAGGCGAATTCTACCAAAGATACAAAGAAGAACTTATACCCACCCTCCTTAAACTTTTCTTTTCTTTTTTTTTTTTGCCTTTTGTCATTTTAGGGCCGCGCCCGCAGCATGTGGAGGTTCCCAGGCTAGGGTCTAATCAGAGCTGTAGCCACTGGCCTATGCCGCAGCCACAGCAACGCAGGATCCGAGCCGCATCTGCGACCTACACCACAGCTCATGGCAACGCCGGATCCTTAACCCACTGAGCAAGGCCAGGGATCGAACCCACAACCTCATGGTTCTTAGTCGAACCACAAAGGGAACTCCCAGCAGTGTCTTTTGTAAAGCAGTTTTTTTGTTTAATTTTATTGGAATATTGTTGTATTGGTTTCAGGCATACAGCAAAGTGAACCAGTCATACATATAAATATATCCATGTTTTCCCATATAGGTTATTACAAACTATTGAGATTTTCCAATACTATACATATACAGTACATTCTCATTAGTCATATATTTTATACAGTGGCGTGTACATGTTTTTCCCACTCTCCTAATTCTTTCCTCCCCCACAGTGGTTTCACCTATTGTAAACATAAGGTTGGTTTTGAAATCTGTGAGTTTATTTCTGTTTTATAACTAGGTTCTTTTGTGTTATTTTTATTAGCTTCTGCATGTAAGTGATATCACATGATATTTGTTTTTGTCTGATTTACTTCACTGTGATCATCTCTAGGCCCATCCAAGTGGCATTATTTTGTTCTTTTTTATGGCTGAATGCTATTTCATAGTATGTATGTACCACATCTTTATTCATTCCTCTACTGATGAACATTTAGTTTGGCAAAGCAGAAATTTTTAATTTTAAAGAAGTCCAATTTAATCTTTTCTTTAATGTATCATGCTTTTGGTATTGTATCTAAAAACTCATAACTAAGCCCAAGGTCACCTGGGTTTTCTCCTATGTTATCGTTTAGAAGTTTTATTTGGCATTTCATTTTTAGCTCTATGATTCATTTGGGGTTAATTTTTGTGAAAGGTGTATGGTATGTATCTAGATTTTTTTCTTTTTGTCTTTTTGCCTTACCTAGGGCTGCACTCACGGCACATGGAGGTTCCCAGGCTAGGGGTCTAACAGGAGCTGTAGCTGCTGGCCTTCACCACAGCCACAGCAACGCGGGATCCGAGCCACGTCTGCGACCTACACCACAGCTCATGGCAACGCCGGATCCTTAACCCACTGAGCAAGGCCAAGGATTGATCCCGCAACATCATGGTTCCTAGTCGGATTCATTAACCACTGAGCCACGATGGGAATTCCCTAGATTTTTCTTTTCTGCATGTATATACCCAGTTGCTTCTGCACCGTATCTTAAAAAGACTGTTCTTTTCTATTTCATTGCCTTTGTACCATTGTCAAAGATCTGTTGATTATATTTGTGTGTGCCTATTTCTAGGTTCTATTCTGTTTGATCCATTTGCCTATTCTTTTACCAAAATCACACTGTCTTGATCATTTTTTAAAAATTGAGATATAGTTAACATAATGTTTTGATTACTTCAGCTTTATAGCAAGTCTTGAAGTCAGGCAGTATTTGTCCTATAACTTTGTTCTTCTTCAGTATTGCTTTGGCTATTCTGAGTCTTTCCTTTCCATACGAACTTTAGTATCAGTTTGTCAATATCCATAAAATAATTGGCTGGAAGTTTATTTGGAAGTACACTGAATCTTTAGATGAGGTGGCGAGAACTGACATCTTTACAATATTGACTCTATCCATAAACATGGAATCTCTCTCCATTCATTTAGATCTTTTAAAATTTCTTTCATCGGTTTTATAGTTTTCCTCATATAGATCTTGTACATATTTTGTTATATTTATACCCAAGTACTTCAGGTTTTTTGGTGCTAATGTAAATGATATTGTTCTAAATTCCAATTTTTTTTCATTGTTGGTATATAGAAAAGCAGTTAACCATTTGTACATTAAGTCTATATCTTGTAATCTTGCTATAACTGCCTATTAGTTCCAAGAGTTTTCTTGTCAATTCTTCAGGAAATTTCTTTGTAAACAATCATGTCATCTGCAAACACAATCTTATTTCTTCCTTCCCAATCTGTATAGTTTTTACTTCCTGTTCTTGTCTTACTAATATAGTAAGGATTTTAGTACAATGCTAAATAAGAGTGGGGAAAGGGGATATCTTTGCCTCATTCTCAACCTTGAAGGGAAAGAGCATCTACTTTCTACCTATTAAGGTGAGGTTAGCTGTAGGATTTTTGTATAAAGCTATTCAGATTATCTATTTCTCCTTGTGTGAGTTTTGGTAGATTGTATCTTTCAAGGAATTGGTCCATTTCATCTGTTATCTAGTTTGTGGGTATAGGGTTGTTTATCATCCTTTTAATGTCCATAAGACATTAATTTTAACAAGTCTTTTCATTTCTAATATTAGTCATTTGGGTCTTCTCTTTTTTTTTTTGTTTAGGGCCACACCCATGACACATGGAGGTTCCAAACTCCAGAGCCACAGCAACACCAGATCCCTGGCGCATGTGCAACCTACACCACAGCTCATGGCAATGCCAAATCATTAACCCACTGAGCAAGGCCAGGGATCGAACCCGCAACCTCATGGTTCCTAGCTGGATTCATTAACCGCTGTGCCATGACGGGAACTCCCATGTCTTCTCTTTTCTTAGATAAATTTTCTGGCTAGAGGTTTATCAATTTTATTGATCTTTTCAAAGAACCAACTTTTGGTTTCCTGGATTTTCTCTATGACTTCTTGTTTTTACTATCATTGACTTCTGCTCTAATTTTGTTTTTCTTCTCCTGGTTCCTTTGGATTTAATTTTTTTTTTAATTCTTTTTCTCATTTCCTAAGATGGAAACTTAGATTAATCCTTTTAGATCTTATTTTCTAACATACATATTTAATGCTATGAATTTCCCTCTAAGAGCTGCTTTCACTGAATCCCACAAATTTTGATAATTTGTTTTTATTTTCATTTATTCCAAAATATTTTTTACATTTCTCTTGAGACTACTTCCAGCCATATTATTTGGAAGCACGTTGTTTAGTCTCTAAGATCTGTGGGGTCTTCCAGCTATCTATCATGGATTTCAGAATTCTATGGTCATCTGTGAAAACACTGTATATGATTTCTCTTTTATATTTGTTCCAATTTTTCCTTTTCTAATGTTCTCCCTTGATTAGAACTGAGTTTCTGACCAATGTTATTTTATTTCTTTCTGAAACTCTTCCTTTGACACTTCTCCCAAGTTCAGTCTACTGCAACAAATTTCCTCAATTTTTATTTCTCAAAAAAAGTCTTTGTTTCTCCTTTACTTCTGAAGGATAATTTCACTGGAGATAGAATTCTAGGCTGATATATTTTTTTTCTTTCAACACTTTAAATACTTTGTTTCACTCTCTTCTCACCTGAATGGAATCTTAAGAGAAGTCTAACATAATATACTTGCTCTTTTAGAGGTAAGCTTTCCCCATCTGTTCCAGGCCGCTTTCAAGATTTTCTCTTCATTTTAGGTTTCCTACAGTTTGGATATGATATGGTCATATGTCATTCTTTGGTATTTACCCTGCTTGGTGTTCTCTGAGCTTCCTCCATCTGTGGTTTAGTGATTATCATTAATTTTGGGAAATTCTCACTCATTATTGCTTCAAATAGTTCTATCTTCTCCTTCCAGAATTCTCATTAAACATATGTTACACCTTTTGTAATTTTCCCATAGTTTTTGGATAGTTGTCCCATTTTTTTTCTCTCATTTCAGTTTTGGAAATTTCTATTGACCCATCTTTAAGTTCAATATCCTTTCTTCAGTCATGTCCAATCTACTGATGCCATCAAAGACATTCTGCATTTCTGTTAAGTGTTTTTATCTTTAGTATTTATTGCAATTCTTTTTTTTTAATTTTTCCATTATAACTGGTTTACAGTTTTCTATCAATTTTCCAACTGTACAGCGTGGTGACCCAGTTACACATACATATATAGATTCATCAGAAGTGATTAGACATAGTTCCTGGTGCTATACAGCAGGATCTCCTTGCTTTTCCATCCCAAAGGTAATAGTCTATAACTATTAACCCCAGACTCCCATACCAACCCACTCCCTCCCTCACCCTCTTGGCAACCACAAGTCTGTTCTCCAAGTCTGTGATTGGTTCCTTTTTTTTAGAGTCTTTTTTTTTTTTTTTAAGAGTTTGCATCTCTCTGCTTACATTACCTATCTTTTTGGATGCTGTTTACTTTTTCCATTAGAGCCCTTGTCTAGGAGTTTGGTCATGTTTACTACAGGCTAAAATTTCATCCCATGTCCTTGTTTTTCTGTCCACTATTGTCTTTGGGTTTTCCTAGAGACTTTAAAAAAAAAAAGGTCTGAAATGTGCTATTATTTCAGTTGTCCTGTTATTACACAGGAGCCGTTTGGATGTGCTGATAAGATGTGGGGGGTGGGGGGAGGAAGTATTTGACAGTCCTATGATTAGGTCTCAAAATTTTAGTGAGCTTCTGCCCCAGAGCTATCACTTTCACAAATGCTTCTCAGTACTTTTCCCCTCTTAAGTGAGCCAATAAGTCTCCACTGGGTTAGAGTTGGATATCTGCGTTTCCCCAAGTAGAAGCCTGGAGTGGATTGGAGTTGAATATTTTGTCAAGTTAGGCCTTAGCAAAATAGTTTCACTTAAGGTCAGGATGTTAAGTTTAACAGAATGTTCTGGGTGTATGGTTACTTCCTCCCTTCCCCTATCAGAAGCACAAGGGGCTTCTTCTCTGATCTTCACTGTAAGAATCTTGTAGTTCTCTTGGTGGTGAAACTTACAAAAGTGTGAGGATCACTCTGGAGTTTTAATTTAAATTTGTCCACACTGAGTCTCTAGCAACTGAACAACTACACTTTAGAGTTTCCTGTCCTAGCACTGGGATCAGCAGTGGTCGCAGCACCTGGGCTTCTGCTTTAGGAAGCTGTGATTCTATCTGCCTGTCTACTCTTTTTGCAGTAACGGCTTGTCCTGCAACCTCAAATCTCTGGCGGGATCAAAAAGAGCTAGTAATTTTCTGGTTGTTCAGGGTTTCTTTTCCCTTGCTGTTAAAACAGGGGTATCAGTTTCCAAGCTCTTTACATGCCAGACTGGAAACCAGAAGTCCAAACTTATTTTTGAAAGGACAATAACTACTAAGGTAATATGTAGGCAAGACTGAAGTGGGAAGGGGCTGTTATAGTGGGATCAGGTAGAACACTTCTGAAATTATGCAGGAAAAGTTGACAAGTCCTTGACAAAAGCATCAGGAGTGAAGATGAGGACTAAGCTCAAGGTATTTCCAAAGAAGCAATAACAGGATCCAGCAAATAATTAGATGTGATAAAAGTAGCCAATATGGAGTTCCCTGGTAGCTCAGTGGGTTAGGGATTCAGCATTGTCACTGCTATGGTGCAGGTTTGATCCCTGGCCCTGGAACTTCTGCATGCTACAGGCAGCAAAAAATACATAGTCAAACATGACTGGAGTTTCTAGTTTAAGAAACTGGATAGAAAAGAATACTATTAACACAAGTATACCGGAAATAGTCAATTTAAGGTTGGGACATATTAGGTCTGAGGTGTCTGGATACCTATTAAAATATGCCCAGATTAAGTTGTAAATAAGAATATTAGGATACAGAATCCGGAATCTTCCAAACTATAATATGGTGACTGAGCCACAGTAATGATGAGATTATTGATATGGAACATGCAAATAAGAAGCAGCATGTAAACTATAAGCATTTTCAAAAACCAGGGATACCATAAACACTTTCTTCTAGAAACACTGAGAATTTTGAGCAAATTATTTCGAGATTAATCCCACACTTACATAGGAACTCCTGTATAACACTTCTGTTCATCTTGGTAGATTTAAGTTACCCTGCAATGAAATCTTATCAATTCTCTGAATCTCCGGTTGAGAATATATTCTCAACATGAGGAACATACAGAAATACAGGCCCAGATTCCCATCAGTATCTTTGGGGTAGATAATACCATTCCCTCCCAAAGATGACTTTGTCCTAAGCCTTGGAACCTATGAATATGTTACATTACATGGCAAAAGAGATTAAAGTTGCAGGTGGAATTAAGGATGCTTGTCAACTAAAATTAAACACGTTATTCTAGACTATCCAGATGGACCCAATGCTATAACAAGGATCCTTAAAGGAGGAAAATCTTTAGAGGCAGAAGAGGCAATGTCAGAGTGATTTAGTGTGAGACACAATGGCAATTGCTGGCACTGAAGATGGAAGAGACCAAGGAATGTGGGCCACCTCCAGCAGCTATAAAGAGCAAGGTAATGGATTCTCCCCAGTAGCATCCAGAAAGGAACACAACCCTGACAACAACCTGATTTTAATCCAGGGAGACTCATGCCAGACTTCTGACCTCCAAATTTCCTACTGTGTTAAGCCACTACATTCATGGCAATTTGTCACAACAGCAATAGGAAACTAACACAATACTCTTGTACTATAACATACATATTAACAGCATATAACCTTTCTGAACTTCAGACTTTCTTCAGTATGGTTTGGCCACAGTCAGTAGCCAAAGGCTCTCTGATCTGACTGTTTCCCTGTTTTCAGGGTTAATCTCACCTACAGAAGCTTTTTCCAAACTCTATGTCAGTGTTCCTCTCAAGATATTAACTGGTGTTCTGTGGAAATAAAGGAGAAAGGAAGTGCGGTTAATAAGTAGTCTTAAATAGATGAGAAATAATATTTATGCTGATTTGAAAATCTGTCTTTCAGAAAGTTGCCGTATCTGAGAGTGTAAGGACTTGGTATGAAGGGGCATTTTAAGCATGAATGTATTACATTTGGTTAGAGCATCACTGCAAAGTCTGCACTGCCCACTGCTGTCTCAGTAACATGACAGCAACTCAGGGACTGATGGTCACTGCTCCAGGTCTTGTCTAATCTTTTCATATCATGCTTATCATTTTTTTATCCTTAAAAATAAATTTATCAACCAGTTTTATTATAAAGAGAAAAACTATTAGTCAAATGATCATTCTTTAGCAATCAATTTACCTGAGAGATCATTTTTGGGTTCTACTTTAATCCATGCATTCATTCTATCTTATAAACTCCTATAAATGCTCTGCATCCACCATTTGAAAGTTTCCATTATTAGTAAGTTCGGGAAATGCTACACTGTAAGACTAACAAATAATTTTCATTTCTGTGAAAGACGAATCACTATCAATGATAAAAATCAAAATCAGATTTTCTAAAATGGCTTTATTTTCAAAACCTATACAGAGTTTCAGTTTAATAAAAAAATATTGCCATGAAATACCTAATTATACAGCAACAGGAGTCACTCCTCAAAATGCAGGTAATCAGAGGTAATCCAAAAATAAACTCACAATTTTAAGGTTGGAATACATGTCTTTTTCAAATAAACAATTTTAAAAGATTTTTGTTTCAGATGGTTTCCCTCTTAAACATCTGAGATACACATAATACTTAATTTTTTGAACACCAGACTACCTTTCAGTAACTTCACAAGTGATTCTATTAACCTAAAAAATAAAATAACCCCCAAACCCTTCAATTACTTAGTCACAAAATGCTAACAAAGCCAAATAAATCATTGTTTTAATATGGATACCTCTTGAAAATGAAATCTACATCTGAGTTGGGAAGTGTAATAAACTTTTTATAGAAGTTGAATCTTCATGACTAGTTGGTTTATTTTCTATCATGTTAATGCTATTCAGACTACTTGCACAATATCTCTTCATCCTGAAAGAATGTGAGGTGTCATAATAGGAAAAGATTCTTTGGCCCTATGGATATAGAGGTACCTTAAATGTAAACAATTACAATGAAAGCATTCCTTCGAGATGCAGGCACCTATGTCTTCATATAGAGTTGGAGATGTATTTCTTTGTTTTCAAAGACATAAGTTCCTTCTCAATAATAAAGGATCTGATATACTGAGATTTGTTTTCAAATGCTGCAAGAATCGAAATTCATATATACATCTATAAAGAACAATTTCAAAAGATCAGAGAAAAGCATTATATAATGATATATCACAGGCTTTATTAATGGTAAATGCATTCATTTTTAAAAGCTTAGCTTTTGTTCAGCATTTTTTAAACAAAAGCTAAGAAGCAAGAATCATTTGTCATACAAAAACTATATTCACAAACGAGACTTTAAACTTAAGTGAAAGCTAAAACACACTAGAAAAATACAAAGCAAAACAAAGCTATAAGTCAATTAAACCGCCTTCTATCACTGAATATACTGCATTTAGAACGACACAAGCATACTGAAGGTAACAAGAGTGTCAACTGGGGGGATTCAGTCTAAATAAGACTACCATTAAGAATGTCATGCACTTTGTGATTTTGGTTATTTTTAACCAAATCACTTGAACAAAAGGTCTTTTCTTCATTTGAGAGGAGGACAATCTGTGTTTACCAGATTCTCCTTTTATACTAAAATAGCAAACTGTATGAACTCTAGCTCCTCTTTCCAGATGCTACTTATACATGACTTTGCATAATGACTGAATATACAAGTACTTTCCTGGTAACAGTGTCATGGCCATAAATAACCCATTAAAAAAAAATTTCAAGTGCAAATCTAAGGAAACTTCCTTTAAAGAATTACCCAAACCCAGCACACAAACAGTATCACTATTACAACACACGTAACACACACTGAAGACCACCCTCTATAAAGTTTTAATAGTGTTGCCAAGTTTATAATTCTTTCAAGGCACTGAAGAATTATGTAGATGGATTTTCCAAAATATAATTAACAATTGCTTAAACTGTTAAAAAGCCCTGAGACAGAACTTTCGATAGCTTCCTGAAATTACAGGTTTCAGACAAAACAGCACATTTATTTTATAGAAAATCACAACACCATTTTGCTTTTGGGAGGCAGAAGTCATGTTTATGAAAGAAAATTAAGTAGACTGCACAAAAAAGTAAAATATTGAGCAGTATTATCTTTCTTATATATTTTGTAAGTGTCACTGTAACTTGTAGTTACAGATTTAGGCACCAAATTGATGTAGGAACTCGCCTTTCTTGTACCTACCAGCTTCCTCAACAAGATAAAAATCTCAATTTTAACCTCAGATTCCCATCTTTTCCTTACCTCACAAATATGAATAAATGCTGGAAAAGTAATACTCTGACAGAAAAGGAGGGAGACAGAAAATGCCAATGTAGCAACTTACAACTTTAATTCATCAGTTCTACCATCTAGTTCATATTTTCATACTCTAGTTTCACCAACTACTGACCATTTATCAGAAAACTGAGGCTCACTCTAAAAAAATCTTCCCTCTCACTGTAGCAAAGCAATGTACACATGACACGGTATTAAACAGTTTTTCCTCAAATTTAATGTTTTAAAGAAGTACAACTGTAATTATTAATACTGGTATAGTTTTATATATATGTTAAAGTTCCAAGGCTATATATGATTATCAAGTAATATCAGTAAGCATTCCTATCATAATTTTCAAGCAAATAAAACAGGTCACTTTTTGAGAGAAAACATATTTGAAACAGTTACAAGCAGACTTAAAGACAACTGACATTTTCAACAAGGCACACATAATTTGTGAAGATCTACTACTTTTCCAATTTAGTACAAATTCAGAGTTAACCTAATTTTAATGTTTAAAAGGTGTTTCTCCCCTCTGGCTCAAAATGAAATAACAGCTCTTCTAATCAACAGATATTTAAAATCCACTCAATTATGACTGAGGATAATTGGGAGGGAAGGAAGAAATTCTATCTCCAAATTTTAGGAACCTGATGTTTACCGTAACTTCAGATCTTGCAAACACAATGGAGATATTCAGGTGTTTCTTGATTTACATTTAATCAAAATTCTATTCCACCAGGGGGAAGAGAAAGAGAGGGATTGTTGCTGAATGGATATAGAGTTTCAAGTTTGCAAGATGAGAAAGTTCCAGAGATGTTTCACAACAATGTGAATATACTTAACATTACTGGTTAAGATGGTAAATTTCATGTTGTGTGTTTTTACAATAAAAAAATGCAAAAATTCTATTCCAAAATTCGATTTTTATGCAAATTATTCCTATAAAATATTTTAGATGCTCTGAGAAGGTAAGTGCTTTCCTTTTCAGATTTTTTCTAAGCAACCTATAAGCAAGTCCAACTACAGACTTATTAAAGTCTATAATTTCCAAAGCAATTGTCAAACTACACTAAAAAGACCCTTTATCCAATTAACTCTACCCTCTACATTTACTGCTTTGATAAAATTGACATGATCTCTTTTCTCTAAACTCAAAATCTGACTTTTATTCTGCAATCCCCACTGTCCTATGCAACCTCATCACCAATTCTCCTAGCTCATAAGTTTAAATAATTCCTTGTCCAAAAGGGCCCCAAATTCATAATAAACAAAGAACAGCAATTGGGCAACACATAACTAGAGAGTCTATTTCTACTATGTAAAAATGACCCAGCAAGCTTTTAAAATTGAATTGGACTTAAATCTTAAGCATCATGCACTGCAATATGTTAAAATGCTCTCATAGGCTAAAGCCACCAAAAATATAAATTTAATAAAGTTATTTTCAACATTATCAATTAACTTTATGCCTCAGTAGCTAGATGGTCAATTTGCAATGTTCAAAATTACAAACAACCAAGCATAATTGGGCTAGCTAAACTAAAACACGTGTAATATAACATTCCTATACTAATACAAAATGATCTTCTCTTGCTCCTCCCAACAAAGTTAAATATATAAGTATATAGTATAAGCAGTAAGAATGTTAAATTATGTGAAGAAAAACTACTAGAATAGCACCATCTGATAAGTTGTGCATATGTTTTGGGTAACAAAGCTGACAACATTAATTAGAAGAGTAAGAAAAAAATGTGGTAGGAGTCGGGGGTATAGAGAGGGAATCCAAACACTATTATTGACAACTCTTCCAAAGCATTAGGAAGAAATGCTATCAGTATCTTTAGATGCCTTCTTTTTGAAGGGGTCACTTCAAATATATAACGGTTGCATGACAAATTCTGTATGTGCCAAAACCCTGACAATTTTTTCAATGCTGTGTATCTAGACCCCGAAGCTCAATAAATACGTCTTTTTCTTTATGAATGCATGTCATTTTTTAAAGTAATTCTAGGAAAAGCAAAAGCTCTTTTGAGGCACAGATAAAGAGGTGATAATGATGAGGAAACATCCTAATTGGGAAAGCACTGCTGAGACATATAAGAGGTAGCAGTTTCACAGTTAGAGGAAAGTCATTTAAACAGGTCCTTAATCTTATTCTCTCACGACCCCCCCCCAAAATATTTAAAATAAGTTTTCAGGTGCTTGAAAACATGAACAGAGAAACACTTTCTATTTACTTAAACAAATTTCAAAGTAGTACAAAGAAAATCCACAAGTATATAGCACTATATTTATTGTGACTTTATGACTTTTGCAACAGTTTATGTTACTACTTTTTTTATTTTTTATTTTTTTAGGGCCGTACCTGCGGCACATGGAAGTTCCCAGGCTAGGGGTCAAATCTGAGCTGCAGCTGCCAGCCTACACCACAGCCACAGCAATGCCAGATCCTTAACCCAATGACTAAGGCCAGGGATCAAACCTGCATCCTCATGGGTACTCAGATTCATTTCCACTGAGCCATGACAGGAACTCCTCTAAGTTATTATATTTTTAATACAGAGGAATACACTGTCTGGAAGATGAAATTGCCTTTTAGGGATATAAGTTTAGGCACTGCAGCTCAGAAGACAAACAACAAGGGATTAAGTGAAGCAGAGCTCCTGACCACACAATCCTCTGGTTGGCCAAACTATGCATGAAGCAGTCTGAAGCTCCCTCCTCACAAGCTGATTTAACAGAAAAGAGATGGGTAGCCTATGGCACAGGAAGAAAAGGAAAATCCTGACTTACACTGTTTTCAAATCTGAAAGAAAATCGTCTCTTCCTTGATGTCAACATCAGCAGACAGATGTTTTATCTTTTTATGACTTTAAAATATGGCTTAGAAAAGCAGCCTCGGTGGCCCATTATTAGATAACTGAGTAGAGTCAATACAAATTTTCAAATTTAAAATTTGTAAAAATTTGTAAGTTAATCAGCTAAGCACAGATATGGAATTACTGAGTTTACACAGTCAACCACCAAAGTACACCATTGTTTTCACCAGGACTTGCAAACGCAGCTGGCATTAAATAGTCAGAAAAATGATGTTTTGAGAGCTAGAAACTTTGTACTTTCAAATTTAGTTCTTGGAGCAGAAAAACTGAAATAAGAAAAAACTACAAAAAAGATAACCACCACGGAGCTCCTACTGTGGCCCAAAATGATCGGCAGCATCTCGAAAGCACTGGGACGCAGGTTCTAACCCCAGCCCAACACAGTGGGTTAAGGACCCGGCATTGCCATAGCTGCGGCTTAGGTCATGACTGAGGCTCGGATCTGATCCCTGGCCCAGGAGCTTCATTTGCTGCAGGGCAGCCAAAAATGAAAGTGGGGAAAGAAAAGGTAACTATTCTCAGGAGTAAACTTACATAGTATGTAAGAGATACTATTGTAAACAGCTGATATTTTTATAACCTGGAAGTAACGAACCCCAAAACACTTATTTACGTATATATTCATCCTAGATGCTGAAAGATTACTCGAGAGAAAAAAAAATCATCAGATGTCCTACAGTCAAAGCTTGAGTTAAAAAAAAAAAACAACCCACAGGTAATCAGACATATTTCTGTGAATGTCCTAGTCATTCTTTCTAAAGGCATTTACCAACAGTTATTTACTGTGTCTCGGATATTGCTGGAAGTTAAAATAATATCCTCATCATTAATATAAAGAGAGACTGTTTTCTTCATAGCAAGCCCTACCATCTGAGACATAATGGAAGTGAGGCTTATGATGAAGGCAGAATCAGTAACGCTGGCAAAATGAACAGATCCTGCAGCAAAACACTACTGCCTGAGGACAGCTGCATGACCCTCCTCAGGTCCCTGGGCACCGCTGTTCAGCACACGAGAAAAGCTTGGCAGAACCTCAGAGGCCCAAATAGGGTAATATCATTTCACTGGTCAGAACAAGCCTGGATAAGTAACCACAGGGGAAACTGAGGCATATTTTTCACAGAATTTTTTTTTTAAAGCTGGCTGAACAAAACACTGTATAAATTAAGAAAGGCAACTGGTAATAGTCAGTTAACAGGTACTCTTTTATTGGATAATTCCCCCCTTCCCCATCAGTTCCCCACTATGATTGCTTATTTTGCCTTTTCATGTGTATCGGTCATTCTGAAACTGGCAATCAGATTCAAGTTAAATAATTTTCCTCTGAATCCAGAAAATAAGTTAAATGCAAAGTCATTATTCTCTCATTCTTTTTCCATTTACTCTGAGAATTCAGAATCAATCATATGGATAACTTTATGTTATCTTAAAAAGAGAATCCTCTTTTCAGTATTCCCTTAACCATGCAGAACGTGTACTATCATTTTATCATTTAATATATGTGACAATGGTTTGACTAGCCCCTTTCATTTGATGCATGATTTTTCTGAGTATCTCTGTCAATTCACTGTGTGACATCATGATAAACTGAAAGATGATCATAAGAAAGTGCATCTTTTGAGGGCTAACTTATAAACTATAAGAGAAAACTCAATAAAAACAAAAAAATAACAGGAGATCCTTAAAGGATTTTTTCCCCTTAGAAGTCAAAGGTAAATTATCTATGAATTACATGGACTTCATGCTTCAAATTGAAAGGGAAAAAAACAAAAACATAGCTTCAAACACTGTTTCATAGACTTTTTTGTTGTTCTGGTACATTTACAGTCTAATTACACTCTAGTAAAGAAACTATGATATTAAAAATTAATTCATTAGATCATCCAACTAGCTGAAAAGCTAACTAAGATCTCAAGACCAAATACTTTAGCTAACAAAACACACCAAGTTTTTTAGTTAATACAAAAGTATCCTTCGTTCAATAGCCTTTCGACAAATAGGACATTCACTCATTCGGTCTCCACAGAGCTGGCATGTTCCGTGGCCACAGAGGAAAATCATATTCTTCAGACGATCCAAACACACAGGGCACATTGTCTGGAATGTGAGATAACAACATAATAAATGCTGAGACATTTTCTAATTTGAAAGTGCACGTGACAATTCTATAACATCATTAATTTTGTCATTTTAGTCAAATAATCTATTGCTTTAAAATTTTTAAACAGTTACAATATCCTTATGAAACAAAAATACTGGTTGCACTGTCAGGTCAGTAGAAAAAGTACTACATAAAATAAATACTACATAAAACACATAGTATATACAATTTAGAATGTAAATGCTAAAATCTAATAGGAAATGGATGAAAATAGCCTCATTTGGTCTGAAACAGATTCTCCAACTCTAGGTACTCTACGCATGCCCTGTTTGTATGAAAATAACACGACGTACCCAGGGAAGCAGTGAGGAAATCCTGCAAAGAACCAAGCACGTGCTACATGGGATACACTCTCAGTCCTGATCACTCCCATTTCAGGCTTAAGGAAGTTAAAAACTGAGGGAGTTAAAAACTTCCCAAGGCAACCCACAGTGTGAACTCAGGTCCACGAGGCCCCAGAGCTCTTGCTTGTAAACCTGATGCTGCCCTGCCATTACTGTCAATGTAGACCGCTGAGTTAAAAACCATTAACCTTAGTCACATATTGATAAAAACTTTATCATCTTGGAAGAATACAGGAGTATAGTATAGTGAAATTTTCTAGAAAATCACATACTCACTTATAAGACATATTTTACATTTATAAAAACATTTTACCTTAATATACCATAATACTTCATTCTGAATTATACCTTTCCCAAATAACAGAGAAATGAAATAATTAAACAAGAATGTCTAGATAAATAAACCAGGCCTAAAGCCCATATAAAACGTAGTTACCAACTTTGACAATACCAGAAATCATTGTGAAGAAAACGAAAAAAAGGAACTGTAGTCTTTAACATGCCAGCTCCATTCTTCCAAAGTAATTTTCACATTTAATCTTAAAGTTTTGAGAAGCAAGACTATAGAAAAATCATATTTTTTTAAATGTTAAGAAGCCAAAGAAATGAATCCATATATGTATGTGTAACCAGGTCACCACACAGTGCAGCTGGAAAATATGACAGAAATCTGTAAACCAGCTATAATGGGGAAAAAAAAAAATATATATATATAAATATATAAAGAAGCCAAAGAAGCTTATTAAAATAGTTTCTTTTCCCTTAAACCTTCAAGAGGTCTATGTATTTAATTAATAACTCTTATTTCCAAAAGTAAACACATCTCAGCAGCCCAGGTTAAGTTACTTTAGATGAACATATCCTTAATAGTATGTAAAATTAGTTTTTGTCTTTTAAAAAGACATTGGGGTAATAGAAAGATTGGAGTTTTAAAACTTAAAAAAAGAGTTATTCAGATGATTTCTCTGGGTGACTTTGAAGGGGTCCCAGAAAGAAATTTCAACATTTCACAGAAAATGTGTTTCAACTGCTTAAATACTTTTGGGATGAAATATGGTAACGAAGATTACTTAAGAAAGAAAAACTTCTTTCAAATGGTAAACTCTGGACAAAGCTAGGGCTGAATTATTCTTTTAGGATCCTATTATAGTGCTCAATAAATGTCATTATTCACTATAAGAACAATTCTAATTCACAATTAAGAGACCAAAAAAAGCCTTTCACAGAGATGTGTCCAAAAATCAGTTTTATCCTTCAAGTATCTTATGGAAAATGAACTGAGATTCTAAGGGGCTTCAAAACTGTATCCATGAGGACACAGGTTTGATCCCTGGCCTCGCTCAGCGGGTTAATAATCTGTCGTTGCCTTGAGCTATGGTGTATGCCAGCGGCTACAAATTTGATTCGACCCCTAGCCTGGAAACCTCCATATACCTTGGGTGCAGACCTAAAACGACCAAAACACAAATTTTTTTTTAAACATTTGATTTTATATTAGAACAAGCTAAATATGTTGCTACATTAAAAACTTATAAATCCATGTTTATCTTTACTTATTCACTATATAACAAGTATTACCAGATGCTGGATTTCAGGACAAAAACTGGCCTAATCATAGTTTTCATCACTTCAGATGGGTGTTTAAATTCCTGTTAAATATATGCAATTAATTCTAGTCATCCCAAAGGTCACTCGTTATCCTGGGCCACTATCTATTGGTTACGTTACTTCCTTATAAATCTAGATGGAAAAGACAAGAGCACGATCTAACAACTGCACGCCGACACTGATGTGATTGCCACACTAAGAAGTAACACCCTCTGCTGCTCAATCCTTTGAATTAATTGCTGGGTCAAATGGTAAGATAAGGGGGAAAGAAGACTTTCTTACGTACCATATACCTACAAGTTTTAGGTAACTTTTTTATTTTAATGCCATTTTGATTAAATATTAAGTGGCTACCCAGGAGTACTCTTTGGTATGTATGCTATATAAAGAATAATAGCACCACCACTCAGTTTAAAGCATGGAATTCTACCCACGCTTTTGAGGCCCCTTGGTATGAACACTCCCACCCTTCCCTGGTAACCACCGCTCTGAATTTTGAGTTCATTTATCTTTCCCGTGCTTTTCCTTATGGGTATGTGTATATGTATATCCTTTTCTTTTTACTGAAATATCACATCTATATAGAAATGTGCACAAATCATAAGTGTACAATTTAACAAAAGCTCACAAACTGATCAAATGCATGTAATCAACTTACACCATGAAAAGAAGGGTCATCAGTACTCTAGAAACTTCTCATGCCCCTTCCCAGCCACCCCAGCCAAAAATACTACCCTTGATTTTAAACACCATCTGTGTGGTTATTTTTTCCAAGTTTCCATCCCCAAACATAACCTTTTTAGGTTTTTTGTTTGTTTGGTTTGGGATTTTTTTTTTTTTTTTTTTTTTTTTTTTTTTTTTTTTTTTTTGCTTTTTAGGGCCGCACCCGTGGCATATGGAGGTTCCCAGGCTAGGGGTCAAATCGGAGCTGCAGCTGCTGGCCTACAACACAGCCACAGTAACACAGGATCCAAGCCGCATCTGTGACCTACACCACAGCTCACAGCAACGCTGGACCCTTAACCCACAGAGCAAGGCCAGGGATCAAACCTGCGTCCTCATGGATGCTAGTCAGATTCGTTAACCGCTAAGCCACAATGGGAACTCTCTTTTTAGGTTTATGAAATGATGACAAACTATTCAAAAGTATTTTTACTAATATATATACCCACTAGCGTTGTATGAGTTACGGCTGCTACATGTTCTGCCCAAACACTTGATATTGACACTTTCTAACATTTTTCCCCTCGATCTGATAGGTGGGAAAAGATACGTCACTGTAGTTTAGCATTTTTTCATGTTGCACATTGGTCATTGGTGTTTCCTATTTTGTAAAGTGCCTAATGAATCTTCTAATAAGATTTTGCCTATTGCAAACATTCAAATACTACAAATTATACACTAGTATGATCCACACTCACTACAGAAAACACTAGTACTTCTATAGAAAAAGATGAAATACCATTCTTTGAGTCATTGTTCACCATGAGCAAATCACTGTTACCTGTTCTTTAATGTCCTGTAATTGTTGCTGCAGCTTCTGCACATCTGCGTTGACATTGGTGTTATCCTTATCCTTTTGTAACACTGGAATATTTCCACTTGCTACAGTACAGATAAAGAATCTTAATGCTTTGACTGTTTTGAAAGAATGACTTTTTTATTTCTAAAATTAATAGCTTTATTTATTAAAAAGACAAGCTTATTATTAAATTTATATAATTACTATTAATTTTTTTCCACATGTGGACAACAGATACAGCAGTGACATTAATGTTATATACCCTCATTTATTATCTCAAAAAGGAACAGGTTTACATATTAATTTCTAATCATATTAAACTCAGCCAGACAATAATCCACAGAGAGACTTCAGGGTTTTCCAAGGCTCTCCCTGTTGTTACTGATCTGAGATTAGGAACTCCATAAAAGAAAGATCATGATCTGCTGAATGAAGAAAAATTTATTTCACCTTTCCTACTCTCTAGATTCCTGGTCTTTCACTCTAGCTAATCTGCCCCTGGGATTTTTATTCTGCCCTTTAGTGATAATGACAAAATGTAGTCTGGGCACAAGTGGTTACACTAATGTTCTTCCCCATCCGTGCACAGAACAAAGACATCAAAGAGCCCATCCAGCTTATGTCTAGTGCAAAGATGAAAAGTATTTTCACAAAGCTGTACTACAGCTGACCCTTGACAATGCAGGGGTAAATGAACAACCACTTACAGTTGGTCCTTCACAGTCATTATTTTTCCACATTCCCTGGTTCAACCAATTGCGGACCATGTAATCCTATAGTATTTACTACAGAAAAATATCTGAGGATAAGTGGGCCCTTGCAGTTCAAAAACTTGCCTTGTTCAAGTGTCAACTGTACTGAAAAGGTTGAAGGTATAAATAATTACTTTTCATCTTTCCACTTGTTCACTTGGTTACATTTCAGTTTATCTATAGTTACTCTGTCACAAATAATTCCTGTTCCATAAAATATATCAACACATCAACAGGTAAATCTGTTGCATAAAGGAATGAGGTTAACACTTCCATAATCTGAAAATAATAATACATAATATGATGTCTTCCTCCACTGAGACACACTAACTTTCATCTTAAAAATAGCAAATTTAGTTAAGAATGCAATAATATTCTTTACATCATACATGGAGGTTTCTTAAAAGCCTAATGTTTAAAGTTCTATAATCGTATTGCAAGATAGAAAAATATAATTTCAGGTATTTAAGAACAAGAACAAAACCCTACCTGTTCCTTATAGACACTGTACTATGAGAAGAGATATCCGTGAAAGTCCCAAGAAAGCAAAATAAGAAAATGCTTAAGAAAACACACTTACAAATGTCATCAGTGGCATCCTCTGAGTTCTTCCCTCCACAACACATGATGAAGGGCACTCTTCGTTCAACTACTGCGCGACACTGCACACACTTTTTCATCAGGCTAGCGCAGTCTGGAAACAGCAACAGGACTCGTCTCACAAAAGAGAACATGAATAGGGTCGCCTTCCTCAGCTCATTTTTTGTAACTTAAATTTAACACTGAGATAAACATTAGGGAAGTTATATCAATACATAATTCTACCTTCTTAAAAAATGTTATCAATCTAAGAGTGTAAATTTTTCATTGGTAGCCTCTAGAATACCCCATCAATATGGAAATAAAGACACTTTCTATTACACTGGAATAAACTGTGGGGGGGGTTCTAAGTTTTTAAAAAAATATGTAACATAAATATTTCAAGATCTTAAGGCTTGAGAAAAAAAGGAGGGAGATATCCTTCATAAATTTAACTACGACAAGATTAGAAGGGTGCTTACACAAAACTTTAAAAAACATAGTACTTTCTTTTGTAAATATCTTATCTCTTAAATTCCTAAAACACACTGAACATTGAACAATTTTCTTTCTATCAAATAGATGTAATCTAACAAGGAAATTGCTTAGTGACTGCTTTTTTAATGTAGTAGTCAGGAAAATGCCAAAAAGTTATCATAATGGACTCTTTCTAATACTTATATATCGATAGACTGCTTCCCTGTTCCAAGAAGAAATATCAGACACAAATCTACATTTGGGATTATAATATTACATCTAAAGTTTTTAATTAATTATAAAATTGGAGTTCCCATTGTGGCTCAGCGGAAATGAATCTGACTAGCATCCATGAGGACGCAGGATCGATTCCTAGGCCTGACTCAGTGGGTTAAGGATCCGGCATTGCCGTGAGCTGTGGTGTAGGTTGCAGATGCGGCATGGATCCTGCGTGGCTGTGGTTGTGGCACAGGCCAGCAGCCACAGCTGCAATTCAACTCCTAGCCTGGGAACATCCATATGCCACCAGCGCGGTCCTAAATCAAACAAAAAAAAATTACAAAATAACGCCTAGCAGGAGTTCACACTGTGATTCAGCAGGTTAAGAACCCAACTAGAATCCATGAAGACATGGGTTTGATCCTTGGTCCTGCTCAGTGGGTTAAGAATACAGCAATGCCACGAGATGCAGCGTAGGTTGCAAATGCAGCTTGGATCTGGCGTTGCTGTGCTGTGGCTGTGGCATAGGCCAGCAGCTGCAACTCCAATTCGACCCCCAGTCTGAGAACTTGCATATGTCACAGGCACTAAAAAAAGTAATAATAAAATAACACCTTGTGCTCAACATTCTTCCCCATTAGCATTTATTATGAAAGTATACTCCATATCTTAGGCTATGTACCAAGTATTTTGGTCATTTCGAAAACAGCAAAAATAACAACACTGTGGCAAGGTATCTTATAACAAGATAATAAGCCTTAACAAAGTGCAAAAGCACCACCACGGACAAGGGGGTCATATATTCCTAATGGTGTTTATGCCGGTCGGCAGAGAACTGTCATCAAGCCCAGTCTTGTGCTGAGGCCTAAAAAGAAATGGTCCGATGCTCGCTTAGGCGAGAAGCACTAGGTAGGAGCTAATACTAGCAATTACCTAGTTTGGAATCTGTCTTCAATCTGAGCATAGAATTTTTTTTCCTTGAATTTGAAGGGATTAATTTCATTGCCTGACTATATACTATGTAACCACATTTCAAATTCTTATACTATTAAGGGATACAATTTCTCCTTCTTCTGATCTGTGTTAAGGAACCATATACTCTTTTTTTTTTCCTCGTCTTTTTAGGGCCATACCCACAGCACATGGACGTTCCCAGGCTAGGGGTCAAATTGTAGTTGCTGGCCTACACCACAACCACAGCTCAATGCCAGATCCAAGCCACGTCTGAGACCTATACCACAGCTCATAGCATATGGATCCTTAACCCACTGAACAAGGCCAGAGATCAAACCTGTGTCCTCATGGATGCTGGTCAGATTCATTTCTGCTGAGCTATGACAGGAACTCCAGGTACCTTATACTCTTCAGGGCTGTAACACTCTGCAAACATTACTGTGATGTGCAGACTGAACTGCTGTACTGCACAGTTTTCCTTAAGAAAGGGATATTTTCCATCTTAACTTCATCTTCCCTAGCAAATAAATGTTTACCAATGTGTCTATTAAAATAAACAATCTACTTCTTAAGTTTCTTTGTGAAAATAAGTGAAGAGATACTCAAGAGATTAAAACAAAATGCCTGATACTGTTTAAGAACTCAAAAAAGGTTAGCTGTTACTCTTATTTTAAAGTAAAAATAATGTAAAAGCTTTGGGAAGCTCCTGGGGGAAAATACCACATTAAGGCTCTAGAATCTTTGTTATCGACTACTAACTGTAACCAGTTTTCAAGACTCTGTAGGTAGCACTTTGGTCTATTATGGGGTCAGAAAACCATAGCCTGCAGGCCAAACCCAGTCCGCTGTTTTTGTAAATAAAGTTTTAACGGAAAACAGTCCTATCCGTTTTTTTTTTTTTTTTTTTTTAACATGTTGTCTGGTTGTTTCTGCACTACAATTGCAGAAGAGAATGGTTTGGAAAGGGGTGAGTAGTTACTAGAGAAATCATGTGGTCCAAAAAGCCAAAAATATTTATTATTTGACCCTTTACAGAAAATGTTTGCTAACCCCTGGGCTATGAAAACTTAGAAAACCTGAGCTCTTTTGCTTAAGATAGCTTTCCCTTTCTTTGTGCTCTCTGACAGCTGATAACAGCCATTATACCAGCCTTTGGTGAACAGAAACAATTACTTGTAGCAGAACATGAAAGTAGAAAACCTTGATCCTTTCTTAGTTGATGAGCTGATCAGAATGAAAAAAATTCCAACGCTTAAAGCAAGTCTGTGTCAATGGCATTAACAAATTAATACAATTTGTTACTTTACTCAAATATTATATTAAAACCCAGTACCTAAATGACTGAACTATTTCCTAATAGTAAAAAAACATGCTCTACTTTGGGCTCATGGGCGGGGGGAGCATGCCTGCAGCATACAGAAGTTCTGGGGTCAAGGATCGAACCCAAGCCACAGCAGCAACCTGAGCCACAGCAGTGACAACGCCAGATTCTTAACCTAGATCTCTGAGCCACCAGGGATCTCCTACCTTGGGCCCATTCACGTAAAGTATAAGTTGTTAAACTTGTTTAAAATTCTTCACTGACAAGTAAAAAGCAAAGGTAAGAGGAAAATATTGATACTAAGTATATTAACTTGAACAAAGGGGATATACAAAAGCAAAGTTTAAAACTTCTCTTAAACTGTAATGTTATTTATCCTCACAAAGAAAAGATTTCTATGAGCTCTCAACACAGAAAGGTTAAGAAAGCCAGACACTCTTGCCGCTCCGTGATTGCTGTGGTGCTTCAAAGGGAAAGTACACAAGAGGGACAACATAAAGGTGAAGACAGATGAAGATGTGCTAATTTTATATGTGAAAAAAGGCTAGACTAAATGTTTCAACATTCATTTTTGGAAATGAATTCTCCTGTGTGTGAGAAGAGATCATTTGTGGTATACAAATGAAATAAAAGGCAGAGCTAGTAGAATGCAACACATTCAGTTCCCTAACACTAGGGACTGAGGCGGGAAAGAAGTGACAATCTTGAACAGAGAACAGCTGGAAGGTCCTAGAAGCCCACCAACTCTTCTGCTCATGAGGTGCTAAAAAAAAAAAAAAAATTCCAAAGATACAATCTGTTTCACTTTCTATTTTTATGATAATTCAGAGGAAGTTTTGTATGAGCTACTTACTCTCACAAGCACACATGTGTCCACATGGCTGAAAAAGAACAGCTGCTTTCTTGTCAGAGCATACCACACATTCTTCAATCTGCAAAAAAGAGGTTACAGCACAAGTGTGAACATCTACAAATAAATCTAGGGACTCTAACAGTGCCTTTTGTATCCCGATGTATTTCTCCTCTATAAGGAAGCACTCCCCCACAGAGGAATTTAACACACACCTCTCCCCTGTGCTCTACTCTCAGTTACTCATTTTCATGTCTTTAAATACTCCACCTAAACACATTCTATTTCCATTTTATTCTCCCTACCTGTCTGAAAGAATGATACAGAAAAATTCCATTTTCTCTGAGGTCAGGGAGACCAGACTAGACTTCAATTTTCTTTCTTCTTAAAAAAATACTTTTGAGAGAAAAATATAAACGAATGACTAAGATAGATTGCTAATATTGATAAAAAAAATCTAGCCAAATTAGCCAAGGGGATTGCTCATCTAACCCACATCTGAGGAATTCTATCCCACTTGTCCACCGCCCTTGGCTCCTTATCCATTTTTCACTGACGCTCCTCCCTTCTGACATACATTCTCCCCTTTTTGTGTCATTTAACTTTACTGACCAAAAATGATTACCAACACTTCACCTAAACAACCAAATACTGCATACACTCTCTCCATGGACCTTCCCAACTTAGACCTTGTTATGTACATAGAAATTACGCACTCATGGGAACCTGGTGGGAAGCGGTATGACACAGCTGGTCAGGATTTTATGTCCCTGGATTCCAATTCCAGCTCGGATATTAACAAAGTACCTAACGTTGTTGAGCTGCAGCTTCTTAAAAGTCTGAGCGATAAAGAGCAATCCTTTTTCACAAGGTGTTAAGAGTCAGAAGACATGGAGAGGAGTCAGGTGGCCCTTATTCAAGCACGTCCTTGAACGACTCCAAGTATGAGATAGTGAGGGCATATCTGAACTAAGACACAGAAACATGGAGGAGCAGAAAGAGTTCTGAGAAATATTTGTAAAGACTTGGTAACTAATAAAATGTAAGGAATGGTGAAGAATAAATTTAAGATATCTGCTAAGTTTCTGATCTAACTGATTCAAAACAGTTAAAAGAAACTAATTTCAGTCTCCTACAGCATACAGGATGCAAGACCAGGGTGTTCTTTCCAGCTGCAGGATTATACATCCAGGCTTTAGACCTATTCAAAGTCAGACTACAATGAAGGGAATGGCCACCTTCAGTATACCAAGCTGGACCCCAGACTTCACACACTAAGCAGTACACCCCCAGAACCACGGCGTGGGGAGCAGAAATACAAAGACCCTGGAAATGAGGAACTCATAGCCTGGAGGAAGGTACACTAATTTTTCATAGCTCCCAACAAAGGTTTTTCTCGCTCATAAAGGGCTGAAGGACCAAGGCTAGTCCTTCAAAGCTTACTTCAGCTATCTGGCTGGCTAGTAAGCTAGACAGAAAAGGAGGCACAATTTAGGTGAAAGAAGAAATGAAAAGCCCAAATGTTAGCAGTTAGACAGCAGGGCAAGTCTCAGGGCAATGAGAACTGGGAGGTGAAACCCTGACTGCTCTAGCCATCTGTATGTACACAGCCATGTTTCAGATAAATATTGTAAGAACTGTATGTGCTAAAACACTAGCCAAACATTAAAATGTGACAATGAAAAAAAAACAAGAGTCAATTAGACATCACGTGTAAAGCGCTTAGTTTAGTTCACGTTTAGTTCACCAATGCCTAATATAAAGTCATTGGCTAATACATGATAATTCTCTTCTCCTCACTATATAAAAGATGTGCTGGTTTTTAAAATTATTCCAACGCAACCATCTATGTATCTGAATTGTTCATAGAGTTTAAAATAATCTAGCAAACCGATTTAATAATCATTTACCTAGTCATTCCTCTATTTTCAAAAAAGAAATCTTTGTAAGTATAACTTTTTCCCCTTTTGGATTTTTCCCCTCAGGTTACATTCCCAGGAGTGTTATTGTAAAGGTTTGTATATTGTCAGAACGGTCTCGCAAAAAAAATATGAATGCATTTAAATCAGCCAAATGCAAAGTTAAGAGAGTGCCCACATTTTCCACTTTCCTGGCTAGCATTTTTTTAAAGTTTATTTTTGTTCATTTGACAAGAATGCTTAATAACAGTTCATAATGTTATTTGAATTTCATTAATTGCTAAAGAAACTAAGCTTGTTCTCCTTCCCTCCAAATACTAGTTTCGTAATTTATCTTCAGTGAAGATGTACATAATTCTTTAACCATTTGGGGTCACTATTTCTTCATATTCAAAGGCTCTGCAACCAACCTGGAAAACTGTTTGGTGGGTATGTAAGCTTTCATACTTTTGTAGGTTTGAAAATTTCCTTAACTTGAAATACAAACAGAAAGCTTACTGATTCTTGGATTCAGAACTGGTCTGGAGAGGAAGGACAACATATTGCTCCTCTCTGTCTTCCTGTTCTGTCCACCCTCCTTGTAGATATAGTTCATTTTGTCTGTGCATCATAACACAAAGGAAAGAACAGGGACTTAAGAATCAAGAGAACTACACTGACAACCCACTATCAGTGTACTTTGAGCTTCGATTTTTCCAAGTAAATACCAGTCTTGACTAGATGACCAATAAGGGCTATGATACTCTGCTTTTCACAGCCTGGGCTCTGAACTCACTTTACATCTCTCTTAAAGCACCTACAACATCCTATATGACTTTTAATCTAAGACATAATTTGCCAAGAGATTACAAATTTTTAGTAGGAAATTGTCATATACATCTCTGTCTTGGCTACAAAACAAATGCTCAATAAAGGTTTCTGAAATAGAGCCTAATCTAACAAAAAGTTTCCAGCACAAAAGCAGAACATACAGACCAACCTAAAAACAAGAGAATGGTTTACATTTTTATTCTTTCACATTCTTTCTCAAACTGTTACTCTGTAAGCAGGAAACTAAAGCAAATTATAAATACCAAGAAGAGTGACCCACATAATTTATTAAAGCAGGGGTGACAAAGATGTAATGCCTATAAAATGCCAACACAATGCCCAGCATACAGTAAGTACTGTCAGTCAGTACATGCATCTCACCTTTACTAATAGATTAAACAACGACACATGTACTACTACTCCAGTACCTCCTGTCCAAAAATAACTTCCTTGAACTTTTTCCTATGTGAAAAAGTTTACCAATGACATATTTATTATTCATTTTAACCATAAAAAATATAGTCTTAGAAGGAACTCTATGAAAATGGTAAGATTTCACCTTTTAAGTCACTGCCAGCTAGTTCATCATGAGAATTAGTGCCAGCTCCTTTCTAATTAATGAAGGTTAATGAATAGCTTAGGAATTAGCAAGAGAAAAATGAAAACAAGGGAGTGAAAAGAATGTATAAACTTCATAAATGAAACCAAAGAAAATAAATACATTTTTTATGATACTCAACCTTGAAAGAAATCTTTTGTAAGAAACTTATATCATACTTTATAATCACATATTAGGAAAATCTAAAAAAATCAAGTACTTCAGGAAACCAAAATGATTAAGATAGTACAGTTATGAGAAAGCACTAAGTTGCATGGAAAAAGAAGGAAACCAGAAACACAGAAAATAATACAGCTTCTCCAAAAGCAAAAGGTATCAGATGAGACAGAAAACCCAAAGCAGATACAGAATCTGGCCATCAAGAATCATAGGATGATCAGATTTTATGTGCCAAATGGGAGGATACCAAATGGAGTGAGGAGCATCATCTATCAAGTTTTCTTGCCAAAAATGTCTAAGCTGACCCTAATCAAGCCATTACATCTAACTTCCAGTTTACAGAAACACAGAAGACGTAGAAAAAAATTAAAGAATGCCACGATAAAGCAATTAAATAAATCCAGAATGCGTAACATTCTACTGAAAAAATCAACTTGTCTTTTACAAAGATAAATACAACACAAAACAGTCCATGCAAAAAGGTGCAGTATAAAAGTAGCTACAATACAGAGTGGAATTAAATACATCTTTAGGTTAAAAGGGACTATGAAAGTAAAACAGGAGGTTACTTTTATTTTTAACTAGTACTACAGTTTACATATCTCAATTGGCATCATGATGAATGTTTAAATTATAAATTCATACATTCAGATGAGTCTTAGGAAGAACAAATTAAAACAGACACACAGCATCTTAGTTAGTATTAATTGTAATCTCAAAGAACTGCATAAAATAAATACTACATTAAAAAAAATGTTACCTTTGTCCTGGATTGAACTTGTTCTTTACAGATGAGGCATTTCTTGACTCGAGGAGAACATAAAGAACAGGTAGCAATATGTCCACATGGACCAAAAAGAGTATCTCTCTTCATATCTGAGCACACCATACACTCTTCTAAGGTTTCAGAATCATTACTAATCATAGATGGACTTCGAGAACCCACCTGACCACTAATAAAAGAAAATATTTCTAATAAAGCCTATCAGAATATTTATATTACAACTTCATTAAAGTTTTTTTTAAAAACATCTAGAGTATTATTAGTATATGTACAAAAAACAGCTTTAGTTATATTAAAATTAAGCTTTAACATCTATATATGAAACACCATATACTACGTATTTTCCTGTTTATATGCCTCTGCATTTTACACTTCTAGAACTATTCAAATTTCAAATGAACAAATCCTCACCCAATGGAAAAGGCTGAATCTTCTTCTAACAAAGAAAAACACTTGTTTAAAAAGATTAACATAAACACAGTTTCACTCAGAAGTTGTTTTATCTATAGAGAACCAGCTGAGGAAGCCACAGGACACAGGAATGAAACAAAAATCCTAACTATTACTAGAGTTCATGTATGTTATCCTAACTATAGACAGAATGAAGCATCATCAGAGTCCACAACTGACAGGCACTCTGGAAAATATGTCACTGCAGCTGCTGTTTTGACACTTAAGTGTATCTTTAAGGAGCATAAAATTGTATTACAGAAAGACAGAACACATTTATAAATACACACACACACACGCAAGACAGAAATACAGAGACGTGACCAACCACAGCCATAGAAAAGGGGTTCTTTTCCCTTTCCACTACAGTCCCCAGAAACTCATGAACACATGTGCTCACACAAAGTGGTTTTCCTTTATATCCCAAGTTAAAGTTATTACTACATTAATTACTGTGTGTGTGTGTGTGTGTGTGTGTGTGTTTATATATATATATATTTATTTTCTTTTCTTTTTTGGCCGTCATGCAGCAAATGGAGTTCCTGGGCCAGGGATCAGATCTGAGCCATATTTGTGACCCAAGCCACAGCTGCGGCAACACCAGATCCTTAACCCACTGTGCCAGGCCAGGGATCAAACCTGAGTCCCAGCACTCCCAAGAGGCCACCAATCCCACTGTGCCACAGTGGGAACTCCACTACGTACATTTTAGATGCTTTTTGTTCCTAACAGACTTTTGTGCTTCTTAAGGATACACTTAAGAAATGTATATACCTCTAAATACAATGAAATACTACTCAGCCATAAAAAGAATGAAACAATGCCATTTGCAGCAACATGGATGGACCCAGACATTATCATACTAAGAGAAGTAAGTCAGAGAAGGACAAATATCATGGCATTACTGATATGTGGACTCTAAAATATGACACAAATGAATTTATTTACAAAACAAAAACAGACTCAGACATAGAAAACAAATTTATGGTTACCAAAGGGGAAAGGGAGAGAGGGATAAATTAGAAACTTGAGATTAGCAGGTACAAAGTCCTACTGTATAGCACAGGGAAATATATCCAATATATTATAATAACTTACAATGAAAAGAATATTAAAATATATATATATGTATATGTATGTGTGTGTGTATATATATATATATATATATATATCATAATGGAATCACTTTGCTGTACACCAGAAATTAACACAACACTATGTTAACACAATTTAAAAATTAAAGAGAAATGATATACCTCATTATATTAATTTCCCTGTAACACAGCTCTATGCATGAATCCCAAAGAGATGTCATTTCATCACTACACATAAATTATTAGAGAAGAAAGAAAGCACAAAGGTCCAGGGACAACTACTGAAATGTTTAAGGACAAGAACCAGGGATAAAGGGCAATGATAGTTGTATAGCATCATCTGGAGAGAAAACTAATGAGATGTACGTTTTTGGACGTCCATAATATTTCATAATAAGAAATTCAGTGCTATCATAAATAATTAAAATCACTGACATTTTACCTTTAGAAAAGAAGACAAATTATAAAATGATCACTTTCAGAAAAAACTCCATTGGGAATTGGTTCATTCATTTCTTTATTCTTTCAATCTTTTGTTAATAATTACTGACTGCCTATCAGGCACGGCACAGGGTACTAGAATTATTACAGAATTTGTGTGAGATACACCCTGTTGGTGAGTGTGTAAACTGACTCTATTTGGAAAAGTGTATTAAAATTTTAAATACATATAACATTAACCCCAGCAATTTCACTGGTGAGACTTTTTCTTATTGATAGATTCTATAACATACTGGAGCCCTAGAAGGTCATATTGGTTTAAAAAAGTTTCTTCAATCTTATGCATAAAGTATCGTATTTAATAAAGAAGAGCATACAACATGAAATTAGAGACATGCCATCTGTAGGAAAAATTTTAACACAGAAAGGATCAACACAAAGACAGAGGAAGTGCAAAGACAAAGACTCTCAAGAAATCAAGTCCTGTATTGTAAAAACCATATGATATTTTATGTACGGATTATCAGGTTTTATGATAATAAATAATACAAACCTGACTTTTTCTTTATGACACTTTGCCAGTGCTTTGCAGAGACTTGGATCGGGACAGAGATCAAGTGGCGATTGACCCTTCTTATTTCGAATGCTAAGGTCAGCACCATTAGCAGCCAAGAAGCAGGCAATAGATGCTGCACTCTTCTTCTCAGCCCCCTGGGTACCAAGTCCCATTATTAACTGAAATCAAATGAAAAGAGTCGTTATTTTTCCTTTAGAAATCTGTTATCAATTCTTATCACCAAATATGTGTATGTGTGTGTGTGCTTGCATATATATGTATGTATCTATGTGTGAACATATACGTGTGTGTAAAAGACACGTCTGAGAAGAACTTACAGATTCTAACAATGTGGTGGACATCTCTGAGTAGCAGTCCTAATGTCTATCCTCTCCCATCTCACCTACCCCTCGTCTCCTCAGGTATATGGTCTGAGGACTGACCCACTCTCCAGTTTGAGAGGTGAACTGAGGATGGCTCAAACTACTCAGGCATCCACCTCATCTATGTGATTGGTTAACCCAACCAAACCAGGCCAACTGAGGCCAATAAAACTCAAGAAAAGGACCTCTAATTGAAATACTGAGGAAACAACACTCCCTTTTCTACTCAATTTGGCTCTGGAGCTGCTAACAACCAACTTAAAACAATAAGGGGAACGACAACTGAGAAAAGAACCAAGAACTAGGAACTGGGCCACAAAATGGAGAATGAGACAAATCAGGTTCTGCTGTCATCTTAGCTACTGACTCATACATCTTATCTGAAGACAGTCATAATAACTGTTAATATTTATGGATCAGTTACAATGGGCCAACAACTATTTTCAGCACTTTCCATGAATTAACTCCTCTAATCTTTACAACCTAATGGAGGTAGTTACACCCTTCCCCTCATTTTAAAATGAGAAAAACAAGGCACAGAGGAGTTAGAATTATTACCCATGATCATATAAAAAGGCAGCAATTATGAAACCCTTTGTCTTAGAACCCTTTTACCTTCTTTAAAGTGACTCTAAAATTCATATGGAAAGGTAAAGGATTTAGAATAGTCAAACAACTCTAAAAAAGAAGAAAGCTGGAGGACTTATATTACTGACTTCGACATTTATTCTACAGTAATCAAGACAGTGGGCTGGCATCACATAACTAAAGACATAGATAAATAGAAGATAACTTATCTATGACTTTAGATAAAGGCACAACAGGCAATTCAGTAGAAAAAGATAGTCTTTTCAAGAAATGGGGCTAGAACAATAAGACATCCACAAGCAAAAAATCCCCCCAAAAAACAAAAAACTTTGATTCATACCTCATACTATATTCATAAAAATTAATTCAAAATGAATCACAAACCTAAATATAACAGCTAAAACTTTATAAATTTTTAGTAGAAAACAGGAGAAAAACCTTAGTTTCCTTGGATTTAGCAAAGATTTTTCAGGACACAAACAATAAAAGAAAAAAATTAGTATCCTGGGACAGACCATAATGGAAAATAACATAAAAAAGAATGCATATATGTATGACTGAATCACTTTGATTATAAATCAACTAATAAATAAGTAAACAAATAAATTTTAAAAAATTGCTAAATCAAACCATTAAATTTAAGAACCTCTGCTATTCCAAAAACACCATTAAAAGAATGAAAAGACAAGCCACAGACTGCGAGTATGTGAATATCACATATCTAATAAAGAACTTATACTCAGATTATACTAAGAATCCTCAAAACTCAATAGTAAGAAAACAGCTCAACAAAATAATGAACAAAAGGTTTGAACAGACACTTCATCAAATATTGTGAGTGGTGAACTAGGAAATGCAAAGATGTTCAACACCAGTAGTCGTAAGGAAAGGCAAATTAAAACCACAAGACATCACAACACTCCTGTTTTAGTGGCTGATGTTACAAAAGGAGAACCAAAAACCTTTTAGTAAAAATTCGAAACAATATAGTTAGTATGGACTACTCTTTAGTTCATAAACTAAATTTCTACATGTCTACAAATAGCTGATAAAATACTTTATCAGATGCAGGTTAAACTAGCCATAAATATAAGATCTTGTATTGAAAGATGCTCCCACTGGTACTGAGGTAAAGATTATCTTGACTCACTGTGTTCTTGGACGGCTCCCAGGCTGCATCGACCTTCCCCACATCCTGCATGTCCTGAAGCTGACGCAGCTGAGACAAAGTGTGATGCCTCAGGGCTTCATGCAAAGGCGTATCCCCATCCTTATCCTGAATATCTAATTTGGCACCTGCACGGACCAAAAGCTAAAAAGAAAAACATCTCATTTTGCTAAAGTATCCCACCCACAAGAAATTACAACACATCTAAAGTAACAGTGTGACAGCCCTGGACCTACCTGATAGGGTTGCCATGAAAGCTAATTTTTTTTATGTTTTTGCTTGCTACTTACACTCCCCTGTGATTCTTTACAAGTAATGATGCGCCTGGCTACCCAAATATTTAAAATTAGAGAAAGCAGAAAGAAATGAGAACCAATGTTTATTAATTCATCTTCTTTGAGATCAAGATAACCAATGGAAATTTAGGAGTTTTTTTTTCCTCCTTTTAATTTCAGGTATGTGAGTTGGGATATTTTAAGTATTTCCAATAGGATCAAATCATAATGTTCAAAATTCTTTTATTTAAATAAATAAGCAAGTTATTTATTCAATTCTCTTTGGCCAATTTTCTCCAAATATGTGGTTATAAGCAAAGTCAAAATATCAGAAAAATAAAGAATTTTTGGCGAGAGAAATTTCATCAGTTAATTTATTTTTTGGCTGTGCCTGCAGCATGCGGAAGTTTCCAGACCAGGGATCGAACCTGTGCCACAGCAGTGACAATGCCAGATCCTTACCACTAGGCCACCAGGGAGCTCTCAGGAGGAATTTTATATAATAATAAATGTGAAGTGTTCGCTAAACTACAAGCTTCTACATAAAATGCATAATTGATATATTTCAATAGATATTTTGAGTAGTAAATATAAAACTTTGCTTATGGTGCTTTAATAACCTCCCTAATACATTCTACAAATGCCATTAGAGGCTTTATTATTTTTTTAATGATTTTTTTTTTCCATCATAGCTGGTTTACAGTGTTCTGTCAGCTATCAGAGATTTTAGAAAAACACCACACACAGAAATCAATCTCAAGCATATGGTATTACCTGTCTTGTCAAATTACCATTTTGTTTATTTTGTTTCAAAAAGATTACATATGATGTTGCTTTAGGACAGTTTCTCAAATTTGAACATGCATCAGGATTACCTGGAGGGCCTGTTAATCTATAGATTCCTAGTTCCCAGCCTTGGAGGTTCTGATTTGGTTGGTCTGAAGTGGGGCCCAAGAATTTACTTTTCCACCAAAGCCCCAGTGATGCTGCTGCTGCTGCTGCTGTTTCAGCCTCCAAACTTTTAAGAATCGGCATTCCCTAGTGGTCTGGTGGTTGGGACTCTGTGCTTTCACCACTGTGGCCTGGGTTCAGTCCCTGGTCTGGGAACTGAAATCCCACATCAAACCACTGCAGGCCACAGCCAAAAAAAAAAAAAAAAAAAAAAAAAAGGAACCACTGCTTTTACAAACAAGTTTGAAACAGATAATCTTTCAAAATCTTTAATTACAGCTTACTCTCAATTATAAAAATTAAAAGGGAGTGTACTTTATAAAAAAAACAAATTTACATGTTCTTGAAATTCTCTGACTTAAGAGTTTGGGAATTTACAAATCTAGTAACAAAATTATAAAAACTTTGATTATCAGAGTTTTAAGATTTTCTCTATTACAAATTAAAACTCTCTACCCAAGTGATGTAAAATGTTAGCCAAAAATCATCATAGTTTTTACATCTAACTATGCCTTTTGAGAAATCTAAGGATGTATCACTTAATAAGATAAGATTCACTTTAGCGTTCACGTTACCCTCACAATCTGGGTGTGCTGTCGCTCAACGGCAAGGTGTAGTGCAGTCTGCTGGTTCACATTCTGAATATCCAGGTTTGCGTTACCCTGAAGAAGAACAGAGCTTCCATAGTTAAATGTGACAGGAGAGAAGCACATAAAACTGCTACTTTGTGAGGAACCGATAACACTGGACACTGCTGACCATGGCCCCCTACCTGCTGGGATATTGTTCTCAAATGGTAATAGATACCTGTAACAAAGGAAGAAGTGGATGCTACAGCAAACTTTCTGAAGTAGAACAGCAACTTTAAAATATTTTATTATGATAATTCCATCTATAAATAGTTGAAGGACAAGGTACAGAGTCAAACACAGCTCCTTTTCAGTCTCCATCATACAGCAATGGAGATAATTGGCTCATTTTAACTGTTTCCTGAAAATATCAATGAGTCATCATACTGGATTTAGATTTCTTTTAATGACCTAATAAGGTCACTTCCTCTTGCTGCATAATTAAGCTCTTCCTCATTCAGTGAAAAGGAACTTTGCTGGAAGGTAAGATGTCAATGCTTAATAAGTACATACAAATACCCATTAAAGGAAGAGATCAAAGTCCCACCAGGTCTTAGGAAAGCCAAAGAACTACAGGAGAACAGCTGATGCCAAGGACAGAGAAAAGGGACTGAGGAAGCAAAAGCGCTGAACTCAGTGTCAGTGGACGTAGGTTCAAGAGCTGTCAGCTCTGAGCTCTGTGAACTTAAGCAAGTACTGTATCATTTCATGCCTATTTCCTCAGCTCCAAAATGGTAACAGCACAATCTACTTCATAGGGTCAGTGTGAGACTTAAGAAAAATAACACATAAAAATATCTAACCTAGAATGCCTAGAATTTAAAAAAAAACTAAAGTTAAATAAAGGGCTACAGATTCAAAAAATAAACTTTATCATTCTATTTATGTCTTAGAACCATTCATACCCTTTGATCACAATTCTGATATTCCCACCGGTGCACTTGCTTGGAACATCAGACAGAGCTGAAATTCCCATGATGCTATGATACATTCTGGAAAATGGGAGCTTCTGGCTTGTTTTTTATTATTTATGTTTGAGTGTAATCATTACATATCAGATATTATCTTGCTTTCTCATCATGTCTGTTCTCATATAAATGCAGAGAGTAAGGGATCTCCTTTTTAAGTTTCCTAAAATTTTTTCATCATTTAGATTTTCCAAAGTAGTATTCATTGTATGGATGTACCATAATTTATTTAGGCACTAGTTGATGAACAACTGATATGCTTCCAGTTTAGGGCTACTATAAATAAAGCTGCTACAAATGTTTAGGAAGTGCATTTGTGTAGAAATGTGCCCTCGGTTCTCTTGGACACTTACCTAGAAGTGGGATTGCTGGGCTGAATATATGTTTAACTTTGTAAGAAAGTGCCAAATTGCTTTTTAACATGTCTACCTTGAAAAGCAATATTTTTGAATTCTAATTGCTCCACATCCTAATCAAAACTTGGTTTTGCTGGTGTTTTTTAGTTTTTGTAGTTGGTGAAGTAGCATCTTATTGTCATTGCAATTTCTGTTTTCCTAATGACCAGAGGTACTTTAAGGAAGGTCACAGGATACATGGGAAATATACAGAAATTGCAGTGCCATGTATTAGCGATACATGACAAGAAATAAATTCTAAAACAACACTATTTATAACAGTATCAAAAAATTACTTAAAGATAAATCTAATTATGTGCAAGGGCAAACTCCCCTAAACATTTTTAATAGAAACCAATAATCTGATTCTAAAATGTATCTGGAAATTCAAAATATCTAGAAAGTTCAGAGGAAGAAGAACAAAGTTAGAGAGGACTTACTCTAACTGATTTCAAAACTTAACTATAAAGCAACAATAACCAAGACAGTGTGGTATTGGATTAAAGTCAGTCATTTGGATTTTGGATGACAAGGAACTTATAATAATTAACACTTCTAGGAGAATTAACTTTAATAATAAGGCCTGACAATGGCAGAGGAAAGGTAGCTGATCTTTGAATTATTGCTTTATCTAAACTTTATAGTTTATGCAGTGTCTATCTTATGACCAAGACCTAATTACACATAATGTACTAACTACTAAATTCTTCTGCTGTTTCATCTTCTTAACTAGACTGTAAGTTCCTTGAAGGGATCACAAATAATTCTTTGGTAACTTCAGTGCTTCTCTATGGCATTTGCCTGATTGAAGTATTTAAACATTTTGCTGCATACGAAAACATTAAAAAGCTATAATAAATAGGTTCCCCCTCAAATCCCATCTCGGAAAAATGCACAGCCATCTTCTTCCTGAGATGAATGAAATGACTAAGGTGAGCCTGTGCTGCTCTCTGGCCATATATTCCAGGGGTCCAGCAGCAGTCACGAACTGAATCCCAGATCCTGGTTGCAACCTGGTGTTAGCTGTGGCAAGTGGCCACACCAGCTTATGGTTCTTGGTCCCGTGGCTGATTCTTCCACAACAGTGGCAGCACTTCTGGAAAATCCCTTTTACTTGATGCCCATTTCATTGGACCAATCCGGGAAGACTGCGCAGAGGGAATACTAGAGACAAGGATCCAAAGCCCACTACCCTCCCCCAACACACACACACACACACACACACACACACACACACACACTCTTTCTCTCTCTCACTCTCTCACTCTACCTCACTCCATTTCAGACTAAATTCACATCATATCTGAATCTGCATCATCACGTGATTTTACTGTAACCTATTAATAAGTAGTTGATGAAGGAATAAATAAATGAATAGCAATAACCCCAAATTGTTAAAAAATTACTGAACTGCTTTTCCTACCTGATGTACCAACAGTTCAGCCACTTCCACATGATTATTAAGGGCAGCCAGATGCAAGGCAGTATAGCCATCATCTTTCTTCTCATCCACAATCCATGGTCTTGGTAATTTAGATAGTAAAACACGCATTGCACTGAAAGTCAAATTTACATTAATTTGATATTTAATTATTTTATTTTACTTAGAAAATAATTCAAAAGAAACTTTTATAATCAAATGAAAATATTCCTCTTTAAAGAGAATTATGCCCTAGAAACACACAGAAATTCAAAATTTCTAAATCTTAAAACACAAGTTTTGATAATTTTAAGAGGTAAACAAATTATTACTATTTGGAGAACAGAATAAAAACAGAATGCAAGTGCTACAAAGGGGAAACACTATGAGAGGAAAAAGAAGCAAAGGTGAAAGAAACATCCACTAATAAGGGCACAATGTTGGCTTTATGGAATCTCTTAGGGTCAATGGGAATTTTCTATATCAATGAAAGAGTTAATAAAGAACACCCAGGTAACAACAACTGAGGAGGAAAAACAGCGATAATTAAGACAAACTTATGTAGCTGGTAGATTACCATGAACTCTGCAGTTTAAAATGTTAATACATGCTATTTAGCAATGCTAAATCCAATTGATAACAAAGCATACAAAATGGTCACTATAATGTTTAAAATTTAAGATATGGTAACAAAGTATTTCCAAAGCAAAAAGACAAAGCTATCTTAATGAGCACACATGAGTAAACCATCAAAGATCAGGGGGAACTAATTATCAAGAAATGATGCTTCAAAAAGAAAAAGCTAGCCTACCCCTAAAAAAGGAACGTAAAATCAGAAGGAGTTTTTCTCACCATAAATCGGTAACGTTTAACATAAAGATGGTATATGGAAAACTCATAATTTGGAAAAATGCTCCCTTAATATATCTATGCACTAATTGTTGTGTTTTGCTTTTTTTTTTTTTAAAGACTGAGATCTAAGATACTAAAGTAAGAGTACTGGACTCGGCATAGACAACACTGATTACATATTGAATCTTCCCGTATACCTAAAAAAGGCAGTAAAAACAGAAAAGAAAAGCTTTTAAAATTGTGCCAGTATAAAAGGCAGGAAATAATAGTAAGATACATACTGGAATAGTTTTTTCCTAAGGTGAATTAAATATGAGAAAATTTGAAATCAAGAAATAGTATAAACAGAGAAACAATCTGAAGTTGCAGAGTAAGAATATGTGTTAATAATACTGAATGTCTCTAAAATAATGTGGCGAAGGTCTAACGTGACCCAGAACACGTTTCCTTAATGGCAGTGGTCTATGAATCCCAGGTAGGCAGTCCGAGACACCTGAGAACAGGCTTTGGAGGATCCAAGAACCTCTAAAATTGTACTCAAATTTGGAAGTTTATACCTTTTCCCAGGTTTTAAAACAGATTTATGACCCAAGGTATACTGAGAATCAAAACTTAAAAACACCCTTTAGTGGTTGTTACTGAACTTTACAATCACTGTTCATGGGTGACAGCGTTCTTTGGAAGTCTATGGAAATGCATATAAGAATCTTTTTTTTTTTTTTGGTCTTTTTTTTAGGGCCACATCTGCGATATATGGAAGTCCCCAGGCTAGGGGTTGAATGGGAGCTGTAGCTGCCGGCCTACACCACAGCCACAGCAAGATGCGCCAGATTTGAGCTGCATATGTGACCTACACCATAGCTCACAACAGCACTGGATCCTTAACCCACTAATTGAGGCCAGGGAATGAACCAGTGTCCCCATGGATCCTAGCAGGGTTTGTTACCACTGAGACACAATGGGAATTCCACAAATAAGAATCTTCACATACCATTTGGAGGGAGCCCCAAACCCCTAAGTTCCATTCATTGACCTCATACAAAGCTAATGATACCGGTTTCAGTTCATTTTTGGTAATTATAAGGATTCTAAAACTCCTCATTCAGTGAAAAAAAAAAAAAAAAGTAGAAATTATGCAGACTTTGCTCAAATTCTTAATGGGGGAAAAGTACTGGTACAACTATATACTATGGAGTATTTGGATTTGACATAACCATGATGCTCATGCCACACAATATCTATTACCTTACATACCTGACCATGTGACAAACAGTTTTATAATTCTTCTGGAGAGTTCTGAAGATGCAAGTATTTAAAACCATGTGGGAAAAAAAGTATTAAAAACAAATGTACTCATTAAATAAGGTAAACATATGTTATTGATATAAAGAAAAATGGTTATATAAATGTGTTGAGGAGTTCCCATCGTGGCTCAGTGGTTAATGAATCCAACTAGGAACCATGAGGCTGTGGGTTCAATCCCTGGCCTTGCTCAGTGGGTTAAGGATCGGGCGTTGCCGTGAGCTGTGGTGTAGGTTGCAGACGCGGGTCATATCCCACGTTGCTGTGGCTGTGGTGAAGGCTGGTGGCTACAGCTCCTGTTAGACCCCTAGCCTGGGAACCTCCATATGCCACAGGTGCAGCCCTAGATAAGGCAAAAAGACAAAAAAATATGTGTTGAGAGAAATGGTGATAACAGAGGATGTTAATTGTTTTCACTTACTTGTTCTTCCTTCTTGCATTTCACAAGTGAACAAGGTAGGGAAAGCTGAGGACCCTCAGAAAGAATAGCCAGTGGCTCAGAAAGTTACCAAGGCATTAAAAAAAAAAAAGATATGTATGCATTCTTGAAAGCCTATTGCCTATCTGCACTCTCACTGCTTTGTGTCTTTTTGCTTTTTCCTCTCTTAGTACAAGATGTATAACTGAACTATCAGAACAAGAGAAAGGTCATACCAGGCTACTGTTGACAGTGACACACACACACACACACACACACACAAACCTAGTCCCTTCTATATCACATTGTACAAAGTATATCATATCCTAACATTAAAATGAAAAATTCTAATAAAAAACAGGGAGTAAGTTTTTATTTCAGAATAAAATTCTGTTAATTAGTCCCACCATATAAATGTTATAAATTATACCACAGAATAACCATATTAAAATATTTTTGTCACAATCCTGAAACATTAAGAAATGCACTTAAAAAATTTAGAATTAATCCAAATACTTTAATTTAAACTGATTAAATTATTACAATAAATACAATGGTTTTTTGTTTTTGTTTTTTATGGCTGTACCCACAGCAAAGGGAAGTTTCTGGGCCAGGAATTGAATCCAAGCTGCAGCTGCAGCAACACCAGATCCTTTAACCCATTGTGCCAGGCCAGGAATTGAACTCACACCTCTACAGCAATCCAAGCCACCAGTCGGATTCTTAACTCACTGCACCACACCAGGAACTCCAAATGCAATGTATTTTAAAGAGAAATGGTAATTTCTGATTTCCCATAGAAACAGTGCCATATTGGCAAAGGAGGTGAATATACCAGACAACAGTTAATTAGGTAAATAAAACAAATGTATAACTACAGAAAAAAAGACTTGTAGAAGAGAAGATCCAGAAGTCGAATTGGGATAAGCGAATGAATGAATGAATGAATGAATAACAGAAAAATCACTAGGATGGAATTATAATAAAAAAGATGAAAATTATGTCTTTTTCTGGAAAATAATGATTGGTTAAAAAGAGAGTGAATAAATGGTTTGTACAAAGCCTGGAGAAAATGAGAAAAAGAATTTGTCAGTGTATCACCAGCATTATCCATGAAAAAAGTTCTGTGACAAGCAACCCCGATATTCTAATTTACCCTCCAGTAGAATCAGGAGACCGCTCAGTTTTCAGTAAGTCGTCATATGCAAAGTCATCACAGTTTGATGACACCATTTATTAAGATTATACAAGCAGCTGTCTTGCTTACCAACTAATTTCCAATTTTTAACCTGGCTTTTCATAGATTTCTTCCCCAGCCCCCCAGCCCCTATACCCAAGGAAAAAGAAATCTACTGATTAGTTGGTGTAAGTACCTAGGAATCTCTTTTCTTTTCTTTTCACTCCCTTCCTTCCTTCTTTTCTTTCTCTCTTTCTCTTTTCCTATCTTTCTTTCTTTGCTTCTTAGGGCTGCACACACAGCATGTGGAGGTTCCCAGGCTAGGGGTAGAATCGGAGCTACGGTGCCAGCCTACACCACTGCCACAGCCACAGCAACACAGGATCCAAGCCACATCTGCGACCTACACCACAGCTTACAGCAATGCCAGATCCTTAACCCACTGAGCAAAGCCAGGGATCAAACCCACAACCTCATGAATACTAGTCGTATTTGTTTCCACTTCGCCACAACGAGAACTCCTCTTTCTGTAAACAGTAATTTGGCATTCTTTATTACTGTTAATTAGCATTGGTCATCTTTATGGATCTAAAAAACCAAGGTCCATACTCTGGTCCTGTGAAGCCCAAACTATACACTTTCATAATACATCTATCTCATATCTCTACCTGCAACAAGTGGTCATGATTCATCTCTAATACCAAAACTTCCATAGAAATCTCTATAAAATATAAGATTGTTATAAGAAATAAATTAAGGTTGCAGCTATGGCTCTGATTCAATCCCTGACCCAGGCACTTCCATATGCTGCAGATGTGGTCATAAAAAGAAAACAAAAATGAAAACCAAAAAACCCAAAGGACTGGATTAAACATGTAATACAGGAGTTCCCATCATGGCATAGCAGAAGTGAATCCGACTAGGAACCATGAGGCTGCAGGTTCGATCCCTGGCCTTGCTCAGTGGGTTAAGGATCTAGTCTTGGCCGTGAGCTGTGGTGTAGGTTGCAGACGCAGCTCGGATCCCGCGTTGCTGTGGCTGTGGCGTAGGCCAGCAGCTGTAACTCCAATTAAGACTCCTAGCCTGGGAACCTCCACATGCCGTGGGTGCAGCCCTAAAAACAAAAAGTGACAAAAGACAAAAAAAAATGTAATACATATATGTATATATATATATAATTACTCAGCCATAAAAAATAATGCCATTTGCAGCAACTTGGATGGACCAAGAAATTATCATACTAAGTAAGTCAGACAAAGACAAATATCATACGAGATCACATTAACATGTGGAATCTAATAATAAAAAAAGAATTAAATGAGATAATGTAGGTAAAATCTTTTAGTACAGATTCTAAAACTCTTCAATAAAATAGTGTTGTTATAGCTCTAAGATTACAGACCTATAACCTACACAGTACAAATTTCACTTATCCTCTTCCCAAGAATTCCTCCTGTATTTTTTTTTCAATTTTTAAAAAATGTTATGGCCGCACCTGCAGCATGTGGAAGTTTCCAACAATGATTGAATCTGAGCCAGAGCTGCAGCAACGCTGGACCCTCTTAAACCCCTGTGCTGTGCCAGGGATTGAACATGCACCGCCACAGCAACCTGAGCCACTGCAGCTGAATTCTTAACCCACTGTGCCACAGCAGGAACTCCCCCTCCTGTATTCTTGATTTTGGTTACTCTTATTACCATTTAACTAGCCACTCAAGTCAAAGGCCTGGGAATCATTCTAGATCCTTTACTCCCTTCTTACTCCTACATTCAATTTGTTCTCTTTGATTTTCCCTTTTAAAACTAGAACTACTCTTTCCCATGGGCCCCAATACTCTAGATATGCTTTTATTACCTTTTCTCTGAAGATTCATAACAGCCCGCTTAAATATCTATCCTCTATACCACCCCACACACAAATCTAATCATTTCACAGTTTTCACAAATTCAGAAAAGAACCAATCTTTGGGCTTGGCCTGCAAGGTGAGCTAAGAATAAAACAGGACAGTCTCTGGTCCCCTCACCCTCACATCCAGAGCAGCTCTGAGTGGTCTGTCTCCCCTCTTCCCAGGGGGAAGTCAATCTGAGTAACCCACAATATAACTATGAACATATACTGTGCCCTACAGCACCTTTGTTAAATTCAGAGGATACTACCGTCATGCTACAAGCACTGAGGCCCACAGAGTTGCCAAGATAAGGGCATTACCAGCTCAATAAATCAATAATTTTATTAAGTCAATAGACTCTCACTTGTGGAGAAGAGTGTGAAATTTGGAGATACTCCCCCTAATGTCCAAACACTCTTCTTTATTTCTCAATCTGGTTGTTTTCCAAAAGGTTAAGGACATGGATGGTTTAAGGATAAGATCTTACTACCAGTTAAGCAGGCATTTGTGAATAGTGCCAAAGAAGCATTAAGTTCCAGAACAACTAATAGTGGTGCCTAGCATAATCCCTGGCACATGGTAATACTCAAAACGTTTGCTGAATGATGAACAAATGAGTTCTAAGAAGCAGAGGGGACAAGCAGCTGTCTACATTGGTATGTAACAATCAAATGGCACTGGGTCCATTTTTAGGGCCTACCATGCTTTGCAATCTTTCTTCAGAGAGGCAACATTTTTCCAAACAAACCATAGTAGCTAAACTGAGGAGGCCTTACATATTAGCAGTACTTGATGCAAAAAGACATTAGAATGGCACTACAGCACATATGAGGTGTTCAAAATACACTTGCTGAGTTAACGAACAATCCCTCAAATAAAGTTAAGGCATGTCCAGAATCCGTAAGTGAACTTACTAAGAAAGCTAATCAATCCCAAGCAGAAGTTCTGTAGGGCACGCTAAAAGCAGTTTAGTATGTAACAGTCTGAACACTTTTTTATTCAATACACACCCCTAACTAAATTGATGGAAATAAGAAATCTAGGAGGGTAATATACCAAACTGCTATCTGTGATAATTACTTTGACAAATGAATATGGACGGTTTTTATTTTCTTTCATCTGTTTACAGTGATAAGTAGACATGACTTAAATGTTTAATTCTTGTGTATGTGCTTTAATTTTTTCCCACAAACTCTTTTTGGACAGACACCATAATTAAAAGGTTCATTAATTTGGCTTAAATCCATTAACTGGGAATTTGGTAATGTAGTAGAACTTAGCTCAAAATGAGTGATATGCAGTGACAATACAGGCTGCAGAAGAGTTGTACAGGTGAGTGAGTCCTCAAATAATTCTTAAAATAAGACAATTAAAATTCTCTCTTAAATAAACAATGAGCCCCATTTCCCTTCTATGATGCAAGCCAGGGAAGCCTGTTTTACTTACCTTTATACCTGCCTTATGCAGCTATTATAAGGTGTTCAAAGTTTTGATGAATGGAACGAATAAACAATCAAATGAACAACCATCTTCCTGAGCATACTGAGGCAAGAATGTTAGTAACATGCTATATTTTCGGTGTATGTTCCAGTCCCCAAGGATCCATTCCCTAACTGATTTCATTATTATAAACCAGAGCAGAAGTAGGCACAGTGGTGATGATTTTAGTCTGAAGCCAAACTACCTGGGTTCACATTCTGGCACCAGTGAACTGAATGGCTGGTGACTTGAGCAAAAGTTACTTATTTCCTATGTTTCAGTTTCCTCATCTATAAAATGTGAGAAGAGTCATAAATCTTATCTCACAGGTCAGTTATGAAAATTTAAAAGGGTTAAAAAGAGTGCCTGGCTCTTCATACATTATGTAAGTGTTTGCTTGTGGGGGCTGGGGGATAGTTTCACTGCAACAAAATTGTCAGGAAATACGGGGTAATTTAGAAAGCTGAAAATTAACCCATCTCATACTCTGAGACATGCGTCATCTTCTCACCAGTATAACTAAAATATTTCAACATCTAGGAAAGTTGGCTGTTTAAAACTGTCAAGTATCTACAGAAGTACTCTTTATGTCACTGTTTTAAAACAGCCATCCAAAGTAATTAAATTGCTATGTTATTAAATGCTAAAGACAAAAAGGATATCAAGGACAATCTTCCCATGCAGGAAGTCCAGAAAACTGATAATGGTTTTTCTTCATTCTTAACTGAATCAATACTTAAGAAACTACATTTGAACTAAGAACAAAGGTACAGCTGGTTTTTCTCGGGCATTCTTAGATTTGTAAGATTTTAAATTTTATCTCTATAGGTTTGCTGGAATTAATGTTATTTTTTTCTCCTTGATTAAAAAATAAATTTCAATATTAAAATTTATGGTGACTATGCAATTAAATTTTAGAGCAAAAGTATTTTTCCTTTGTGACATAATGTGAAATGATAATGCCTAAACGCTGTATCAGAAAATTAAAGAAGGCAATGTAAAAGAGAAAAAAACTACTTCACATTTGAAAATAAAATAGAATTTAATGATAAAATGATTTTAATAATTATATAAGTATATACAGTTTCAATATCAAAGTACACAATTACTCAAAAGCATTTCAGACCCTATTTTTCACCTCAGCACTATAAAAAAATTTACTAAAATTGACAACGAATTAGAAGTTTTAAGTAGCATTTCCAAGATTTCATTTACACACCACTTTTTTCTTATGTAGTGCTCTCTCTCCACCTTCAATATATAGGTTCTACTTACCATCTTTACATATTTTCCATCAAATGTTATTCATTAAATTTAAAAAGAATGTACACCAATAACTAGCTATAAATGTAACACTATAAAATTCCCTCAGGCTTTTAGCTATGTGAAATATCATTATCCAATATTTTTACCAACAAAAAAAAAATCACATTATGAAATATATTTGGCAAAGGCATTTTACTTGTTCCATATCTATCTGAAGACTGTCCTGCTACTAGCCAGGGCAGTATTTTTTCCTCTTTTCTTTTTTCTCTGCAGTGCTTCTAAGTATAGTGACAGCCGCATCGGGCTTTCCTAGTCTCAGCGCAAGCTCAGTGAAAATCTGGGAAATGTAAGTAGAAACATGAGAGACCGCTTTATTTGGCAGTGCTTTAAAAAAAATAAATAAATAAAAGGGCAGGACAAATGGCAAGGCAGTGTTTGGACCGCAGGATGAACAATCAATAGGCAGAACGCAAGATAGAGGCTTCCTCAGCTTTTGGATCGACAATCGACAGCTGAGAGACTATTTTTTGCTATGGTTGACTAAATATGGTCAGGGAAGAGAGAGGCACAAGAGAGCCTGTTTGCCTGGGAGTGCATGTTTCAAATGCTTAGCTGCCTATAAAGCTGTAACAGTTCAGCCTGTGGCCACTGAGGGAAGAATATAAGTTAACCTCTGTAGTGACCATGTGGAAGTCCTGACCTTGCTTGCAGACTTGACCTCTGGATATGACAAGGTAGCTTCAATACAGATCTACCATTTAATTCTAGAAACTAAAACCAAACCAAAAAAAAAAAAATCTCACAGCAAGAAAGATGCAGAATATTTCCTGAGAAGTCAGAGGAACCCAATGTATTCTGGTGGGCAAAGGAAAAGAGGGTGAATATTTAGTTATTTGGGGGTGTGTGCTTTGGTTTTTGCTTGGGGTTTTTTTTGGGGGGGTTAGATTATAAAATTAACTTCTTCTGCAACTTTTCCCCCCAGTTCTGAAGCATTCCATCTGAGAAATAAGTGAGGTTCATTTTTTTTTTTTTTTTTTGCTATCGTAGCAACCTTCCTTGATTGCTTAACTTTCTGTAAGCAGATACAAGGTACTCTTATCTAATGGCCAATGCTGACAATGTTATTGTAGGTTGTTTTTTTTTTTTTTAAGATAAGGAAAGAGAGAAGGAAAAGATGGCTGATTTATTTTTGTTCATTCGTTTTTCAAATTTATCTTAAAAGGTAAGGTCCTGTGTTCAGTGATACTTCCCTCTTACTTCACCCGACTCATGAAAAGAAGCGCTGATTCAGTGAATAGAGTGAAGAAACAAGATGAGATGGCTGCTGCCGATGTGACTCTCTAGGTCATACCTCTCTCCCTGCTGCTAATGCTGCATGACACTGAGCTTACAGGTAACAAAGCACCATAGGCCTATACTTTTAAGGATGCTTATGACTTTCTGCATGCTTATCTATTACTGACCTGATACATGCCTTCACTGTTAAATTCTATCTGGGCACAACCTAATTTCACAGTCCAAGCCGAGAGCTTATGTAGTGTAAAAAAGAAACGCTGTTCAAATATCATGACAGATAACTCTAGAGCTCAAACTTGTACAAATCCATTCCTGCCATTTACATTATTAAAGAATTAGTCTTTACTGTTTCGGATTAAGTGGTGATTTTTGCATCCCGAGTAAATCACATCCTGCTTTCAAAGTATACTATCTTTTAAAAACGATTAACTATTTCAAGCTTTAGTCAATCAAGAAACTTTGGAAGATCATAAAATGCTTTTTAATGCTTACTCTAATAGTTGGGCACAAAAATAAATCAGAATGTGCATGGTGAAATTCTAATGCTGCATTGTTGAAACTGCTGTAGTACTGGGCTATCTACTGCTCCATTCTGATTTGCTCTCTATAAACTGCAACAGCTTTTTATCACAGGCCGCAGAAATTCTATTTCCCATGCCTTTTTTTCTCCTTTCTCAAATCTAAATTTCTCACAGCTTTCCTTTAAATTAACTTTTTAAGACCACAATAATAAAAGGCAACTCACCAATTATATTTCTTTTCATGCTAAATAATCAAGCTAAAACCCAGCTGCTCATAGGCTAATACCTCGCAGTTCTTCTAAGTGAGACTTTGGAAAAGTCGATTGTTCCGGTACTTATCCTTCATATTAAAAAAAAAAAAAAAATCAAAGATCAAAACAACTGAACTCACTAAAATTAGGTACTAATACATCTATCTGAATTTATACTTAACCCAAACAGAAGCATTAAAGTACAAAATCCAGGTAAGTAACCAATAAAAAAAAGGGAAAAACGAAGTTGTCAAATGATCGTGATCTGTGAACCTTAAACAAAAAATTCATCTTTAAAAATTCAATTCATTCACACGCTAAAAAAAAATCTATTTTTTCTCCTTGTCATTTCAACTTTAGAGTCAATATCAGAAGTACTAATTGGCCAATTATTAAGTTTTTAATAAGACGTTATGTTTGTAAAAAAAAAAATTTCCACCAAAGTAATTTATGTCTACTTGCAGGAACTAGAAGCAAACTACAATACAAGAAGAAATTTGTTCTGAAGACTATGAAGAAACATTACGCTGATCTTAGCATTTCTGAAATACACTCTGTAAATCCTCATTGTTTCTATCAGTCTCGAAAAAAGAACCAAACCAGGACAAAATTCAACAGATAACTGGTCAATGTTTAGAAGTGTATGTCCACCAAGAACAAGGAACCATAAATGGCACTAGTGCCATGCCTCAGGTAAATTTTTATAAAGTTTATTAGTCTTTGACAGTCTTTGCAAATGATCTACCATTGTTCTCCATCAGTAAGATAAATGTTTTACTAACAAATGGGAAAATAAAACATTTCATGTTTTTACAGCTAACAATTTAGTAATACCTACTCAGAGTACATACTTCTTTATGTACCCATATGAACATACAATGCTATGGAATGTAAAGAAGTATGTATTTTTGGTAGGCAATAAACCGCCAAGAGGGAACTAAACTGCAGCCATCTGAACGATCTTTCTGTAATAAATTAACCTAATATCAAAGATGACCTTTGGCAACACTAACAGCAGAAAAAGGTACCTACTACTTACAGATGGAAACTAAATGCTGCTAAAATTTCTATTTTGTGAAGAAAAAAGTTCTACTGAAGTAGATTTAAAACTACCATGAGGCTCCTTTAAAATCTTTTAAGTTTAAAGCATGTATTTTACAATTTTAAATTAAGTATCAACATGATTAAAAGTTGAATACAAAAGAGAAAACAGTATTACTAACACAAAAGAATGAGCAATACCCATGACCTATTTTCTGTCTCCACAATTTGATCTTAATTTAAATGTATCACATTAGTAGGGCTGACTGCTTTGTAAAGAAAAACAAGTATAAAAAAAGCTGACTTCATTTACATTTTAACAGCTATTCTTCTATTTTGATAAATTTATAATTTAACAATATTAGAGGTATTTCTGAAGCAAGTTTTATTGTTTCAGGTTTTCTTTTCTGAAAGCTATAGATATAGTTATAATTTCAAAAGACTATCTTTTAAGTAAAACTGCTCTCAAAGGAAAAAAAAATGGTCCTTGTACTTCTCAAGTTTATCAGGTCTCTAATCCAGTCTCTACTTTCAATACTAGGTAAGTATTTGGAATAAATCAAGACATATGATTTATTCATGAAAAATGAAACATTCTGAGAAACAACTATAAGTCAACACAGCTGACTGGTAACAGACTTCCAAATATTTACAATAAATTATTAGCTATATTATCCTTGAATTTGCTTTCTCCAAAGAGAGCACATAAAATGAAAACACTATAGTCAAGAAACCAATTTATACAGAGAGAATAACCATCTTTTATTGGCACTGTGCAATTATAATTAAATCTTTTATAAACATGATAGGCCTACCATTTCTGGTATGCTAGTATCAAAATACTTTTTTGTATTTTAAGTAAAATTTTCTTGTGTAATATACATATTAATATCAAATTATAAATGATAAAGCTCTTAATTTATTATCTGTTATAAGAACTTAGAAAAAAGTAATACTAATATTCATATATTTTAGTGATTTATTACTAAAAGTTTTACTTTGACTGGAGTATTCAGACATGTATAAAAAGCATAAAAATACTTCTAAGTTTCTATGTGTCACAGTTGAACAGAACTGGCCATAAGGTTATCAACTGTTAATTTTCTGTTTAATAAGACAACTAGATAACTGTCAAAAGATCTTCATTTTCTCAGCAGATTATGAAGAATGAGAGAATTACTTAGATATGGTAATGTATGTTATTACATATTTATTAGAAATTACATAATTTAAAAATTCTACAAAGAAAAAAATCAGTTCAAAGTTTAACATACTCAAAAATAGCCCTTCTTTCAAATCATCTACAGAAAGGATGGTAAAGCTTTAGGTTACAGTTAAGTTTAACTGTACATGCTCTAACCACCAACCATACATATCCCAAAAGTAGAGTTTCCTCTATAAAACTACTCAAAGGGTATTACCATACCCATATTTTATAATGAACAGTTACATTTATCATTCTATAGGTATATAAGTTTTAAATATTTTAAAACACCCCATCAACTAAGAATCTCGCTGCTTCAAAGTTAAAAATATATAATCCTTAGAAAATGAGAGCATCTGTTATTCATTTGAAAAAGTAATTTATATACTGATTCTATGCTTACAAGTTTAGCTTAATATATCTAAGAGTATTTTCAATCACTCTAAAATGTCACATCCATCACTTAGATCAGCTGTTCATTTTTAACTGAGTACATATTAAACTCTGGGCATCTGCTGACACTGGTGTAACTCAAACATTTCAACTGTCTCTCTGACAGGGATAACAGATGCTGACATTATCAAATGCTGTACTATTTTTTTTCCACGGCCTCTCCTTGCCCCGATATGGCCAGTATATGAAACTGAACTGTCGTCCAAAAGCACACTTGAGCAACTGGATCTGCTGAACAGATCCCATATAACTAGTAAAAATAGAAGCCAGTTTTATTGCTATCTTAAGCACTTAAGTCCAGGCAATTTAACACCTGTTTCACTTCTATTAGTATAAATGACAGAAAGAATTGTAGTTACATTAATTTCACTAGCAGCATGATACTCACCAATCAATAGATGCAGAACATGCTTTATATGAGAATTGTTTGAATACTGCCTGACTTAGTATTAACCTTCTCCCAGTTTGGTTCAATACCGTTAACAATTTCTTTATATTTCACTGAAAGCACTTACCTTATAGACAAACTACAACTGCTCAAACTCTCAGGAGACATCCCTTTCCAATACTATACTATACTGCTTTAATGAGTTTTAATGGTAATTTTAATACTCAAAGACATGATTATCGCTAACCACAAGTCAAGGTATTATTAAGCTGATAATGAAAAGTAACTAGGCAATCTGTACCCAAAATGACAGAGAATTCAGTCAAGGAACTAGATCTTTCAAAGTTACATTATTAACTATGATTAGTAACACTACATAAGCAAAAACAAACAAAAAAATAAGCTATTACACATGGCCGTTCCTTTCAACACAAGTCTAAGCAACACACCGAATATATGTGTGATCCATTTATAAACCAAAGGACAGAGGTACTTTCCACTTTCTTAAGGCCACTCATTTCTCCACCCCCTGTCAGCAACTTGTTGCTAGTCCTTAAGTATAATACTAAAAAAGGCAGCAGCAATAGAAAAGTGTGACTAGCACAGTAGTCTTCCCTAAAGTAATTTGTTTACTTGTTTTACTGCCCAAAGATAAACAGAAAACATTACTCTGAAATACATCAAGGTCTATTTGCTCTTCTAAATGGTGCTGGTTTTGAAACAGGTTACTGTCTATATTTAAGAATTAAGCAAAGGTGTTAAAGACACCCATAACTCCTTAACACACTAACAACGCGTCAAAACGTAAAGACTTCAGCACTACTAGAGTAGGAAATAGTGGGGAAAATGCCTTCAAAATAGTAAATTTTACATTCAATGACCGAAGTACTGATATGAGAATCATTTAACATTTGTGGAAGCTCCATAACCATAATTTTACAAATAAAAAACATTTTAACTGTTCTGGATCCCAAACTAGCAGCACTACAATGCTTTGCTAGAGCTGGTAAAATGGAACCAAATCGCCTCTTCAATGGATTTGGTCCCCTTCAACCAGCTGTAGCTATGCATTGATTACTACAGGACAACCAGCGTTTTCATTTATCAATATCAATCACATGTCAACTAATTTCAGCTTATTTAAGTGATTCAGATTATAATTTAAATCAAATAATTTAACTATTAATTCTACTTGAAAGAGTCACAGTGGTAAATGATGCTTATAAAAAGCTTTATGAAAAATGTGTGTATGACTTAAGTATTTCAAATAAAATTATTTTCCTTACTTTTGGTCTTGGTATTAAATTACTTATCCTTCAAAAAAGAAATGGTATTGAAATGTAAACTATGCCACATAATTTTAAAAATACAAAACTTCCTTCAAAGGAAGAAAATATCTGGGAAGACCACCTGAAACCATAAGAGGAAAGCCAGTGTGGTTCACATGGACATGCACATATTTTGAATTAGGAAAAATATAACATATAAGACTCCAGAAATGCTGAGTCACTACCTTCCACAGGATTAGGATGTATTCCACTGCTATTTACCAGAACACTGATAGGTAGAGTGGGAAAGGAAATGGTGACACCGGCAAAGCATCCTGTGGACAGACAAACAGTAAGTATCTCATTCCTCTGACCCTGAACCAAAGATTTTAATCTTTTAAACCAAAAAAGAAACAAGATACTAAGCACTGCTACTTTTTATTCATGTAGGTATTTCACCTCTCCAAACTTTTCCTCAGTTTTAAAATGAGAAGACTTTTTTTTTTATTCTCAGTACACCAAAAATGGTTTCTTTTGCCAGGAAAGAAAAGCTAATTTTAAGAATAAGATATTTGATATGGGAAAAAAAGAAACCTGGAATGACTCAACTTGCAATTACAACCATTAACATAAGTTGGGTTATCTTCTGATACTCTTTCGTGTACAATTAAAATTATAGTCTTTATCTGGGAATTTATAGTCACAACTGCACAAAATGTCTTAAGGAAATAGGGATAAAGAAGTCATGGAGCCGAGCCTTATCGAAAGCACCATTTTGTTGAAGAATGAAAGTTTTTTTTTCTTTTCCTTTTTTTTAGGCCACACGTGAAGCATATAGAAGTTCCCAGGCTAGGGGTCTAATTGGAGCTGCAGGTGCTAGCCTACACCACAGCCATAGCAAAACCAGATCCTAGCCACATCTGCAACCCACATCACAGACTGTGGCAAAGCTGGATCTGCAACCCAATGAGCCACAAGGGGAACTCCTCTTTCCTTTTTTTATGTCACCTGACACCCAATAGCTAGTTGGAGGAGTTACTGTTATAAACTTCCAGGGGAATTCTCAAGAACTGAAGAAACAGAAGTAGTATATATTTTTTTCTTCCTTGTACAGGCTTAAGAACATTATTAAATATACTATGCCTATTCTCAATCAAGTTAATTCAACATATTTAAAAGTTACTCATTTTTCAAATATCTCAATTTTCAGTCTGTCTTAAACTCTATAATTTAAAAATACTATAACCTAAATTAAATTACCTCAATAAAATCTTACTGATCATCCTAATTTGAAGTAATTGTTCTGTTTGAATTACTGATAGCTTCTCTACAGAATATATATATACATACACACACACACACACACACATATATAGTGGGGACTAACATGTATTTCATCCCACTATAGTCAAGACATCATGGGAGATACACAAATAAATATTCATGCCCACAATTTTAACAGAAACATAAAAATGCACATACTAAGGGATAGCACAAAGCAGACTATAATTGCAACTAGAAACACGGGACAAGGAAATATAGGGCAAACAGAAAATAATTTCGATGATGAGATCTAGGCACTCTGGAAGAAATTTGGTTAAGAAAAACAAGGGGGATAATGGCATCTTAATGAATGAAAATGCTTAATAAATGAAGACAGCAGATAATTTTAGGAAGAGAGAACAGTATAAAGGCTGAAGGGCAAGGCAGGCAGAGGGATTTAAATTAGTGGGAGAGCCAAAAAAAGGACAAAATTAACTAAATAAATAAAATCACATCGGAGTTCCCGTCATGGCTCAGTAGTTAACAAATCCATCTAGGAACCATGAGGTTGCAGGTTCGATCCCTGGCCTCGCTCAGTGGGTTAAGGATCTGGCGTTGCTGTGAGCTGTGGTGTAGGTTGCAAATGCGGCTCAGATCTAGTGTTGCTGTGCCTGTGGCTATAGGCCAGCAGCTGTAGCTCCGATTCGATCCCTAGCCTGGGAACCTCCATATGCCCGTGGGTATGGCCCTAGAAAAGACAAAAAGAAAGACAAAAATAAATAAATAAATTAGTGGGTGATAAAGTTAGAAAGACAGGCTCAGGAGACACAAAGTGGTATTGAAGTTATACTAAAGCATCCTTAGTTAAATCACTGACTATCCATGTGTTCTGGTCTTGCCTCACATATAGACCATACTACAAAGAATATAATATAAAGTGGCTAAAAGCAAGGATTCTAATGTCAAATAAACTTTGCTCAAGTTCCAGCTGTTCCACTGGTCAGCTGTATAATTGTAAATAAGTAAATTCATCTCTTTATAAGACTCATATTCTTCATCTGTAAAATGAGGATATAGCACCTGCTTTAAAAAGTTATTCAAGGGATTAAATAAGATAATTAATGTCAACTACTCAGGAGAGGCCCAGTATGTGGTAAATTATCATTTTCTATTTAAAAGGCAGGGAATATATAATACTACTTTGTCTCTTTACAATGCCAAAGTCTGAAGTGTTCAAATACTTAAAATTAAAAAAAAAAAATCAAGATATAACCTAAAATACAGTCACTTATTTCATCTTAGACTAGTACCCATTATTCCGGGTAACAACAAGCAATCACAATGAAATCCTTTTGTTCTCTGTGCTCACCCTCTAGTGGTGAGACCAAGAAGCTAAAAAAATAGCGGGGGCGGGGATGGGGGCTAGAAGGAAACGATGTAAAAATGCAATATGGAACAAAGAATAAGAATTCATGATGACTACAGTTAATAATACTGTATTTTATATCTGAAAGCTGCTGAGGGAGTAGATCTTAAAAGTTCTCATCACAAGGAAAAAACTGTGTATAGATTTACTGTGGTGCTCACAGTATGTATGAACGTCAAATCATTACTTTGTAACAGCTGAAATTAATGTTTCATGTCAATTGTAATCTTAATTTTTTACATTTACGACAGGCCAAGTTTTCAAAATAAACTTCTAAATAAACATCTCCTTTAGTCAATATATGTAGGCTTGATTAAACTATAAACAGAAGACATCTAATGCAGAATTTTCTAAAGTACTTCTCAAGATAAAGCTGTTCCAAAAAATTCATTCATAGAAAGCTCTAGGTTAAGTGAAGTTAGCATTTTCCTTTTCTGCAGGATTTTGCAGATCTTTTATGAATTCTATGATTTCCCCAAGTTATTCTCAAACATTAACCAGCACAGTTTTTTCAGCAGACCACCTATTACTAACTATAAGTAATGGTTAGAGAACACTTACACTAGAAGTTAATATAGCTAATTATATGATTAATAAGAAATTAGGTAACTTAATAGTTATTTAGCCACAAGTTGAAAAAAATAATTACCCTACAAATAGACATGGGGTTAAAGGACACCTGAGAATGATCTTAAAGAAGGATAGATCTCAAAATGGAATGCATATTTTAATTAAATCTTTAGAATGTAAGTGAGTATTCCTGATACATTATTTGTTTGTTTGTTTTCTATTTTGGCTGCCCAGCAGCATATGGAGTTCCCAGACCAAGGATTAGATCCAAACAGCAGTTTCAACATACGCTACAGCTGCAGCAACACCAGATCCTTTGCCTGGCTAGGGATCGAACTTACGACCTGGTGCTGTAGAGATGCCACCAATCCTATTGCACCTGTTGTGACACAGTGGGAACTCCTGAGTATTCCCGACACTTTATATCTATATTAGCACATATTAGTTTAAGCAAAAAAAATCATATAAAACTAATGAAGACAATCTCCATAGACCTTAAAATGATTCAAAATATTAAAATAGGCCAAAATTATTTCCTTATCAGTATCAGAAAAAGGAAAATACTTTAAAATTGCATATAAGGAGTTCCCTTCGTGGCTCAGTGGTTAACGAATCCGACTAAGAACCATGAGGTTGCGGGTTCGATCCCTGGCCTTGCTCAGTGGGTTAAGGATCCAGCGTTGCCATGAGCTGCGGTGAAGGTCGCAGACGCGGCTCAGATCCCACGTTGCTGTGGCTGTGGCGAAGGCCGGCGGCTACAGCTCCTGTTAGACCTCTAGCCTGGGAACCTCCATAGGCCGCGGGTGCGGCTCTACATAAAGGCAAAAAGACAAAAAATAAATAAATAAATAAATAAAATAAAATTGCATATAAAACAGTAAAAGGTGACATCTTTACCTGGGATTTCCTCTTAGTGCAGCATGGTGTAGTGCGTTAAATCCATTATTATTTGTAATGGTAACATCAGCTCCAGCTTCCAGAAGAACTGCCAGGATATCATCACGTTTCTTACTTATTGCATCATGAAGAGGGGTGTCACCTTCAGAATCCTTTTTTTAAGTTTAAAGAGCCTTTCATTAGTTCTTCAATCAATCATCATATAATATTAATAGTTATACTGACCTACTAAACAAAGAAACAAAAACAGAAGCCATATATCCAACAACCATTAATAGAATATGCTGTGTGTTAAGTTTTAAAAAGCAGACAAAATATATAAGCCTCATTGAGTAAAGAAATTCCTACTTAATCTAGATGGAAAGCACAATAAACACGCTGTAGCTTTCCAAAGAAAATGAAAAATAAAGCCAAAGAAGGACCCTCAAATATAATTCAGCAAGTAACAAAATTAATGAGTTAAGAAGAGCTGTCCCCTCCCAAATTCATTAGCTTACTATGGCCTGCTATGCCACATTCCTGTCATAAATTGTTTCACCCTAAAATTCCATACCAAACCTACACTAGTCTTAGAGTCCCACAGGAATGAATTAAAAGACAGTGGTTCTCAACCTTAGCACTTTAGAATCTGTATGGAGTTCTTAAAAATTCTGACACCTAGGATGTTCTTGAGACCAACTAAACTAGAGTCTTTAGGAATGAGAACCAGGCGTCAGTGGTTGTCCATCAGAGCTCCCCAGATGAGTATGTTGCATAGTCACTGTTGAGAATCATTAATCTAAATGTTTTTAAAGGGCAAGAAACCAGATAGTTAACCCAAAGTGAAATCAAATGTAAAAGAAAATTTGGCAGTCTCAGTCTACCTTTTTCTCAATCTATTTTTTTCACTAATCAACAATTTAGCAGTAAGTTTTTATTCAATATAAGTCATCTGGATAAACGAGTAATTTAGACATCATTCATTTAACAACTGTAGGAGTTCCCGTCATGGCTCAGCAGAAACGAACCTGACTAGCATCCATGAGGATACAGGTTCAATCCCTGGCATAGCTCTGTGGGCCAGGATCTGGCGCTGCCCTGAGCTGTGCTGTAGGTCACACAGTTCAGATCTGGCCTTGCTGTGTCTGTGGCATAGGCCGGCGGCTACAGCTCTGATTCAGCCCCTAGCCCAGAAACCTCCATATGCCGTGAGTGTGGCCCTAAAAAGAAAAAAAAAAACAAGCCACATTTCACAACTGTAAATACTACTCTCAGGAAAGCTATAGATAGCCAAACCTATGGTATATATCACATTTGCCAAATTCGGTCTTCCACCTATTTTTGTAAACTGTTTTACTCAAGCACACTCACACACTTTCATTTATGTGTTGTCTATGGCTGCTTTCATGCTACAATGGCAGCAGTGGAGAGATGTGATAGAAATCATAAGAAAGCCTAAAATACCTGACCCATCACAGAAAAGGTTTGCCAATCTCAGATATATATTCACCCACCCACATAAAAAATTCCTAACAAGAATTCAATCCAACAATCCAACTTCTAACCCATCTGGTGGCACTGAAAATTTAGTCTCCGATTTGAAGACAGGCTCTTAATTAACATGGCTGAAATAAGCTTCTTCAGGCCCTGATCTATCTTGCCTGCTCTATCCCACAAGAGCTATTCCAAACCTTAATCATTCTTCTAAATCACTCCTTCTATATCTACCACTCCCCACTCACTCTCAACAGATGACTCTGCCTCCCATTTCAAATAAAAAAATCTTAGCAGGTATAAACTCTGGCTCCTTCAACAGAGTAACACCCTCCACTCCTCCCCCATCCTCCAATTCAGCCTTTCACTTAGAAGATGTCAGTTCCAAACTCTTTCAGTGCCAAAATGGTAGTAACCATCTAGCTGAACAAAATTTCTGATTTTTTCAGTTCTTCTCATACCCTCAGTCCCATTACTCCTGCTCTTCTTCATTACTTCTCTAAGACCTATCCAATTTAATTCACCTGACTGCCAAAATTTAGATAAGAATCATTTAAGTGACTCTTGCTTCAAAAATTCCTGTATAAATCAGTCCTAAGACCCTATTTATATTTTCCAAGTCAGAAAATCTTCCAAGACTAGATTAATGACTAGACCAAGACTCGAAGATAAATTAAGTGACAATTAAAATACCTCTGAAGTGATTATTATGAAATACTGAAGCTCACTGTCATGATCAATAAAGTTATATCAAATCAATTCATAGCTGATACTTTTTACCAGGAAGCCCCCATCCCCAGACCCCTGACTTTCTTATAAAAGGCTTTTCTAAGAAGGAATAGGCTGCAGATGCTGCTCAGACGTGGCATTGCTGTGGCTGTGGTGTAGGCCAGTGGCTATAGTTCCAATTTGACCCCTGGCCTGGGAACTTCCATATGCCTTGAGTGCAGCCCAAATAAATAAATAAATAAATAAATAAGAATAGCTGCCAATTTTATAACCTTCTATATTTTGGTATCATTTACTACAAGTGATCATATATAAAAAAAGAACTGATAACAAAGAAATGCTTACCACAGAACCTAGTATTTCCATTTAATAGAATCCTTGCAATACCTGCAGAATATATTTCTTTACAGGTTTTACCTGAAGACTGGGATGACAGCCAAAGTCCAATAAAGTCTTCACCACTTGAAGGTGACCTTTGTTGACAGCAATATGAAGTGGCGTCTGCCGGCGCTTGTTCCGAGCATTCAGGTCAGCACTCCCTCGGTGCAGCACCTCTATGACAGCACCTTCGTCTCCAAAAGCTGCATGGTGAACGGCTCTGTCTCCATCTTTATCCTAAGTAGCAGCATTTAAATCCGAGTCAGTGAATATTTTAGAAAGAAAAATAAAACCTGAAGCTCTAATAATTTATTAATAAACAAGTTCACATAAGAAAGGGAAACAGATTAGAGCCAACAAAATAACTAGAAATTCACTTGAATAATGATTAGCTCCAAAGATAAGTGGTGACCTGGATCATTTTATTACGTCACACACATACTGGACCAATGGTTATATCAGAAGTAGCATCAGTACTCCTAATTTATCAGCTGTGATGGCAAGCCAACATTTGAAAAATGTTAAATCAAGGTACAACTATATAAAGCTTTTTCCATTTAAAAAGTTTTACACAGACTTTTTAATGGCATAAACATTACACCAACAGTTGAGTAATTTAAAAAAGAAGAAAGAATGCCCAACAGTGTGATCTCAACTAGTTTCAAGAGAAAGAAACATATCAACACGTTAACACTGGTTATCTCTAGCCAGTGAGCACATATTTTTCCGTATATTTAAGAACAGAAAAAAATTATTTATTTATTTATTTTGTCTTCTCTAGGGCCGCACCCACAGCATACGGAGGTTCCCAGGCTAAGGGTCTAACAGGAGCTGCAGCTGCCGGCCTTCACCACAGCCACAGCAACGCGGGATCCGAGCCACGCCTGCAGCCTTCACCACAGCTCACGGCAACGCCAGATCCTTAACCCAGTGAGCAAGGCCAGGGATCGAACCCGCAACCTCATGGTTCTTACTCGGATTCGTTAACCACTGAGCCACGAAGGGAACTCCTATCATTTCACTATTTGTTTTCTATGTCATTATAGACTCTTCCACCCTTTTATTACATCACTGTCTTTTTTTGTATTTAGTTGATTTTTTGGTAGTGAAATATTTTAATTTCCTTCTCATTTCTTTTTGAGTATATTCTGTAACTGTTTTCTTTGTTGTCACCAGGGGGATTACTTCCTAAAGTTCTAACACTCTAATCTGAATTTATACCAACTTAACTTCAACAATATACAAAAACTACTCATTTACAGCTCCATCCCCACCCTTTCACCTCACCTTTGTACACTGTGTGCCCAAAAACATAAGCTAATAGTTTGAAATTTGGGAAGTTTCTGGTCATTGTTTCTTCAAATAAACCCCTTTTCTTTCCCCCCTTCTCCTTCTAGGATTCCCACAATGCACATGGTGATATGCTGGATGATCCTCCACAGGTCCCTTAGGTGCTCTTCATTTTTCTTCAATTTTTTTCTTCCCTTCTGTTTCTCAGACTTGATAATTTCCATTGTTAACCACTGCGCCACAACAGGAACTCCCTGAGGTCTTTTTTGAGTCTACACTTTTCCTCAAGTATATGCAGTGCCTTTCTAATTTCCTTCGTATGTGCAGTTGCTTTTGAATGTCCTAGTCTTTAAGGTCAGGCCCAAATAGAAGAAAAAGAGAAAAATGGGAGAAGAAGGAGAAAAGAGCACAGACCCTTAAATTCTCTGGAAGTTCCTTCAGCCAATGGGGAAGGGCTTGCAATGGGAGGGTGCAACAATAGCTGCCCACCTCTGTACCTGCATCTCCATAATTAGAAGTAGCAATCAGTGATCAGAACACAGATCTTGATATTTGTAGGACAGGATTATTATTACCCACCAGACAAGCTGATCTAAGAACACATGGCTATCTGTATGGCTGGAGGTTAGGGTATGGGTAGCTCCTGCTGAGCTAAGAGCTGAAATTAACCACAATTAACTTCCAAGCCTTTCCCTTGAAGTAGCAAGCCTTCAACAAGATCCAGAGTTCTAGGAGTCCCCCTCGTGGCTCAGTGGTTAACGAATCCGACTAGGAACCATGAGGTTACTAGGGTTCAATCCCTGGCCTTGCTCAGTGGGTTAAGGATCCGGCGTTGCCATGAGCTGCGGTGGAGGCTGTAGACGTGGCTCGGATCCCGCGTTGCTGTGGCGAAGGCCGGCAGCTACAGCTCCTGTTAGACCCCTAGCCTAGGAACCTCCACATGCCGAGGGTGCGGCCCTAGATAAAGCAAAAAGACAAAAAATAAAAATAAAAATAATCGTTGTTAAGCATAATAAAGTTTTTAGGAAAGAGCACTGATCTTTTAGGATACATACTAAAATATTTACAGATGAAATAATACGCTATCTGGATCTGCTTCAAAATAATTCACTGGAGGAAATGGGAGGTAAGAGGGTACAGATAAGACAAAACTGTCCAGGAAAGGAAAATGAAATGGGTGCACAAGATTCATTATACTATTCTATTTCTATAACTGTTTAAAATTTCCAATAATAAAAATATTAATAGCAACAAATCAGTTTACAAACAAGCTAGCACATGATGAATCACAGGTTTAAGTGCATTTGCAAAATTATTTTCTCCATCTTTAAATCAGGATTTCCCAACTTCAACACTACTGACATTTTGAACCATATGATCCTTTGTTATGGGAACTGTCCTGTACACTGTGGGATGTTTCAGTAGCACCCTTAATATCTACCAATTAGATGCCAGTAAAACTGCCCTGCTCCCTACCAACCAATTGTGACAATAAAAAATATCTCTAGAAAATGTCTCCTATGGGACAAAGAGCCCCTAATTGATAACCACTGTTTTAAACAAACTACATTGCTGTTTATGACAGATAATGTTAATTCTTACATTCTAGAAATATGAAACTACAATGGATTTTTGTTTTAGTCTTAGGCAATGAATTACATTCATATTTCTTTTTGCTTTTTTTTTAAGGCCACACTCGTGACATATGGAGGTTCCCAAGCTAGAGGTCAGCTGGAGCTGCAGCTGCCGGCCTACACCACAGTCACAGCATTGCCAGATCCAAGCCCTATCTGTGATCTACGCTGGATTCTTAACCCACTTAGCGAGGCCAGGGATTGAACTTGAGTCCTCATGCATCCTAGTCAGATTTATTTCCACTGCGCCAACACAGGAACTCCATATTCATATTTCAACCCAACTTTTACATGTAATTTTTCCTTTACCAATTGGAACACTGTTATTAATTTAACCTGATATGTAAATAATCCTTTTTCACACTATTTCTACAAATCACATCTGTCTCCAATGATTTTGAAACAGAAAATACACAGAATGGAAATACAAATGAAAAGTCCACATGTATCTCACTTGCTTTCAAAACACACCATTTTCAAACTGAAAGGTAAAATTATTTACAAGCCTCACTCAAACTCTAATCTTAGCATGTGTACTGTAATAACTAACCACTCGTTTTGTATTTGAGTTCAATTAAGGAAAAACAAAACATACTCTTAAAAAAGTGCCAGCTTTGTTCCCTCCCTCACAGCTGCATCCCTATGCTACACAACCTCTCACGTGAACAAGTCTTTAGAAACACAAATTTATGGGTAGTCTCATGTTGTCAGGTTTAGCAATTAACCTGTGAATCAGAAAAACACACTTTAAAAAATCAGGCAGGAGGAGTTCCCGTCGTGGCTCAGCAGAAACGAATCTGACCAGGATCCATGAGGACGCAGGTTCGATCCCTGGCCTCCCTCAGTGGGTTAAGGACCCAGCACTGTCGTGAGCTGTGGTGTAGGTAGCAGATGCAGCTGGGATCCTGTGTGACTGTCGCTGTGGTGTGACAATGCTGAATCTTTAACCACTAGGCCATTGGAGAACTCCTTATTTCTCCTTTAATAAGAATATACTCTAAGTTATATTAAGCACATATACACACAGAGTGATAAACATGCACTGCAAAATATTCAAAAACCCACATTAAGGTCAAGAAACATTAAGACTAAACAAATTCTAATTTACTGGTGCCCTCAGGAGAGGGAGTGAAAAAAAAAAGAAAGGCCTCTGAGTGTCACAGATCAGGAACGGTCTTTCCCCACATAATTTATACTGCTCTTCTCTCAATTTTTCCAAGAAGGTTTGTGAGTAAATCCAGCTGAGCTCCTGAGAGCATAGTGGTCCTACCACAGCAAAGGGAAACTCAACAATCTCCACTAAGAGTTAAGCCTAGCATATTGAGGGATTGAAGAAAAACATGAACTGCTTCAAGTTGTCTCTTGCCAATTTTTTCTTTTCAATTGGAAGAGCTTAAGAAAATATTAAATTTCAAAATGAAAACAATCCATTTCATGATAAAGAAATACCTCTAGGACATTAATTTTTACTTAAAAGTATTTTTAACCTTAGTTTTAATTACCTCTGCTTCTACATCCACATTTTGCTTCAAAAGTAACTTCAAAATATCAACATGTCCATTCTGACTAGCAGCTTGCATAGCTGTGTGACCAGCACACTGTCCATTTACCTAAATTAAAAAAACAGGGATGAAGAAATGTCACAAATCAGAAAAAGCCAATATATACATCTAATATAGGTTTAAATCTGGCAAACTGTATGATTTTATGAAAACAATTTAGGTTGATGTTCTATATATCCTAGTACAGGTCATCAGAAACCAAGTTCTCTAAGTTAAGGAGAGATGCAGGCATTTTTTAGAAAGATGAAAGTTTCATTGTTCAAAGAGTTATAAAGAACCTGTACCAGGAGTTCCTATCGTGGCTCAGTGGTTAACAAATTCGACTAGTAACCACAACGTTGCAGGTTTGATCCCTGGCCTCACTCAGTGGGTTAAGAATCCGGCGTTGCCGTGAGCTGTGTGGTGAAGGTGGCAGACGGGGCTCAGATCCCACGTTGCTGTGGCTGTGGTGTAGGCCAGCAGATACAGCTCCGACTGGACCCCTAGCCTGGGAACTTCCACATGCCTTGGGTGCTGCCCTAAAAAGACAAAAGACAAAAATAAAAAAAAATAAAAATAAAGAAAAACAACCTGTACCAGTCTGCAAAGTTGAAAATAGAAAAGAAGAATGGGAAAGAGGGAGGAAGGGACAAAGGGAAGTAAGTTATATTTGTTTTGTGTATGTGTCTATTTGAATTATTAAATCTCAGAGTCTGTTTCAAAGAAGAAAAAAAGCAATGAAGTGAATGGAAAACCTTTAGAAAAGATATGGGCTACTAGAATATAAATAAATTCAACTCAACGAATGTAACTAAATACCAACACCAAGCAAACTACCATGAGAGGCACATCAGTGAGTTACCTGGGTAGCTACACACAGCTGTTCTACCATGAAGAAGTAATTTCCAACTATTTCTTCACTCTGGATGTTATATAAATGCATAATTTACCCATAACATATGCAAGTCTAAGTACAATCCCTTAATTCCAGCACATTCACTCACTCCCATCCATAAAACCATAGAAGATGGTTAAGGACACCAATTACTAATATCAGAAACAAAAGAGGGGATACCATTACAGAATCCATGGACATTTAAAGGACAGTAAGGAATATTTTTGCCCACAAATCTGATAAACTAGATTGAAATGGACCACTTTCTTTTTTTTTTTTTTTTTTTTTTTGCCTTTTAGGCATATGGAGATTCCCAGCCTAGGGGTCTGATCAGAGCTGTTGCTGCCAGCCTACGCCAGAGCCACAGCAACGCCAGATCCGAGCCATGTCTGCAACCTACACCACAGCTCACAGCAATGCTGGATCGTTAACCCACTGAGCAAGGCCAGGGATCAAACCCGCAACCTCATGGTTCCTAGTCAGATTCGTTAACTGCTGCGCCACGAAGGGAACTCCTAGACCACTTTCTTGAAAGATATAATATGCCAAACTTCATACAGAAAGAAATAAACTATCTAAAAAGGTTTATATCTATTAAATTAAATCAGAAACTAATGACCTTCCAAAATAGAAAGCACCAGGCCTATATGGGTTTCAACAGTGAATTCTACCAAACTTTTAAAGAAGAATTATAGCAATTCTTTACAATCTTTTTCAGAGGATAGAAGCAATCAATGAGAGTAGCATTACCCTAATACCAAAACCAGACAAGGATACTAGATACTACAAGAAAGGAAAACTACAGACCAGTATCTCTCATGAACACAGATGCAAAATCGTCAGCAAAATGTTAGCAAGTCAAATCCCAAAAAGTACACAAAGAATTACATACCACAACCAAGTGGGATTAATCCCAGATATGCAAGACTGGTTCAACATTCAAAAAATGTTATCCATCACATGAACAGAGTTAAAAAGAAAAGTCACATGATCATTATCAGTAGATGTAAAAAAAAGTCATCTGACAAAATCCAACACCCATTCATGATAAAAATTCTTGGTAAACATGGAATTTCCTCAATTTGATAAAGACCAGATACGAAAAAACTACAGCGAGCATATTTAACATACTATTCAATGGTGAGAAACTCCAAAGTTTCCTACTAAAATCACATACAAGGCAAGCATGTGCCCCCTCACCACTCTTTTTCAACATACTAGAAATCCTTGCTAATACAGTAAGGCAAGAAAAGGAAATAAAAAGGATACGGATTGAGAAGGAAGACATAAACTGTCCTTGTTCACAGATGACATGATCATCTATGCCGAAAATCCAAAAAAATGGACTAAAAAACTCCTAGAACTAATAAGGGATTTATAGCAAGGATGAAGAATACAAAGTTAATACACAAGTGTCAATTGTGTTCCTAAATACTAACAAGTAGAATGTGAAATTAAAAACATAGTACCACTTCACAAAGGAAATCATCAACAAAATGAAAAGGCAACCTACCGAATAGGAAAAACTTTGTGCAAATTATGTAACTGATAAGGGGTAAATACCCAAATATATAAAGAACTCAAACAACTCAAGAGCCAAAAAAAAAAATCCGATTAAAAAATAGGCAGGGGGGAGTTCCCAACAGGACTCAGCAGAAATGAATCTGACTAGCAACCATGAGGTCAAAGGTTCAATCAATGGCCTCGCTCACTGGGTTAAGGATCCAGCGTTGCCGTGTGCTGTGGTGTAGGTCACAGACGTGGCTCGGATACTGCGTTTCTGTGGCTGTGGCGTAGGCTCCAATTTGACCTCTAGCCTGGGAACCTCCATATGCCATGCGTGTGGCCCTAAAAGGACCAAAAAAAAAAGGCAGAGGACATAAATGGACATTTTTCCAAAGAAGACATACAGATGGTAAACAGGTACATGAAAAGATGCTCAACATTACTAATAATCAAGGAAATGCAAATAAAAACACAATGTCATTTACAGTATCATCCCCCTAAATTAAACTCTTGGGTATAAATCTAACAAAATATGTATAAGATCTACACGAGGAAAACTACAAAACTCTGATGAATGAAACCAAGGAACTAAAGAAACAGAGCAACAGAGCAATACTCCACCTTCACGGATAGGAAGACTTAATATTGTCAAGATGTCAGTTCTTCCCAAACTGATCTATAGATTCAGTGCAATCCCTATCAAAATTCCAGCAAGTTATTACGTAGATACAGACAAAGTGATTCTGAACTTTATGTGGAAAGGCAAAAAACCCAGAACAGTTAACCCAATATTGAAGATGAACAAAGCTGGAGGACTGACACTATCTGATTCTAAGACTTAACTACAAAGCTCCAGTAATCAAGATACTGTGGCACTGGCCAAAAAATAGACAAAAGGAACAAAGGAGAAAAACAGAGAACTCAAAAACAGCCTCTGACATACAGTCAAGTGATTTTTAACAAAGGAGCAGGAGTTTCCATTGTGGCTTAGCAATAACAAACCTAACTAGTAACCATGAGGACATGGGTTCGATCCCTGGCCACACTCAGTAGGTTAAGAATCTGGCATTGCTGTGAGCTGCCATGTAGGTCGCAGACATGGCTTGGATCTGGCATTGCGCTGGCTACGGCATAGGCTGGTAGCTGCAGCACCGATTCAACCCCTAGCCTAGGAACTTCCATGCACCGTGGCTATGGCTCTAAAAAGACAAAAAAAAAAAAAAAAAAAAAAGGAGCGAAGGCAATACAACGGTCTCTTCAACAAATGGTGCTGGAACCACATGCAAAAAATGAATCTAGACACAGACCTTATACCTTCAACAAAAATTAACTCAAATGGGTAAAACACAAAATTATAAAACTCCTAAAAATAACATAGGAGAAACCTTTGATGATCTTGAGTATGGTAATATCTTTTTAAGATACAACACCAAAGACATGATCCATGAAAGAAATAAACTTTTAAAAATGGAAAAACAAAAAGAAATAGCTGATAGGTTGAACTTCATTAAAATTAAGAATTTCTGCTCTTTACTCCCAAGGCAACAGAAATTAAAGCAAAAATAAACCAATGGGACTTAATCGAACTGACAAAGTTTTGCAAAGCAAAGGAAACCATTAAAAAAACAAAAAGACAACCTATGGAATGGGAGAAAATAGTTTCAAATGATGCAACTGATAAGGGCTTAATCTCTCAAATACACAAACAACTTACACAGCTTAACAGCAAAAAAGCCAACAACCCAATGGAAAAATGGACAGAAGACCTAAACAGACATTTCTGTAAAGAAGATATATAGATGGCCAACAAGAACATGAAAAAATGCTTAACATCACTGATTATTAGAAAAGTGCAAATCAAAACTACTAAGGTACCACCTCACACCAGTCTGAATACACAAATAACAAATGCTGGAGAGCGTGTGGAGAAAAGGGAAATCTCCTGCACTACTGGTGGGAATGTAAATTGGTACAACCACTATGGAAAACAGTATGGAGGTATCTCAGAAAACTATACATAAAACTGCCGTATGACCCAGAATTTCCACTCTTGGGCATATATCCAGACAAAACTTTCCTTGAAAAAGACACATGCACCCGCATGTTCATTGCAGCACTATTCACAATAGCCAAGACATAGAAACAACCTAAATGTTCATCGACAGGTGAATGAATTAATAAGATGGGGTACATATACACAATGGAATACTACTCAGCCATAAAAAAGAACAAAATAATGCCATTTGCAGAAACATGGATGGAACTAGAGACTCTCATATTAAGTGAAGTAAGTCAGAAAGAGAAAGACAAATACCATATGAAATCACTTATATCTGGAATCTAATATATGGCACAAATGAACCTTTCCACAGAAAAGAAAACTGGTTGCCAAATGGGAAGGGAAGGGAATGGGGTGGATTGGGAATTTGGGGTTAAAAGATGCAAACTATTGCCTTAGAATGGATAAGCAATGAGATCCTGCTATATAGCACTGTGAACTATGGGTATGTCTAGTCATTTATGATGGCGCATGATAATGTGAGAAAAAAGAACACATACATGTATGTGTAACTAGGTCACCTTGCTGTACAGTAGAAAATTGATAGAACACTGTAAACCAGCTATAATGGAAAAAATAAAAACCATTATAAATTGAAAAAAAGACAATCTAAAGACTTGTGAAATAACTGCAAACCTGCCATGTAAATAAATTTTATTTATAAAAAATTTAAAAAATAAATTTTGAGAATGTATGACATTTTAAAAAACAATGAAAAAATTAATTAAATGAAAAAAATTTAGTACAATAAAACGTAAATCTGCTTGACTGAATATAAGAGAGGTCTGACTCTACCTTCCAAACACAAAAAAAATCTGGTACTTTAATATCTGAAACAAATTATTTGTGATATAGCTCACATGCAATCAGGAAACCAGTGCCGTGCTGCTGCAATTGATCTCTAATGAACCTAAAATGCCACATAAGCTCATAGAAACAAGATGTTTTTACCTTATAATTATAGAGCTGACCTTCCTCAAACTATCTGCATACTTACATGCAAAGATGTGGCAACAAAAGCCCTTGCTACACAATGACAACGATCCAAACTTACAATCTACAGTCTCTTCGCCAGCACTGGTATCACACTGGTACCAAAAAATACCAATGGAAAAGCTAATGGGCAACTAAGCAAGAACCAAAATTTAAATTTTTTTTCTTTTTATTGCCACACCTGCGGCATATAAAAGTTACCAGACTAGGAGTCAAAGCAAAGCTGCAGCTGCTAGCCTATGCCACAGCCACAGCAACACTGAGTCCTTAACCCAATGGGTGAGACCAGGGATCGAACCCACATCCTCAGGGACACTATGTTGCGTTCTTAACCCACTAAGCCAAAATAGGAACTCCCCAAAATTTAAATTCTGGACCCATTTAAAATATGACTTATGTGAATGATAAAATTACAACATAAACCATTAACATTTACAAAATGCAAAACCCCTAATTTGCCTGCATTAAACTAAGAAACAGTTAACTTTCACAGGGAGAAGAGGTAAAAAGTTTAGATTAAATGTTTTGAAAAGAGGGAAGAAAAACTGCATATGAAGTTTACTAAAATGTATTTTTAGAACATATTAAGATGACATTTACATGAGAAAATTTCACCGAACTTCCCAAAGACATTAACTACTTAAAAACCTATGCTTGACCTAAATTTTGTCAGTGACTGACCTAAGTTGATGTAAATTTTGTCAATCATAAAATTTTTAAAAGTCACAGTGTTAAAATGTCAATATCACTTAGAAATACACATTGAAGAAATGATGTCTGGTGTCTTTTTTAAAATATCACAGAAAAACAAGGAAGAAGGAACAGATGAAGTGCATGTGACAAAATCTTAACTGCTTAAGTATAAGGTTCATTACACTATTCTATTTTAGTGTATACTTCAAAATAATTTTTAAAATGCTCACATCCACATCTGGTCTTTTTAGCAAATCTTCCACTTTAGCAACATCTCCATTGGCAGCAGCCTTAACTAATTCTTCATTGAGGTCACCAGATTCTTGGGTTTCAAATAACTTCTTCAAGAGTTGGGAGAGTCTTTCTGTAAAGCATCAAATAAAGCTGCTAATATAGGAGGATATCAAACGTAACTACTAACAGACAAACATTACCCATATGCCAATAATACATACTTTTCTTATATCATTAACGACATTTTGTATTATGCTTCTGATATTACCCATGCAAGTTATAATTATTACCATGTAAAGCTGCATTAAATTCAAGCGCTCAAGTATTCCCAGTTTATTCCAATTCATATATTTCAAGTTAAAATTTCAGAAAAAGAAGAGCATTAGGGAGTTCCCATCGTGGCTCAGTGGTTAACGAATCCGACTAGGAACCATGAGTTTGCGGGTTAGATCCCTGGCCTTGCTCAGTGGGTTAAGGATCCGGCGTTGCCGTGAGCTGTGGTATAGGTTGCAGATGGGCTCGGATCCCACGTTGCTGTGGCTGTGGCGAAGGCCGGCAGCTACAGCTCCTGTTAGACCCCTAGCCTGGGAACCTCCATATGCCACGGGTGCAGCCCTAGATAAGGCAAAAAGACAAAAAAAAAAAAAAAGAGCATTATATACAAATTACAATTCAAGGTTTAGGTGTCACACCAAAATATTATATGAACACTCTACAATGGGAGTGTTATAATGATACAAACTGCCTTTCAGACCTTAAGCATATCATATTGACTCTTAGAGCTCAATGCTACAGATCTTAGATCAACAGATCAGTGATTATTATTCAAAAACAATATAATCTTTATAGTATCTGTGGAAATATTTTAGGGACAAACCAAAACTTAGTTAAGATGGATCTCTAGGTGTTAATAATATACTTCAAAGGTGCCCAGTGATTTGTTTTGAGTAAAACAAGAAAAAAATACGGATGGGTTTACATAAACCCTTTTGTAAGTTTTTTTTTTCCTAAATAGCATTTATCAGTAGGAAATCTACCCAGTTCTACTCCTTAACTCTTGGATCTACTTACTGGAAAGCAAAGAAGTCACAAAGTGGGGTAGAAGACCAAAACCAAGTCGACATTATTTGAGAAAAGGATATTAACAATCCTTCACTCTTACAATTTGTATATAGTCAGCCTACTAGGATGCCATCTAATCTCAAGTTAAAAATAAACACCACATGATTTAAACTTCAAACACATTAGCTAATTAGAGCAGGAAAGAAGAGACAGAAGCAGAGGAAGTTAGAATGCGGTACAAAATAAAACTGGAGGTCACCCAATGTCTCCTTTACTTTCTTACTGTTCACAGCTACGGTTCTATCTTCTTTTCCGGATGACAGTAATATACACTCATTAAGCTGAAATTTGTTGTAGAATGAACTGAGTGTGTATAAAGCTGGAGCATAAGAAGGAAAGACTTTGGTTATGAGTCCACCTAAGCATCCAGCGTATTCACATCTCAGCACACAGCTTTCTACTCACTGTGGCATGTATAACTCATTAAGTGACAAGAGAAAAAGTATGGTTGATATGTAAAAACATCCAAAAAGAAAGCCATCTGCTAGCAATAATGTTGGAAATAAAAAGAAAATAAAGCAGTTTAAGAAAGTGATGGTTCTTTGACAGAAAACAGAAGTTCTGACTCAATAGTAGAATACTGAATTCCAGGCATCTTTGATTTCATTTGGAGAAACCCTTTATATGTCCAAGAAAAAACACATTTATGAAAATTTTCCAGGACATACCTCAGCCAGAACATGGTTGTTCATTGTATGAACAAAGGAAAAAAAAAAAACTTTAGCTAAAACTTAAAAGGTAGTTAATATTTCATGAAGTTATGTCATCTGAGAGAAAACCAAGAACACATACAACGTTATCTGTATATGAGAACTGGAGAATTAGGAAGGTTCTAATGTAAACCATATTACTTTCAGAGAAACATGAAACTAAACATACCACCAGATGCATTGCTAATAGCTGATCCTGCAGATGCCACCTTGGAAACTGCTGCGGGATTATATGTCCAAGATGTTCCACAAACTTCCACCTTTAAATCACTGTCTGAATAAATCTGTTGTACTCGGCCAACTTTACCTAAAGTCTTAAAAAAAAAAATAGATTCGAGTTTCCACGTCTAAAGTATATACTATAAAAATAAATCAACCACCAGTTTTCATGCTTAAAGTATTAATTTTACTTCATTCCTAATAAAAAAAGATAATCATATTAAAATGGGTTATATGTTAACTATAAACTATAGAGTATCTTTTAAAATTATTTTCATATTATATATACATATCTTCAATATTCTACAAGAATATAAAAATAATCATGACAATCTGTCTAATTCATAAAAGTTCACAAAATCTTCCTTTTTGATAAAAACAACCTTTCTTTTTTAAACTCATTAGCTATCTCTTGAGAAGTTGTAACTCAAGTAGTTCAAAACCACCATCAATCTAGCCTAAAAAAATAAAATCTGGGAGTTCCTGTCGTGGCGCAGTGGAAACGAATCTGACTAGGAACTATGAGGTTGCAGGTTCGATCCCTGGCATCGCTCAGTGGGTTAACGATCCAGCGTTGCCATGAGCTGTGGTGTAGGTTGCAGATGTGGCTCGGATCTGGCATTGCTCTGGCTGTGGTGTAGGCCCGCAGCTACAGCTCTGATTAGACCCCTAGCCTGGGAACCTCCATATGCCGCAGGTGCGGCCCAAATAAATAAATAAATAAAATCTGATTTCTGAAAAAGACAATTTAAACCAAAAAAGGCTCAAAGCTTACATCTATGTTTAAATCCTTTTTGGAATCAAGTCTAATTTCAAAACAGAATTATATAGAAATAACATGTTTATTAAATGCAGGCAATAGGATAAGAGCAATGAGGTACAAAACACAATCAGCAGCAGCTCTTATCATATGGCAGGTTCTGTTCTAAGAGCTTTACATGTATTGACTCACCTAATGTGTAAAACCGTGAACGTTATGTAGTATTATTAGCCCCATTTCAAACTTGGGCCCCAACCCCATTCTCTTATGCAGAATAAAATAGCCAATAACAACACTAGAAAATCAGTGAATAGTGGTAATATCTATTTCCTAATACAGAGGAGACTGTCTTTAAACTTATTTTCTCATTTGACCTCTCCACAGCATCTGACCTAAACTTCTTGAAAATACTCCCTTGATTTCTGGGTAACGGTCTTGTCTTTCTGCCTGTTCCTCCCCTTTCTGCACTCACTGGACTCCTTGTCCTTCTTCGTATCCCTAAATCCATTCATTCTCCCCAAATGTTATTCTTTAATTTTTTACGCTACTTTCTTGGAAATTTATCTTTGTTTCCAAAGACTTTAAAATATACTACTCTAGGCCTATTTATCCCTCTACTCACTCCCCAACACACACAAATTTTAACTTCTCATTAGACATTTTCACCTTAGAATTTTCAATAATCACCTCAAACTCTTAGGCTGTATTCTTTGTTTTTTCCTCCTCAAACGTTCTTTACAGAAAATCTCAAACACACAAAAACAGACAATAATATATTGAATCCTCATGTACCCATCAACCAGTTTTAATATTTGTCAGTTCATGGCCAATCTGGTTTTCCCTACCCATTTCCCCTCCTGTATTACTTTGTGTTTGTAAACTCTTAAAAAAAATAACTTCAATATTACTATTAGCCTATCCCAAATTGTCAATAACTTTAAAATAACATAAACCACTAATCGATGTTCAAATTTCCAACTGCCTCAACAAATGACTTTCTTTTAGTTTGTTTAAATCAAGTTCCAGGAGTTCCCATCGTGGCTCAGTGGTTAACGAATCCAACTAGGAACCATGAGGTTGCGGGTTCAATCCCTGGCCTTGCTTGGTGGGTTAAGGATCCGGTGTTGCCGTGAGCTGTGGTGTAGGTGGCAGACATAGCTCAGATCCCGCATTGCTGTGGCTGTGGCGAAGGCTTGCAGCTACTGCTCCTGTTAGACCCCTAGCCTGGGAACCTCCACATGCCACGGGTGTGACCCTAGACAAGGCAAAAAGAAAAAAAAAGAAAAATCAAGTTCCAAATAAAGTCTACACATTTTTTTCTTTGCAAATTATTTGTTAAAGAAATAGCATTATTTGTCCTATTAAGTTTCATCCAATCTGAATTTTGCTAAATGGTGTAGTTTAATAGGTTATCTGTCTTTGTATCTGGTAAGAAACCCTTCAAACTGGCTGCTAGATCTTTTTAACACCACCTAGAAATCTGATAGCTTCCTTGCTATGTGGTATGAGCCTCATCTTGGTCACTTCCTGCCAAAGAGCTAGAATTCACCATTACTCCAAAGAGCCCTGCTTCTTCACAGAGGGAAAGGCTATTTCAAGACCATTACCTGGGCACCATGGTTGGTTATTGGTACTGGAACGGTTACTGTTTCCAGGTCTTAACATGGACAGAGCTAGGGAATTGGGGGGGAGGTGGGTTGTTTTAAAACAAAGATAAAATAAATCACGTTTAAACACTCTACCAATTCTAATTCAAGACTACAGGGTTTTTACCTAACCTCTAACACATCTGTCTGTATCTTCTTTTTGCCATTCTCATCACTCTGGTTCTCACAGTCATTGGGGATAACAGAATCAGAATTATTATGTAACTACTCGTTTGGTTTTTTGTCATATTACATACATAACAATCTCACAGCAACAATATCAACACTATCTCAAACAACGTATTTCTGAAAACTGTTAAATATTTCTCTTTTTTTCATGCAGTTCTGAAGGGCACACTCCTTCTATAAGGATAAAAGACAAACTACTGTGTTTAGAAATCACTTGTAATTTCTGCTCTATATGGTTATACCAACAGGAAACACATTTACATTCATTTGTTTCATTTTACTTTCCACTTTCAGTAGTTTCCTTTCCTTTCTGAACTTAATTTTGTTTTCTAATTGTATAAAATACATGTGATTTCAAATCAAATCTGTAAAACAAACAAGACATATTCAAAGATCTCTCCCTTCTACCTCTGTCCCCACACCATATTCCCTTTCTATATACAAACGCCTTTTTTTAAGTTCCTAGTTAATCCTTCCATTGTTTACATTTTTAAATATAGTTTGTATTAAACTTTATATTAAACTACATTATCCTAATAGTTATGTTTACACTAATACTCTTACCCTTACCTCTTAAAATATATATATACAGTCTATTGGTCCCCTAGCATGTACAATATTAGAATTAGTCATTCATATGTCCTTCACCTTACCCTCCTTCTCCCCTAAAATTATTATTTTAAATAACAGTATTCAGTCTCAATTAAAAACTAAAACACAAAGAGCTTATTAAACTTTCCATATCCCGTCTGCATTTCCACCCCAGTTTGTGACCATTGTATTTTAAGTTGTTAAAGCACATAACCATTATAAACTCTCATCTATAACCACCATTTAATCTTAGTTCAACAGATAAATGTGTATTTAATGATCACCACTAGTCCTTCAATTGACTCCTCTTTAGTCATTTTGGTTGTCTGAGACTAATCCCCTGGCAGATTACTCAGAAAAGGCTCAGAGGGGCACGATTCTCTGGAGTCTTACATGTTCACAGTATCTATAAACTTCACAGGACTTGAAGGTCACTTCAGTTACATATAAAATGCTTAGCTTATATTTTCTTTCCTTGAGTACATGAAATAAATTTACTTCATTGTTTTCTGGCATAAAACATTGAGATCATATTTTTTTCCCTAATAATCCTTTATACATAACTTGGTCTTTTTTAATAGATACCCAAATAATTTTTTTTATTTTCTTGAAAATTCAATTGTTTTATCAGCATATGGCTCAGTGTTTAGTTTTATGAGTCAGTTTTCCCAGGTATGCAACGTGCCCTTTTAATGTTCAGTTTCAAATATTTTAATTTCAGGAAAACTGCTGTAGCCCCAGCTACAGCAATGCTGGATCCTTAACCCACTGTGCTGGGCAGGGGATCGAACCTGCGTCCCAAGACACCGCCAACCCCACTGTGTCACAGCAGGAACTCCTGATTTTCTCATTTAAAATAAGGCTGCCACAACATTGTACATCACCTACACTTCAATAAAACTTTAAAAAATGAAAATAAGGACCTATTTATGAATATTATAAGACAAATAAAGACAAAGTCTAAGACAAATAAGGTCTGTATGTATTTGTACATACGCGTATACATACATGTCGCACATGTTCCATATGTACATATACATCATTCAGCACAGGGTTTAGAATATCTGGGCACTCAACATACAGAAGGCAAAGTGGAAGGCTGAACAGGAGAAAGCAGCAAGGTGGAAGGACAGGATAAAGGACCAGGCAGGAGTTCCCGTGGTGGTGCAGTGGTTAACGAATCCGACTAGGAACCATGAGGTTGCGGGTTCGATCCCTGCCCTTGCTCAGTGGGTTAACGATCCGGCATTGCCGTGAGCTGTGGTGTAGGTTGCAGACGCGGCTCAGATCCAGCGTTGCTGTGGCTGCGGCGCAGGCCAGTGGCTACAGCTCCGATTAGACCCCTAGCCTGGGAACCTCCACATGCCGCGGGTGCGGCCATAAAATGACAAA
>PVHT021183608.1:11209137-11227238 GCA_004024745.2 Catagonus wagneri
AGATGAAAAAAAACATAACAAATTATTTGATGTACTGAATGACTAAATAAAAAATTAAACTGTAGCTCTTTGAGAGCAAAGCTGCCCAGAAGGCACACACTCTGAGCAACTCTTCCAGCCTAAGTTTTAGAGCAGCAGGCCCCCAAGTGAGGAAAGCAGCAGTGGTCCGACACTGATGGTGACTGGGTGAGCAAATGGCTCTCAATCCAGGGCTGAGTATCAGGAAGACTCTTTGCCTCATCTACATTCTCCAACAGCTCTATCAAAAAACATTAATTGTAGACCTTTTTGGACCTTCCCAGGCTAACCTAATTGGAATAAGTTAGAAAATAAAAGGCATACACATGCCAAGCTACCAATAAAGACTACAGTTCTCAAAGGATTATGCTAATTGAGTTTCTAAAATTAAAGTCTTAAAAACTACGTAATCGTGGTATATTTCCTAGTCCCAATTATTTTATATATACTTACTGGGAGCATAGCTTCAGCCCATTCTCCGTGTCCTCTTTGTAGAAGTTTAATTCTTTCCAGATCATAACAAACCTGTACAAGATCCCCCACTTGAAACTGTGAGGTGCCTCCTTCTGCACCCTGAGCAGCATCCCCACTTCGGACAATGTTTGCTTTAGTGAGAACGGCAGGATTGAAGGTCCACCTAAAAGTCAGAGCCAAAATTCAGAATGAGTACATTTACTTAATTTTAGCACAATGTTTTTAGTTAACCACTGCAGAGAGATAAGCTTTCTAACACATCAACAAAAAACCTTCTAACACATCTGCAATGACATTCTGAATGACTTTACAATTTTATTATACAAACTTGGGAAAAGAGTCATCCATAATCTCAGCACCCTAATATGATACACTTCTGTCTAGATCTACTCTCATTCACACGGTTTTTAAAACTATTATAAAAGTAATACACACTTACTGTTAAAAATTAAAACAGTTCAGAAACAGGTAAAGTGAAAGTCCCATTTCACACAAACATACCTGGATTACCGTTCTCCACCCCACTAGACACCACTTAATGGAGTTAATACTCCACTGTGAAGCCCTGCAGATCTTCTATTAATATTCTGAGGGAGCATTATAAAAGAAAGCTGTTTTCTTTTCCATGAATGGGATCATATATGCATACATACATATTATTCTATGACTTCCTTTTTGTCAGAGACTGCACCTCAGAAGATTTATTTTTCAATGTAACAGATCTATTTATTTCGATTTGATGGCTACGGAGTATTCCATAGCATCAATATACACAAACGTACTTAACCATTCTACTGATGACTACCATTTAAAGTACGTCCAAATTTTCACTATTATTACAAACACTATTACAAAGAACATCCCTGGATGTACATCTTCGTGCACATGGGGGTCAGCATTTCATTAGAGATTCTTCAAAGAATTACTTAGTCAGAATACATATTTGTTTACAACTCTATTAAAACCAAACTGCTCTACGTGAGTATGCTATTTTCCCATTCCACTGGAAAATTCATGAATAAAAATATACAGTTTTAGTTGGTCATGTAGGGGTATTAGATAATTGTAATTATTACATCAAAATAAATTTGGACTCCAATTTCTTCTTTCTTATTACTAAGCACTTTTCTATTCTGCTACCATCTTCATAACCACCATTTTATTGACTACTTAATATTCCATCAAATATTGTACCACAGTGTATAACACATTTCCCCTAGACCCAGATAGCACTCCAGTGAAAGAAGGTTCCTGGTCAAATAAGCTTTTACATTATGCATACCCTCCTCTCCTTCTTCTAATGGTCATTAGCACATGAAAGGCTCTGGGAGGTCACAACATACAAAAACCTACATACAAAATTCCTATACCCTGTAATTAAACTTTTCTTGCTAAAATAACCACAAAGAAGTGCCTCTGATCAGTTAAGAATAAACATCTGATACACAAAGTTTTCTTTTGTCTTATCAATCACAGTGCCCACTGCCTCACTCTCATACTATTAGACCTACATAGTGCCTGAACACGGTAGCAATTATTCAAGTTCCTTCTGCCTATAGTGCTTCCCTGCCCAGATGAAAACCATGTCTTTCAAACTTAATGTAATTTTCTCTCTTAAGTGTTCTCTGATTTGTCCAACTGAAATGATCACTCTTTTGTTCTTTTTTCAACAACAGCTTATTAAATTTTTATTCTGTATTAGACCTTGTGATCATTAGAATTACAAAGACAAGACATGGTCATGGTCCTCTGCTTTGAAGGAATTTCTCTTTTAATTTGGACAAAGTCAAAAAGCTGTATTAAAATGTTTTAAGTCATCATGATAGAGAAGTATTCAGGCTGTTCCAAAGACAGAGGCAGAGAAATGAGTGCTACATGTACAAGCCAGGGAACACCAAGAACTGCCAGCAAACACCAGAGCCTAAGAGAGAAGCACAGAATCGATTCTTCCTCAGGGTCTCCAGAAGGAACAAGTCTTGCCAACAAGTCCTTGACTTTGCACTTTCAGGCTCCAGAATTGTGAAAGAATAAATTTCTATTGTTTTAAGCCAATGTTTGTGGTAACTTATTATTGCAAACCTAAGAAACTAATACACCGTCTAAACCATACTAAATCTGCTGATCAATAAACATGAAATGTTTTTCCGTTTATTTAGGTCATCTTTAATTTCCTTCAACAATGTCTTATAGTGTTCAGTGTACAAACCTTGTACTACTTGGGCTAAATTTATTCCTAAGCATTTTAGTCTTTGTAAAGCTATTGTGAATGGAATTGTTCTTTTTTTTTTTTAAGGGCCGCACCCGAGGCAATGGAGGTTCCTAGGACAGGGGTCTAATTGGAGCTGCAGCTGCCGGCCTACACCACAGCCACAGCAATGCCAGATCCAAGCTGGGTCTGCGACCTACACCACAGCTCAAGGCAAAGCGAAATCCTTAACCCACTGCGCGAGGCCAGGGATCAGACCCGCAACCTCATGGTTCCTAGTTGGATTTGTTTCTGCTGTGCCATGACGGGAACTCCAGAACTGTTCTCTTAATTTCATTTTCAGATTGTTCGCTCTAGCGTACAGAGAAAGAACTGATTTTCCTATACTGTTCTTGTATCCTGTGAATATGCTGAATTCATTTTGGTTTTTTGTGGATTCCTTAATTTTTCTTTTTTCTTTTTCTTTTTTTTTTGTCTTTTTAGGGCTGTACCAGAGGCATATGGAAGTTCCCAGGCTAGGGGTCAAATCAGAGCTGCAGCTGTCAGCCTATGCCAGAGCAATGACAAATCCCAGCTGCATCTACAAATGCCATCTGCAGCTCACGGCAAAGCCAGATCCTTAACTCACTGAGCAAGGCCAGGATCAAACCCACATCCTCATAGATACCAGTTGGGTTTATTATGGATGAGCCACAATGGGAACTCCAGATTTTTCTATACACAAGGTCATGTCACTATGAACAGAAATAGCTTAACTTCTTCCCTTTTCTTATTTCTTCCTTTATTTCTTTTTCTTGCCTAACTGCCCCAGTTAAACCCTTTAGCACAACACGGGAAAAAAGTGCAGAGAGTAGACACTATTGTTTTATTCCTGATCTTAAAGAAGAAAGTATTCAGTTTTTCACCAGAGTACATTATTCGCTGTGGATTTTTCAGGTTCTTCTGTTCCTAGTTATTTAGCATTTTTATAATGAAGGATGTTGGATTTTGTCAAATGTTTTTTCTGCATTTCTTGATATGATCATGTGTACCCTTAAGATTTGGACAAACACAAACAAAGATCTGAACACAATTAGAGCTAATTTTATAATTTGGTTAGAAACTTAGTGTCAATTTTTCTTATTCCATATGTAATCCCTCCCCTAAAGAACCTCACAGTTTCTTTATGTACAGTTCAGTAATAAGGCTTTGACAGTTATTCAATTTAACTACTGTTTTTTTCTCTAAAATACTGTAAAATATTAATAAATTGGATATATTTTGGCCCTGAGGGACAAATAAATAAAAGCCACGGGCCCAGGCTACAAGAAACTTGAAATCCAGAGATAAAATAAATAACAATTTTAATAGAAAATAGGAGACTTACAAATGAATAGCATATGCATATACTGGGGAGGGTGGAAGGAGAGAGGAGATGAGCATAAAAGTTGAATATTTTTAGGAGGCAGAGGAGTTAATCCACAGAAAGAGGTAGAAAAGGAGGAAAGGGTATTCTGAATGGAAGGAGTGGTATGTACAAAGTTTACAGAAGTGAGAAAATGCATGCAACTCTGCACTGATGATTAGGATTAGTGTGTGCATAGGTGTCGGTGCTGGAAATATGGGTGAGTCATTCAAGGAAGACTCATATAGTCCAATACCAATACAGAATTTTTAGCTATACTTGTACCTAATACTGATACAGAGTACTCAGCTCCCTAGAAGAAAATGTACACAGAACACTGAATCATAAATATATTCACATAAATACACACACATACACAGTTACTGTTTCCCTCCACTTTAGCAATATATTCTGGATTTTCATCTACTAAGAGCTAGTTGTAAGAGGTCTTTATTATATCACATTATTTGCTTTCTTTAAGGCTCTTTCATTTATATTTAGTATAATGGTAACTTTTTTTTACCACTACTGAAAATTAAGAAATATCACCAACCTATTGCCACTTGGATACTGTACTACTATGTCATGATCTTCATCAATGCCACAAACAGTTCCAGTTGTAGTTAAAGTCTCAAACATGCCATCAGTCCATCCTCCATGGCCGTGCTGTAAAGACTGTACAATTTCTAGGTCAAGATCTATATTGACCAGGTCACCAATCTGCAATCCACCAGGGTTCCTGTTGCCATTCTGCTCACCTGTGATTGCAGAGGGAGTTGACAAAGGAAAAGGAAATCACAGCAACAACACACAACTGCATTGTTTTAAAACCAGAAAAAGTCCCAGATATCTGAGTTTTAGTTACCATATAATCTTAAGATGTTTTGAGGATATACTGTATCAAATTTTAGAATTAGCTTTAAAAAAAGAAAGAAAAGAAACATCAGACTCAAACACAGAAATAATATAATAATTTACAACAATGACTAAACAGGAGCAGAATCTATAGAAGACTAGGCAACCATCTATCAGAACACAAAGTTCTGGGTACTGATGATGATAACGCTTCTGCCTGTATGACTCAGTGAAGACAACTAACTAAAGATTATGAAAGTTAGGCCTAGAATCTTTTTTCTCTAAAGTCCTTCATATTATTACAACCTACAGAATGGGAGAAAATAGTTTCAAATGATGCAAGTGACAAGGCCTTAATCCATAAATCATACAAACAATTTATACAACAGCAAAAAACCAACAACACAGCTGAAAAATAGGCAGAAGACTTGAATAGACATTTCTACAAAGAACAGAAACAGATGGCCAACAGGCACGTGAAAAAACGCTCAACATCAACTAATTATTAGAGAAATGCAAATCAAAACTACACTGAGGTATCCTCACACCAATCAGAATGGCCATCATTAACAAGTCAACAAATTACAAATGCTGGAGAGGGTGTGGAGAAAAGGGAACCCTCCTGCACTGTTGGTGGGAATGCAAATTGGTGCAACCACTATGGAAAACAGTATGGAGGTACCTTGGAAAATCAAATATAGAACTACCATATGACTCAGCAATCCCACTCCTGGGCACATATCCAGACAAAACTTTGACTGAAAAAGATACATGCACTCATATGTTCATTACAGCACTATTCACAATAGCCATGACACAGAAACAACCTAAATGTCCCTTGACAGGTGAATGAATTAATAAGATAAGGTACATATACACAATGGAATACTATTCAGCCATAAAAAAATAATGCCACTTGCAGAAACATGGATGGAACCAGAGACTCTCATACTAAGTGAAGTAAGTCAGAAAGAGAAAGACAAATACCACATGAAATCACTTATATCTAGAATCTAATATACGGCACAAAAGAACCTATCTACGGAAAAGAAACAAACTCATGAACTTGGAGAACAGTGGTTGCCAAGGGGGAGGGGGAGGGATGGACTTGGAGTCTGGGGTGAATAGATGCAAACAATTACATTTGGAGTGGATAAGCAATGAGATCCTGCTGTATAGCACAGGGAACTATGTCTAGTCACTGTGATGGAACATGATGGAGGATAATGTGAGAAAAAGAATGTATACATAAATATGTATGACTGGGTCACTTTGTTGTACAACAGAAATTGACAGAACATTCTAAATCAACTATAATAGAAAAAATAAAAATCTTTTTTAAAAAGTCCTTCGTATTATTATTCACCAAATGGTTCTTGTCATTTTTGCCTAAAGCACATTTTTAAATATTTCAAAGCCCATTTCTGAGATTATTTTCAAAGCTACCTCTGGGATAAAGGATTCATGATCATAAAACGTTATGCTGAGGGATCCTAAATGTGTATGTTGAGTCTACACTCTTCTTGTAAAGGCAAGACACAGAACAGGAAAGTTTCTGAAAGCAAGTGAAAGAGATGATCTCAGCAAAATCATAAGGTTTTCTTCTACATTCTCCTTTTGTGAAAAATTAAGGTATGCCACAAAAAAACAGTACTTTGGGGCAATAAGGCAAATCAACGATTTGGAAAGAGGAACACAGAGTTCACATAAGAAAGGAAAGCATTCAGAGATTAAAGGCTTTGACCGAAGAATGTGGTAAATGTTCATTATGGCAATCACAAAGGATCATAATAAAATGAAACGGTTTTGTTTCTCTTGTTCTTTTTTTATTTTAATGACACATGAAATTATAGTCACCATATTTTTATCTTGGGACTGTTCTTATACTTTCAAAGGAATTCTAGAGAAATTTTAAGGAATTTTTACGCATTAAATTGTCAGATCCTATTCTCAGTAGTGTAAGAGATATAACATTGGTAATCTAACACAAAATTTTTCAACAATGTAAGTTTATGATTAAAAGACAAAAGTTTCAAGTACAGTATGCCATATAAATGGTATATTAATTCTCAAGACACGACAACTCTTTCAGAGTCTAAATAAATCATTAAAAAAGAACAAATGCTTTAAAACCAAAATGAAATCAAAAGCATAGGTCTTTGAATAGCTTAATGGTAACTAAAATTTTTAAAGCCCAATCAGGTAATTTTCTCTAGATGAATAACTCACCTAGCACAGGGCAGTGATCTCTGTAGAAAGAACCTCCTTTGGCATCCTGGACACACTTCAGATCAGACTAAGAAGAAAAGAAACCAAAAAAATTCACCCTTGAAAACTTCAAGTATAACTCATATCTAAAATAGGCAAAAATGTTCATTCACAACATGGCCTCAGCAGAAATCAAGAGTGCCTCTGGTTAAGAGTCACACTAAACACTGCTTCCAAAAACACCATCATCAAAAATTATAAACTTGATCTTCAGATAAGTCATACTTTAAGGTTTCTTTTAAAGTCCAAAATAAAATGCCCAGATCTTTATCATATTTTAAAAACACATGTTGATAAAAATGACTAAAACAAAGATTGTGTTTCAAAAGTACATAACACATTCAATACAAAAATACTTTTACCAGGAGTTCCCACTGTGGCTCAGTGCATTACGAACCCAACTAGTATTCATGAAGATTAGGCTTTGATCCCTGGCCTCGCTCAGTGAGTTAAGGATCTGGTGTAGCTGTCAGCTGTGGCGTAGATGGCAGACAAGGCTAAGATCTGGCATTGTTGTGGCTGTGGTGTAGGCTGGCAGCTACAGCTCCAATTTGCACCCTAGCCTGGGAACCTGTATATGCTACAGGTCTGTACCCCCCCCAAAAGTAAATACTTTTACCAAAAAAGAGCTCAATTCATTTGATCTTTCTAATCAAACTTATAAGATATACAAGGCAGACACTGACTCATTTTATAAAGGAAATTATCCAAAACTAAACTGCCAAAAGGAGAAAAGGAAAGAACCAATCCAGTCTTTTGATTCCTTGTCCAGTTAATTTCCATTTACATCAACTTTTAGTCCTTCACCATAACTTGGTTAATTCAAGATCCTTCCCCCTTAGCTTTTATAAGAAATCAGGAGTTCCCATCGTGACACAGCAGAAATGAATCCAACTAGGAACCATGAGGTTGTGGGTTCAATTCCTGGCCTCGCTCAATGGGTTAAGGATCCAACATTGCCATGAGCTGTGGTGTAGGTTGCAGATGTGGCTTGGATCTGGCATTGCCGTGGCTGGGACTATGGCCAGCAGCTGTAGCTCCAATTTGTCCCTAGCCTGGGAACCTCCATATGCCACAAGTGTAGCCCTAAAAAGCAAAAAAAAGAAAGAGAGAAAGAGAGAGAGAAAGAAGAAAGAAAGAAAGAAAGAAAGAAAGAAAGAAAGAAAGAAAGAAAGAAAGAAAGAAAGAATAAGTTATGTAAGTATTTAAATGGGGAGGCAGTTGTAGTATAATGAAAAGTACAGAAATATGAATTTAGAAGAGCAATCTTCAGGGTGACTGTGAAAATCAAAAACAGATTTCACTAAAGTGCCTAATAGGGGAGTTCCCATTGTGACTCAACAGAAACTAATCTGACTAGTATCTATAAGGATGCGAGTTTGATCCCTAGCCTCGCTCACTGGGTTAAGAATCCGTTGTTGCCGTGAGCTGTGATGTAGGTTGCAGCCTGGGTCTGGATCCCACATTGTTATGGCTGTGACTGTGGCCAGCAGCTCCAGCTCTGATTCGACTCCTAGCCTGGGAACTTTCACATGCCACAGTGCAGCCTTAAAAAAAAAAAAAAGTACCTAATAGTACCACATACACATACACACACACACACACACACACACACACAAAGTGATCGGTATATACGTACTTATGAAGGAAAGGAGTTCCTTTATACATACTCATACACACGCAGAACTCAAGTCTCTTTTATAGCCTCCTTTATCACTAAAGCTCAGATTTAGTTTAATCCCAGCCAAAGAGATATAGGTCAAGTTGTTGTAAAGTGATACTTTAACCTCACAATTCCAATTCTAGGAATCTATCCTAAGGAAATATACCCATAAATATACACATACATCCACAGGGATGTTTACTGAAACACTCCTCGCAACAATAAAAAAAAAAAAATCCCAACCCAGAAACCCATCAACAGAAATCTCATTATGTAAATAATGGCATAACCACAAAAAGGAGTACTACTCACTCATTAAGAAAGAATAGGATCAATTTACATACATACTACTCATGAAGTACCTGGGCACATATAGCATGTAAGCCTTCATTTGAAGCAAGTTAATAATCAATTGAAATTCTAAAAAAAAATCTACAATTTAAAAACAAGGAGAGGCATGAAGATAAAAATGAAAAACTCAATACCAATGCTATATATAATTATAAAAACTGGCTAGTAAAGTATCTGTTTAGGTTCACAAGAGTGACTTTTTGTTGTTGTTTCATCTTTTCAGGGTCGCACACACAGCATTTGGAAGTTCCCAGGCTAGAGGTTGAATCGGACGGAGCTATAGTTGCTGGCCTACACCACAGGCACAGCAATGCCAGATCTGAGCTGCATCTTCGAACTACACCACAGCTCACAGCAATGCCAGATCCTTAACCCACTGAGTGAGGCCAGGGATCGGACCCGTGTCCCCACGGATACTAGTTGGGTTCATTACTACTGAGCCACAACAGGAACTCCAACTTTTACATATAAATGGAACAAATTAAGGCAAAGGGACAGTGGGATATTTCTTCCCCTCCTAATGAGCATAAAATATGTGGGAAAAAAATGAAATTTAAGAATTCTTTAAAAAGAATGCATATATATGTGTGTGTATGACTGGATCACTTTGCTGTATAGTAGAAAACTGACAGAACACTAAACCAACTATAATGGAAAAAATAAAAATCATTAAAAAAAGAATTCTTAGAACAAAAAATGTATTCAAGATGCAAAGGATATAAAAGCATTAATATTTTGGCATTAATATATTTAAGTATTCTCTATAAATTAAGTAGCTATGGTCAACATTTGAACAATGATCCATCACATGCAGAAATATAGAGCAATCCACTGAATGAACTGCCATTATTCTCCTTAATCACTTAAGTTATTCAAAGTGTTTCTAGGTGAGTCATTTTCAATTATCAACACTATACTTCAAAAATACAAGAAGGGAGTTCCCTGGTGGCTCAGCGGATTAAAGATCTGTCATTGTCACTGTTTTTTTGTTGTTGTTTTTTTGCCTTTTCTAGGGCCGCACTCGCAGCATGTGGAGGTTCCCAGGCTAGGGGGTATAACTGGAGCCGCAGCCGCTGGCCTACGCCACAGCCACAGCAACGCAGGATCTGAGCCACGTCTGAAACCTACACCGGAGCTTACGACAACGCCGGATCCTTAACCCACTGAGCAAGGCCAGTGATCGAACCCGCAACCTCATGGTTCTTAGTCAGATTCGTTAACCACTGAGCCATGATGGGAACTCCATGGCATTGTCACTTCTATGGCATGAGTTTGAGCCCTTGCCTGGAACTTCCATGTGTGCCACAGATGTGGCCAAAAAATAAGTAAATAAAAATACGGGGGGAAAAGAATGCCTTGAAAATAATTTTAACACCTACTGTATTAAATTCTCACTTTACAAATGTTCCCTCCCACTGCGTAATCATGATCTGGATGGCTGTATTCTGACAAAGAAAGACAACAAGAAAAAAATAAAAGAATACAGTAAGGGCTATTTGTAATCCCCTTCTTTCACTCATGCAATGTTTTCATCTTTGTGGTTCTTGCACTTACCATGCCCTCAAAGCCAACTCTGTAAAGGTTCTTAGCACCATTGTCCCAGAGAACGTATGCTGCACTATGCGGGCTAGATGCACTCCAGTCTTGGATTTCTGTTACCTAAGGGAATTTTTTAAGAAAAAAAAAAAAAAAATTAAAGGGGGAGAGGAGAGGTTGGTTCTTTTTAATTATATTTAAATCTTAAAAGTTATTTCAGTTATAATCCTGTGTAACAGGATCATGAAAAATATGTATTTGTCAAATACACGTCACTTCTAACACAAAATTGAACTAGAGACATTTTTCTAGAATATTCTAATTTCTAAAATCACTGTATAAATTTTAACTTGGGAGGCTTAGTGATTACAGCAATGGATCATCCAAAAATATATAATTCAAAATAAAATTCAGAAACTTTATTCTTAATGACAGTGTATCCTTTTAATCCTATTCTGTGATTTAAAAAAAAACTAATCTTTGACTAAATACACTGAACAATTCAAGATAAACCTGCTCTCTAAAGCAACTAAACCAGTGAAAAGCGGATAAGCACAAGGCTCAAAGCCCATGTTCAAAGAAGATTTGAGTGGTTTGGCTCCTCCAGCAGTACCCCTCAGTTGCCCCAAAAAGCAGGCCATCTAAGCAGAAACACTATGACTACAATAGAAACCCAGGCACAGTCTCTAGGCCCCATATCCCACCAGAGTGATTCATAAGCATATCATATTAAAAAAAAAAAAATACTAGAGTTGCTATTGCTTTAGGGCCAAGAATCAAACACATAAAAATGATACACAATGAGCACTAAACTTGGGTATTCTCAAGTGAACCAGTCTATAACTGAGAGTGGGAAGCTGCATATGTGCAACTCTTCTCTATCTTGACACTTACAATCAACCAGCCTTCACAGGAACTTAGAAAGCACGTGTGATGTTACATGTCATTTTTAAGGCATGACCTTAAAAATAGACTACTATTTCAAATAAAATATGTAATGATCCTTCCATTTTTATCCTGTACTAAATAAACAGTTTTGCAAGCTAGGTATTTTATGGTGCTTCTGTAGAGATAAGTTTTTTGAAAGGTGTTCAAATTTTTAGTAAATGTTATTATTTTTAATTTTTAAATAAATAATTCATTATAAAAATATATGTAAACTTCAACGAAGAAAAAATGAAATGAACACCAGACTGAGAAAAAGAATATCATCAGTGCTTTCCAAGCCCCTGCATGCCTCTCATCAATCCTACTCTCCTGCCTCCCAACAGAAGTTAACTACCATCCTGAATGTCCATCACTGCCTTGATTTGCTTTATGACTTCACAACTAACCACTGTTAACCTTACAAAGCAAGAGTTTCTAACATTCTAAGTGAAACATAAATTTTAGCAAAAACTCCCTTACAATTTGAATGTAATCAGATTCTATTTCATTTACTTTAAAAAATGCAATGCTAGATTAAATAAGTCTGTTTTCACAAGGACAAAAAAGCGTTCGACCAACTATTTTTTTAAAGACTATGAATGAATTTTATTTAAATCAAATTCACCCTAAATTTCAAATTACTTGGGAAATAAGTTCATTACTCAAGCTCTGAATCACCAAATGAAATTCCTTCATTTGTTAATATGATTTGGCTTACTGAGGAGGAAATAATATGCAAGGCATAAGAAAATAACTACATTAACTTCATACTTTCAATTCTGACTAAGAAATATGTGCAGGAGCTCCTGTCGTGGCTCAGTGGTAACAAACCCATCTAGTATCCATAAGGACAAAGGTTCAATCCCTGGCCTCACTCAGTGGGTTAAGGATCCAGCATTGCTTGAGCTGTGGTGTGGGTCACAGACGTGGCTCAGACCTGGCGTTGCTGTGGATGTGCTGTATGGTGGCAGCTAGAGATCCAAAACCCCTAGCCTGGGAACTTCCATAGGCCTTGGATGCAGCCCTTAAAAAAAAGGGGTGGGGGGGAATATGTGCAGGGAGTTCCCAGGACTAGGGTTTGTTTGGTCCCTGCCTTCACTCACTGGGTTAAGGATCCAGTGTTGCCTTGAGCTGTGGTGTAGGTTGCAAACGCGGCTCAGATCCTATATTACTGTGGCTTTGGTGGAGGCCAGCAGATGCAGCTCCTATTAGACCCCTAGCCTGGGAACTTACATATGCCACAGGTGTGGCCCTAAAAAGACAAAAAACAAATAAATAATGAAAATAAAAAATACGTTCAGCACAAAAAGATGTTCAACATCGCTAATTATTAGAGAAATGCAAATCAAAACCAAGATGAGGTACTATTCCCACCAGTCAGAATGGCCATCATTAAAAGGTCTACAAATAACAAATGCTGCGGAGTGTGTGAAGAAAGGGGAATCCTCCTACATTGTTGGTGGGGATGCAAACTGGTACAGCCACCATGGAAAACAGTATGGAGGTTTCTTAAAAAAACTTAGTGTTGCCATATTATCTAGCAATCCTACTCCTAATCACATATCCAGAAAACTATAACTCAAAAAAGATACATGAGGAGTTCCCCTTGTGGCACAGCAGAAATAAATCCAACTAGGAACCATCAGGTTGCAGGTTCAATCCCTGGCCTCGCTCAGTGGATTAGGGATCTGGCGTTGCCGTTGAGCTTTTGTGTAGGTCGCAGACATGGTTCAGATCTGGTGCTGCTGTGGCTGTGGTATAGGCCAGAGGCTACAGATCCGATTTAACCTCTAGCCTAGGAACCTCCATATGCTGTGGGTGAGGACCTAAAAAGACCAAAAAAAAAAAAAAAGAGATACACAAAACTCTGTTTATAGCAACACTATTTACAATAGCCAAGACATGGAAATGACCTAAATATCTACTGACAGATGAATGGATAAAGAAAATGTGGCACATATATGTACAACAGAATACTACTCAGCCACAAAAAAGAATGAAATAGTACCATTTGCAGCAACATAGATGCAACTAGAAATTATCACACTAAGTGTAGTCAGAAAGAAAAAGACAAATACCATATGATACCACTTACATGTGGAATCTAAAATGTGGCACAAATGAACCTATGTACATAAAGAAACAGACTCACAGACACAGAGAACAGACTTGTGGTTACCCAGGAGAAAGGAGGAGGGGGAAGGATGGATTGGGTATTTGGGATTAACCAATATAAACTATTATCTATAGAAACAAGGACCTACTATATAGCACAGGAAACTATATTTAATATCCTGTGATAAACCATAATGGAAAAGAATGTATATATATGCATAACTAAATCATTTTACTGTATAACATAAATTAACACAACATTGTAAATCAAATGTACTTCAATAAAAAAAATTTTTGAAAGGGTAAAAAAAAATCTGTGGAATGGCTACTAAAACCATTAGGTAAAAGGTTGCTGGGAAACTGCAAAGGATCAAACTGACAACACTGCACTGCTCAATCTTAACATTACTGGGAGAATCAGACTTTATGTGCCTCTTGATATGAAAGGACACACACTACTGATGAGGTACTCTCGCCAAAATAAACTTGAACCTAAATCTAATCATTCTCTACATCTAACAAGTAATTTATTAGAAATTCAAGGGTTAGAGGAACAAGTTAAAGAATCCATAAAGAATCAATCTGCTAAATCCAAAGAATTTGGTTTCTTCAACAAATAAATGACTTTTTTTAAATGTTGATAATTTTTGAAGTTGGATGTTCGGTTCATGGGAATTTATTGTACTATTCTTTCTATTCTAATGTATGTTTGAAATTCATCATTATAGGCCTTTGTTCTGTGAGCAAAGTGCTTCCTGGTCCCCCACTTTCTAAATGTAAAAGAGTCTTGTGTGTTTTGTTATACCGCGCCATCCCTCTTCCAGGATTCCCCTTTACCCTGCAGTGCTGGATGCAGCAGAGTGGCACCCAGCGTGGGACTGGAAGAGAAGGTCTGCCACGAGAGGAGAAAAAAAGATCTGCCAAAAGCAGGAAAAGGTGAAACTAGAGGCAGCGGAAATGGTAGGCTTGCACTCGACGGGGTCGTGACCGGATTAACATGGCAGAATGGAAGGACTGGAGCTCAACTTCTCTCCCAAAAAACAGCAAAACTACAACCAAATGCCGAGCAGCCTTCAACCAAATGGACTGGAAACTTCCAAAGAAGATACTCTACTCCAGAAGACAAAGCGGAGACTACATCAAGAGGTAGAACGGGCAATTACGCGATAGAAGCAACCCCATACCTCCCGGGTGAGAAGCCCCACAGACTGGAAAGTAACTGCAGCACAGAGACTCAGCTACAGGACTGAGAGTTCTGAGCCTCACGTCAAATCCCCACGCCAGGGGATCGGGCACAGGGAGAAAGAGCCCCAGGAGCATCTGGCATTGAAGGCCAGCAGGGCTTGTGTGCAGAGCTCCACAGGACTGGGGGAAACAGAGACCCCATTCTTGAAAGGCACACAAAGACTTTCACATGCACTGGGTCCCAGGGCAAAGCAGTCTCCACAGGAATCCAGGTGGAACCTGACTGCAATTCTTGGAGGATCTCCTGGGAAAACAGGGGTGACTGTGCCTTGTTGTGGGGGAAGGGCATCAGAGGTGAAGCTCTCGGGGACATTCAGCAGCCTGCATTTCTCTGGAGATGGCCATTTCTGGGAAAAATCTGGTCCCTCCCATCAGCGCTGAGAAGCCCCAGGCCAAACAACAATTCAGGTGGGATCTCAGCCCCACCCATCAGTAAACAGGCTGCCTAAAGACCCCTCAGGCACACAGCCAGCCTAATCTCATCCAGAGACAAAGCCCCATCCAGCAGAGGGAGAGGAATCAACCACACCTACCAGTGAGCAGGCATCACTCCCTCCCATCAGGAAGCTTACAGCAAGCCCCCTCCATACCAGCTTTAGCCACAGGGGACACCAGAACTAAGAGAGGCTAGAGAGGCTACAACTGTATTGTCAACACAAAGGTCACCACACCAAAAACCTACAAAAATGAAAAGACAGAAAACTCTAGCTCAGATAAGGAAGAAAGAGAAAAGCCCAGAAAAACAGCTCAGTGATGAGGAGATTATCAGCCTCCCAGAAAGAGACTTTAGACTGTTGATGCTGAAGATGATGCAAGACACAGGAAATAGACTGAGGCAAAGACTGATCATTTATAGGAAACACTGAGCAAAGAAATATAAGCTGTAAAAATTAAACAAGAAGAGATGCAAAATACAGTAACTGAAATAAAAAATTCATTAGAAGCAGCCAACAGTAGAATACAGGAGGCAGAAGAATGAATCAGCGAGGTGGAGGACAGATTAGTGGAAATCACTAACACAGAAGAGCAAAGAGATAAAAGATTGAAAGGAAATGAGCAGAGTCTCAGAGAACTCTGGGATAATGTTAAACGCACCAACATCCGTATTATATTCGAGGAGATTACAGCCGAAAACTTCCCTAATATGGGAAAGGAACCACTCGCTCGAATCCAGGAAGCGCAATGAGTACCATATAAAATAAACCCAAGGAGGAACACCCCGAGACACATATTAATCAAAATGACCAAAATTAAAGACAAAGAGAAAATATTGAAAGCAGCTACGGGAAAGAAACAAATGACATACAAGGGAACCCCAATAAGGTTATCAACAGATTTTTCAGCTGAAACCCTGCAGGCCAGAAGGGAGTGGCATGATATACTAAATGTGATGAAAGGGAAAAACTTCCAAACAAGATTACTTTATCCAGCAAGGCTCTCATTCACATTTGAAGGAGAGATCAAAACCTTTACAGATAAGCAAAAGCTAAGAGATTTCTTCAACACTAAACCAGCTTTACAACAAATCCTAAAGGAACTTCTCTAGGCAGAAAAGAAAAGGCCACAACCAGAAATAAAAACACCACAAATGACAAGGCCCGCCAATAAAGGCATATATATACAGTAAAGATACTAAATCATACATGCACAATTATTCTACCAAAATCAGAAATCGTGAGAAGAGAGCACAAATGCAGGTCACTGGAGAAGCATGTGCAATTAAGAAACCAACAACTTAATACAATCTCAGTTATATATCGACTCCTATATCAAAACTTCAGGGTAACCGCAAACCAAAAATCTACAATTGATACACAAACAAATAAGAAAAATCAACTCAAATACAACATTAAAGATAGCCATCTTGTGAGAGGAGACAACAAGAGAATAAGGGAAGAAAAAAAGAGCAACAAAAACCCCAAACAGTTAATACGATGGCAATAAGGACATATATATCAATAATTACCTTAAATGTTAATGGAATGAATGCCCCAACCAAAAGACATAGACTAGCTGAATGGATACAAAAACAAGACCCATATATATGCTGTCTTCAAGAGACCCACTTCACTTCTAGAGACACATACAAATTGAAACGGAGAGGATGGAAGAAAATATTCCATGCAAACGGACATCAAAAGAAAGCCGGAGCAGCAATACTCCTATCAGACAAAATAGACTTTAAGATGAAGAACATTTTAAGAGACAAGGACGGGCACTACATAATGATCAAAGGTTCAATCCAAGAAGAAGATATAACCATTTTAAATATCTACGCACCCAACACAGGATCACCACACTATATAAGGCAACTGCTAACAACCTTAAAAGGAGAAATCAACAATAACACAGTCATACTGGGGGACTTTAACACCCCACTTACAGCAATGGACAGGTCACCCAGGCAGAAAATCAATAAGGAAACACAGGCCCTGAATGAAGCATTAGATCAGATGGACTTAATAGATATTTAGAGGACATTCCATCCAAAAGCAACAGAACACACATTCTTCTCAAGTGCTCATGGAACATTCTCTAAGATTGATCATATCCTGGGTTACAAATCAAGCCTCAGCAACTTTAAGAAAATTGAAATCATTTCAAGTATCTTCTCTGACCACAATGCTATACAACTGGAAATCAACAAGAAAAAAATGGCCAAAAATACAAATACGTGGAGACTAAACAACATGCTACTAAACAACCAATGGATCACTGAAGACATCAAAGAGGAAATTAAAAAATACCCAGAAGCAAACGACAACAAAGACATGACACCCCAAAACCTCTAGGATGCAGCAAAAGCAGTTCTAAGAGGAAAGTTTATAGCAATACAAGCCTACCTCAGGAAACAAGAAAGAGCTCAAATAAACAACCTAACTTTACATCTAAAGCAGCTAGAGAGGGAAGAACTGACAAGACCTAAAGTTAGTAGAAGAAAAGAAATCATAAAGATCAGAGCAGAAATCAATGAAATAGAAACAAAGAAAACCACAGAAAAGATCAATGAAACTAAAAGCTGGTTCTTTGAAAAGATCAACAAAATTGATAAACCCTTA
>PVHT021183608.1:11228238-11282571 GCA_004024745.2 Catagonus wagneri
AAAGAAATCATAAAGATCAGAGCAGAAATCAATGAAATAGAAACAAAGAAAACCACAGAAAAGATCAATGAAACTAAAAGCTGGTTCTTTGAAAAGATCAACAAAATTGATAAACCCTTAGCCAGACTTATCAAGAAAAAAAGAGGACACAAATCAATAAAATTAGAAATGAAAAAGGAGAAGTAACAACAGACATCACAGAAATACAAAGGATCATAAGAGACTACTATATGCAACTATATGGCAATAAAATGGAAAACCTAGAAGAAATGGACAAATTCTTAGAAAAGTACAATCTCCCAAGACTAAACAAAGATGAAATAGAAATATGAATAGACCAATCACAAGTTCTGAAATTGAAACTGTGATTAAAAAACTTCCAACAAACAAAAGTCCAGGACCAGATGGTTTCACAGGTGAATTCTATCAAACATTTAGAGAAGAGCTAACACCTATCCTTCTGAAACTCTTTCAAAAAACTGCAGAGGAAGGGACACTCCCAAACTCATTCTATGAGGCAACCATCACCCTGATACCAAAACCAGACAAAGATAACACAAAAAAAGAAAATTACAGGCCAATCTCACTGATGAACATAGATGCAAAAATTCTCAACAAAATACTAGCCAATCGAATCCAACAATACATTAAAAGGATTGTACACCACGATCAAGTGGGATTTATCCCAGGGATGCAAGGATTCTTCAATATCCTCAAATTCAATCAGTGTGATACACCACGTTAACAAACTGAAGGATAAAAACCATATGATCCTCTCCATAGATGCAGAAAAAGCCTTTGACAAAATCCAACACCCATTTCTGATAAAAACCCTTCAGAAAGTGGGCATAGGGGGAACCTACCTCAACATAATAAAGGCCATCTATGACAAACCCAGAGCTAACATCATTCTCAATGGTGAAAAGCTGAAAGAATTCCCGCTGAGATCAGGAACAAGACAGGGATGTCCACTCTCGCCACTACTATTCGACACAGTTTTGGAAATCCTAGCCACAGCAGTCAGAGAACAAAAAGAAACAAAAGGAATCCAAATTGGGAAAGAAGTGGTAAAACTATCACTTTTTGCAGATGACATGATACTATACCTAGAGAATCCTAAAGACTCTTACCAGAAAACTGTTAAAGCTCATAAATGAATTTGGCAAAGTTGCAGGATACAAAATTAATACACAGAAATCAACTGCATTTCTACATACCAACAATGAAAGATCAGAAAGAGAAATTAGAGAAGCAATCCCGTTTACCATTGCATCAAAAAGAATCAAATACTTAGAAATAAACCTGCCTAAAGAGACAAAAGACCTGTACCCTGAAAATTATAAGGCGCTGATGAAAGAAATCAAGGATGACCTAAACAGGTGGAAAGACATACCATGCTCTTGGATTGGAAGAGTCAATATTATCAAAATGACTATACTACCCAAGGCAATCTACACATTCAATGCAATCCCTATCAAATTACCAATGACCTTTTTCAAAGAACTAGAACAAAACAGTTTAAAGTTTGTCTGGAAACACCAAAAACCCAGAATAGCCAAAGACATCCTGAAAAAGAAAAATGGAGCTGGAGGAATCAGGCTCCCTGACTTCAGACTCTACTACAAAGCTACAGTCATCAAAACCGTATGGTACTGGCACAAAGACAAAAATATAGATCATCGGAACAGGATAGAAAGCCCAGAATTAAATCCACGCATCTATGGTCAACTAATCTATGACAAAGGAGCCAAGAATATACATTGGACATGTGTCAGAGTAAGGATAATAAAAAGAGAAATAAACAAATGGGACTTAATTAAACTTCAAAGCTTCTACACAGCAAAGGAAACTCTAAACAAAACGAAAAGAGAACCCACAGAATGGGAGAAAATATTTGCAAATGAATCAACTGACAAGGGATTAATCTCCAAAATTTACAAACAGCTCCTACAGCTCAACACCAAAGAAACAAACAATCCCATCAAAAAATGGGCAGAGAATCTAGGCAGACAATTCTCCAAAGAAGATATGCAGATGGCAAATAAACACATGAAAAGATGTTCAACATCGCTCCTCATTAGAGAAATGCAAATCAAAACCACTATGAGGTACACCACCTTACACCAGCCAGAATGGCCATCATCAAAAAGTCTACAAACAATAAGTGCTGGAGAGGGTGTGGATAAAAAGGAACCCTATTACACTGTTGGTGGGAATGCAAATTGGTGCAGCCACTGTGGAAAACAGTATGGAGATTCCTCAGAAAACTCAAAATAGAATTACCATTTGATCCAGCTATCCCACTCCTGGGCATCTATCCAGAGGAAACCGTGACTCGAAAAGACACGTGTACTCTAGTGTTCATTGCAGCACTCTATGCAATAGCCAGGTCATGGAAACAACCTAAATGCCCATCGACAGAGGAGTGGATAGGGAAGATATGGTACATACACACAATGGAATGTTACTCAGCCATTAAAAGGAACGAATGACCAACATTTATAGCAACATGGATGGACTTAGAAATTATCATGCGAAGTGAAACCAGTCAGACATTTAGACAGCAACACTCAATGCTTACATGTGGAAACTAAAAAGACACAACGAACTTCTTTGCAGAACAGACAATGACTCACAGACTTTGGAAAACCTTGGTTTTTCAAATAAGACAATCGGGCGGGGTGGGGAGATGCACTGTGGGTTTGGGATACAAAATCTGTAAAACTGACTTGTGATGATTTATGTACACCTATAATTGAAATAAAATCCATTAAATGAAAAAAAAAGAAATTCATCATTATAAAAAAAGAAGGAAATATATCCGTGTATCTGTGTGAAACAATTAACATATACTCAAAAGTATTTGTAAAACACAATATTAAAATATTAACATAGGTATTACACTACACACTTCCATGATATCATGTGTGCCAGAGTCTGCAACTGACATGTTTAGTTTTATGTTAACACTGTTGCCACTATGTAAAAAATCACAGTACATGGTGGGCCACAGATTGTGTCAATACTGCAACATCAGCCTGGATTGAGTACATATAGTAATGAGAATGGGGTGGGGATCTTGAACTTCAAGAAAAAAAAAAAAAGCTAAGAAAAGAATACACTACACACTGCTCACATGAGTTATACTAGCAGATTGGGACAGAGAAGCCAGAACTAAAGGAAAATGGGGGGATTTAAAAACTTTCTTCATTCACACACAGGGTCAAAAAAGTATCAAACAATAAAAATTACATTTCATCTCAATTATACAGTGTTACCCTGAAGACTTCCTCCTATATTAAGTTCCCTCATTCAGAGTCCCCTGTACAAGGTTTCATTTATTTTTCTTCACTTCTGTTCTTAAAATGTAACAAGTATTAAATCATAACAAACCAAAAATGTAATACTGATGAATCAAAGCTTCAAGCATGTCTGCTTTTCGACCCCCTAAAAAAAGTGCTAATATAACAAAAATTTAGAAAGTTCTATTTATGTGGCTTTAGACTTCAGAAGCAATTGTCTTCAAAAGCTGATGAAAAAGAATTTTTCCAACACTCTGACCATAAAATTAAGTGTAAGGAAGAATATAAAGTTAAAAAATTTTAGACTGAAAATATTAAAAATTTACATCTTGTGCACTTTTTCAAAAGATGTTACCAGAATGTGCACTCCAACAAAGGAGAGAGTAAGCAGGATGATGTAACAGGATACAAAACCATGAGACCCAGCCAGGAAAAAGGCAGAGGCATCCACCATGGGAGCTTCCAGGATGACTGATAGGCACCAGACACCAAGGGCAATCTCTCCAAACTGCAGCCACGTGATTCTCAGGCCAGACATGCTAAAGGCTCTTCTCACCAAGATCCCCACTGCCACTGCATCATTTTATCGACCTAAGGCCACACTGCCTGAGTGAGCCTGATCCAAATTCCCAATCATACTTGGCTTACTGAACTATGTAATGATGAGGTTCCCACTCTCCCCAGCCGACCCATTCCCTGCCACCTAAATCAGCTCTCTCTCGTCTCACCCCCCAGAATATTCTGCTTTGACCTACTCCTAAAACACTGAGGTGGACCATGGTAAGCTTAGAAGCAAAAAATGCACAGTAACTCATGTCCTCCAACCATATTCCTGTCCAGTGCCCAGTACCTGGCCCATACTTCTGCCCCGCCTGATGTCCTGAGTGTAGCTCCGTGTTTCCCAGGACTCACTAATGACCATGCCTACTGACTATTCCAGAAGGGCTCATAAACTTCCAGGGATGAAAAGCTGGTTATCCAGAGACTCAATTCAGTTTATATTCTCCTGGGAGCTTTTATCTAAAAGTGGTAGTTCTGCCCTGTTCTTACATTAGCTAGTTTTGTGCTTGCTAGCTGGTTTCTCAAAAATCAAATCCTACATGTATAGGACACAGCGCTAAGTCATACAACAAAAAAACAATGGAATAATGATAGCAGGAATCAGTTACCATGAAAGGCTTGCAACTGGGAAAGGGTAAACAAAAGGCTCTCAAAGGTATTTATAACATTCTATTTTTTAATCTGTATAGTAGGGGAAAAGTTTGCTTTTTTCATTTTACTACCATTCTTCAAACTTTAACATATGTTTAATACATCCCATGTGACACAGGACTGCTATCGATGGCTACAGAAGTTGTTCACTGCAGAAAGGGTCTTGCCAAAGAGAAGAGTAGAGGCTGACTGATATTCAGCCTGAGCTCTGCTTACCAAGACCCTATGCCCCAGGAAAAGGCTGTTCCTGCGCCCACTCCCAAAGGGGCACCTTTTCGCTGCCACTGGCTTGCCAAGTAGGTCCCCATAGCACTCTATCTATCTACAGGTGACACCCTTCCCAAAGTCACACCAGCCTATTTTTCTTTGTAGAAATGTGCTTCTCAGACTTTAATGTGTACCTAAATGACCTAGGGATCTTGTTAAAATTAACATCCTAGGAGTTCTCTTCGTGGCTCAGTGGTTAACGAATCCGACTAGGAACCATGAGGTTGCGGGTTCGATCCCTGGCCCTGCTCAGTGGGTTAAGGATCCGGCGTTGCCGTGAGCTGTGGTGTAGGTCGCAGACGCGGCTCGGATCCAGCGTTGCTGTGGCTGTGGCAAAGGCCGGTGGCTACAGCTCCTGTTAGACCCCTAGTCTGGGAACCTCCATATGCCACGGGTGTGGCTCTACATAAAAGCAAAAAAGACAAAAAAAAAATGAAGATCCTAAATTTAGAAAATCTAGGAGGAAGGGGACCCATTATACTTTTACAAGATGTCCACAGGCCACACTACAGTCACAGAATTTAGATTTATACTTTTGGTTATCTAGCTCTCCTAATTAAATTATAGGTTTCTGGAATTCCCGTTGTGGCTCAGCAGTTAAAGAACCCAACTAGGATCCATGAGGATGGGGGTTTGATCCCTGGCCTCGCTCAGTGGATTAAGGATCCAGTGTTGCTTCGAGCTGTGGTATAGGTCACACACACACTGCTCGGATCCCGCGTTGCTGTGGCTGTGGCATAGGCCAGCAGCTGTAGCTCTGATTGGACCCCTGGCCTGGGACCCTCCATATGCCATGGCTGCATCCCTAAAAAAGCAAAAAAAAAAATAGGCCAAGAACTTTTATTAGTTATAAAAATCTACTGAATATACAATATTCTAGAACAATGATAAATTTTTAAAAATATTTACCTTTCCCCTACGTCCATTTCCTCCATCCTGATCTTCCCACTGCCAGTCCACTCCCCGTACCACCCTGGCACCTGCAAAGATCCCTCTGGCTGTAATCTTCTTAGATTTTCTACGAGACTCTAACAGAACCCTAAAAATAAGATCATTTATTTTCAAATTCATATAAAACAGGTAACATAAACATTTTTAAAGTGAGATTATAAAAAAGTTTATTTTGAAAATATAAAAGATCTTTCTTGGAGTTCCCATCGTGGCTCAGCGGTTAACGAATCCGACCAGGAACCATGAGGTTGCGGGTTCGATCCCTGGCCTTGCTCAGTGGGTTAAGGATCTGGAGTTGCCTTGAGCTGTGGTGTAGGTTGCAGGTGCAGCTCGGATCCCGCATTGCTGTGGTTGTGGTGTAGGCCGGCAGCTACAGCTTCGATTAGACCCCCTAGCCTGGGAACCTCCATACGCCACAGGTGTGGCCCTAGAAAAGGCAAAAAGACAAAAAAAAAGAAAAGAAAACTCATTAAAAGATTTTTCTTTGTTCTGGTTACTACCATATAACAGTATGCTTCAGGAATACCATCCACATTCCATAGTTTATGACATGAAGACATTTGTAGCTGGAATGATAATAACAATGGCTAATATATACTTACCTTTTCCTATATATAAAAGCATTAACAGAGGTGTAAAGTCTGTTATACTCCTTGAGATGAAGGTATTGTTATTCAATACCTTCATTTTACAAATGAAGAAACTGAGTCCCAAAGAGATAAGTAAATTTGCCCAAGGTCACAAAAGTTAAACTGGAATGGAATCAATACTACAGGGTATCACTTCACTCTTCACTGATTTAGAGGTGGCAAACTCAAAACCCTACAACTCTCAGGCAAGCAGGATAGATGAGGGCTTAAGAAAGACAGCACCACTGCAATGACAAATGGTAAATGGCATTTGACCTCAACGGCATGATTTGTCTAAAGGGTACAAGTCTTTCCATGCTTCCGCCAACCACTGCCACGAACAAATACAGTTTTTGTGTTGACAGTCTTTAGGGGAGTGAGGGCGGTTGGGTGAGAATTCAAAAACCTGATTTTCTGTGAAATCACCTAGTTTTATAAAGTTAGCAACCGTTCAAAATTCAGAGCACTGCGTATGTCAAGTGACCCGGATATGACCTACACTAAACTGTCTCCAAAGCAGTACATACCTACAAAAGCCACAGACCTTGAAAAAGATTCTATACTCAACTATCTAGGCCAGCTTAGTTCTCCAAGACTTTCTACCCCTTATTCTTCTATATCCTTCTTATTTCTAAAAATCAAAGAGATTTGTTTTTTTCTTTTGTTTTACTGTTATCTCACTATTCTATTCATTTACAGACTGTCTCTACTATACCCTAACTTCAAAAACTGTAGGCAAAAGAGAAAAATAATTTGTTGAAAATTACTTCCTTAATAACTGGCAGGACCAGGATTTGAACCAGGGCAGTCTGACATCAGAATCCATTTTTCTATTATTGCTGTTGGCTCCTTTTCATGGACCTGACTCTTGCCCTTATGCATTAGTAATATCTTCATGACAAAACTCAATCACTTGGAATTCTGCACTCATTCACAATTAACATCCCTGTCTCTTTGCTCATAAGACACTTATTACTATCTCTATACACTAAACACAACATGATAATCACGGTGATCAAATAACCTCTTAACTTGTAAATTCCTCAGGAATACCATGTCTTACTTATCTTCGGATTTACACAGTATAGTCTTAATGCTCTGCAGTCTTAATAAATGCCTCTTGCTTCAATAAATGGGCTCAGTGGTTAACGAACCCGACTAGCAACCATGAGGTTGCAGGTTCGATCCCTGGCCTCACTCAGTGGGTTAAGGATCCAGCACTGCCATGAGCTGTGGTGTGGGTCACAGATGCGGCCCAGATCCCATGTTGCTGTGGCTGTGGCGGAGGCCAGCAACTGCAGCTCCAATTAGAGCCCTAGCCTGGGAACCTCCATATGCCATGGGTGTGGCCCTAAAAAAGACAAGACGACAAAAAAAATTAAAATAAATAAATAAATAAATGGGCTCTAGTGTTCATCTGACAGCAATTAATAGGACAGAATGCATATGGAGAAGAAAGCAATCAGCCTCTCTTGGGCCAGCCTTGCATTTCTAAACACCAAGCAGTGCCAAGTCTCTATACTAGAGAAAGAATAGCTCAGATAACCTTGGAAAAAATACATGTAGCTCCATCTTCACAGAGCTCTTTTCTCACTATGTGGTAGGCCTTGTCCACATCTAGCCTGCTATCTGCTACTTCCTGACTAAACCAGCTGTCAGAAGCTATTTCCTAATCTTATTTTTAAGGCTGAATGGTATAAAAACTAATAAAAACAAGAAGCTGAAACTGAAAAAACTGATTCCCATACCTCTCACTTCCTGGTGTAGTAATTCTATAAAAGCGATGCCTTAAATGATGTTTATCTCCATGATAACAAACTGTGCACAAATCATAATTCGTACACTCTGCACATTTCCATCGAATGCCAATGATTGGTTGCTGGCGGCAGGTATCACACATGGTTCCATCATGCTTGATGCCTATTAAAACAGAAATACAAACTTACATTCATTACAGCTGTTACTCATTTGAATATTATTCCCTAAGGGAAAAAAAAAACAACACACCATTTTACAAATTATTTCAATAAAGGAGGAAATAACATTTCAAATGTTCTACTTCAAGATAAATTGTGAATATTTTGACCAGTATAAATTACAGACAAATTAATATCTATCCCTTCTTTTTTTTTCATTTGTAAAAACACTTCTCAATAGCATTTTCCTTGCTATCATCCACAAACTGAAACTTAAGATCAATCCAGAGAAACAAAGAAGAATCCTTTATCACCAAGCAAATATGTCACACTTCAAGCACACAAAAAGCTTTTGAAGAATGTGAACCTATTCTCCAGGTAAATAATTTCAAAAGAAAAGACAGTTATATCCTAATGATATCAGAAACAAACTATCAATTAACTTAAGCATTTATCCCTAGGTACTGACAACTTTTTCCCCATCAACAAGATCCAGTTTAATAGGAAATAATATACTATAGTTTCGTTTGTTGTTTTTTTTTTCCTTAAGGAACAAGAAGTAATAAACTCTAGAAAAAGAAAATAAGCACTTGGTAATATAACCTCTACTAAAAATGTTCATATAGATACAGAGTTCCCTTAGTGGCTCCCTGGTTAACAAACCTGACTAGTATCCATAAAGAAGCAGGTTCAATCTCTGGCCTCGCTCAGCAGGTAGGTTGCAGGTGTGGCTCAGGTCCTGAGTTGCTGTGGCTGTGGCATAGGCCAGGGGCTACAACTCCAATTCGACCCCTAGTCTGGGAACCTCCATATGCTGTGGGTGAGGCCCTAAAAAGACAAAAAAAAAAAAAAAAGGTTCACATAGATAGATGAAACAGATATTAGAACTATAAAAGTACCACTATAAAATAATGAAAATAGCTGACACTACAGGATAATAAAATTAAAGAATAATATTCCTTTACTATTCTGTTATATTAAGATCACTTGTTCAATAAATTAAAACTAGGAGTTTTTCTTAAACAATGTGTGGCCTGTGAACATCCTTGTCACTATTGTATGACACATGCTGTATGGTCATGCCCGATGCTAAGTTGTAAAACACTGACACGCTCCTAGATCAAATTCTGGCTCTGTCAACAGCTATCTGTGTGTCCATGAAAAAATCATTTAAAAAAAAAAATGATAAAACATGACTTGTGTCCTGTATATTTAAACTGTTACACTAAATGGTAAAAACAAAGGTATGAGATCAACATTTTCATCTATAAATTGAGAAAATACTTATTTTCATATCTGTTATGGACTGGGAGGTTTCTCCCGCCAAAAAAAAAAAAAAAAATTCATAAGTTAAAGCCCTAACCTCCAGTGTGATGACACTTGGAGGTGAGGCCTTTGGGAGGTAACTAGGTTTAGATGAGGCAATGAGGGTGGGAACCCATGATGGGGAGCAGTGTCCTTATAAGAAGAGGAATGTATAGAAACCAAGGTCTCTCTTTCTCTGCCAAGTGAGGATATAGCAGGAAGGCAGGGAGAGAGCCCTCACTAGGGAACCAAATTGGCCACTACCTTGATCTTGGACTACTCAACTTCCAGAACTGTGATAAATAAACTCCTGTTGTTTAAATCACCCAGTTTGGGTCACTGTGCTGTAAAGCAGAAACTGACACAATACTATAAATCATCTAGACTTTTAACTTTTTTAAATATAATCATTTTTAAATAAATAAACAAGGAGACAAAATAAATAGATAAATAGATAGATAAATAAATAAATAAGTCACCCAGTCTGTGGTAGAGTGTTATGGCAGCCGAAGTAGGCTAAGACAATACAGAAAGGGACAATGTAAAGCTAAAGTGATATAACAGAGGGAAACATACTCTGAAAGGCTTTAAAGCAAAATGCAAATATAAGGAATTACACTGCACTTAATTTAATCTTAATGTAGATGTACTAAATATATTAGTCATCTATTTAAATAATTTAAAGTCATCATGGAGATCCTGCTGTGGCACAGCAGGTTAAGCACCTGGCATTGTGTCTGAATGGTGTGGGTTCAATTCCTGGCCCAGGAACTTCTCTATGCCCTAGGTGCATCCAAAAAATAAAAAGTCATTACATAACCCAGGCAAAAATTAAATAACTTAATAAATTTCTCAATTTTCCCAGAGATGGCATATAGCAAATTACCCACCTTCTCCACTGCTTTCTCTAATTACTATTTTATCTCAGGTTTTTCCCCAGAGCTATGGCTTCCCTGCAGCTTTACCTGTCCTCTCAGTTCCTTTAATTGTCTTCACGTCAGAATAGCAACAGCGGACACAACAGTCATGCAAGGCAACCCTACAAAAAAGTAGCTCACCTACTTTTTCATTCTATCTTATATCCTATGGCTAATTAATTCAGACTGCATCAATCATGAAAATTATCATCAGCCACAGGCCCAAAAGAAATTATACACTAGTTTAACAGACCGTAAACTAAAATTAAAACCCAAATTTATAGCTGCACAACTCAGAAACATCAGCATTCAAAAGTATCGTATGTTTCTGTCTTTTAGACTATAAATCAAAAGAATGAAATGCAATTTTCATCCATTCTTTCTTTTCAGGCTATTTAAATAAATACACAGCAAAGAATTTGTTCGGTGTTTTTCAATCACATAAGGATTTTTTTAAAGTACTAAATAATCCATAATCTGGCTTATCATCCCATGGGTTACTAAGAATTTACTATATTTTGCTTTAAATCAATATACAGTCAATTCTGTATAATATTCATTTTGAAAATAAAATTTCATAATAATTCCTGTAGTTATCTCCCAACACAAACTGTAAAAGTTTACAAAGAAATAAATTATTCTAGCTCATATATAGATATTTTTAAGTACAATCTAAAACCTATCCATGAAGAGTCTGAAGAACTCTCATAATTGTCTGACACAGGCTACTAAAATGAATTTTAAATTTTCATAAAATTACAATTTCTTTTTTTTTTTTTGTCTTTTTTAGAGCCGCACTAGTAGCATACAGAGGTTCCTAGGCTAGGGGTCCAATCGGAGCTGTAGCTGCCAGCCTACACCACAGCCACAGCCACAGCCACTTGGAATCTGAGCCTCATCAGCAACCTATACCATAGCTCACAGCAACACCGGATTCTTAACCCACCGAGCAAGGCCAGGGATCAAACCCGCAACCTCATCGTTCCTAGTTGGATTCGTTAACCACTAAGCCACGACGGGAACTCCTGCAATTTCTAATAAAAAATGAAAGCAATGAGATCCTGCTGTGTAGCATTGGAAACTATAGCTAGTCACTTATGATGGAGCATGATAAGGTAAGAAAAAAGAATGTATATATGTATGTGTAACTGGGTCACCTTGCTGTACAGTAGAAAACTGACAACACTGTAAGCCAGCTATAATGGAAAAAAATAAAATCACTGAAATAAAAAAAAACTGGAAAAAAATGGCAAGAATCACCATATGAGTTTTTTTTTTTAATGCATCGATCCTAATACTGAAATACAGGTACACTCCTGCTTTATTTATGCCAGTTACATTCCCTGAAAACCAAGCATATACTTAAAATGGAGGAAAGCTGTGGCAGATTATAAGGAAAGCCACCAATCTAACTCCATTTCAAGTGCTCTTCTGAGAATAATACAATGGCAAGTGACCATCAAGAGGCAGGTCTGTTTTCCTCCCCCACAGAACCTGAGATATTTGCAACTTTCTTGGTAAAGAGAAGGCGGCAGAAGTGACCCTATATGACTTCTGGGCCATTTGTCTGTCTCTCTCCCTCCCTCAGGATTCATGCCCTGCATACCTTGTACTTTAGTACTAAGTCTGACTACCCTGAAGGTGCACAGAGGAGAGACCACATGGAGAGGCCGCAAAGAGGTATAGACAGAGATGCCCAAGGAAGCCTGGCTGTACCAGCCCCTCCATGGTTTGACTCTTCCGGCTGAGGCTTTAGATACTGTGGAGCAGAGGCAAGCCATTCCTCACCTAGCCTCTCCAAATCCTCGGCTCACAGAAGCCTTAAGCATCTAAACTGCTTCACGCACACGAAGTTTCAGGGTAATTTATCACATAGCCATTGTAACTAGAACAAAGCAAGTTAAAAATAAGTTACAATCTTTGTTAACAGTTCCCTGCAGTACAATATATCAAAAATAATGTAAATTAAAGAGCTATTATGAAAAAAGGAAACCACAAAAATACTAGAAAAAAATATATACCACACATTTCACAATTCTGAGTAAGGTTATCTGAGCATGACACAAAACCTATAAGTCAAACACACAGCCACATGAGCACACACACACATATGCAGTGTATAAATAGGGAACATCTGAAAACTCCTCCCAACTGTTACAGTGGGTGAGGTACACAGAGGAGGAAGAGGACATTTTCACATTTTTTTCTGTATACACTTCTGAGTTGCTTAGTTTTATTATAAGTATATTAATTTCATAATTTTAAGAAGAAAACACGAGAGATACCAATTTTTATTTTCCTGAATTGGCAAATAATAAAAAAATCATATGTCGGTATATGTGAAGATAGGGTCAAGACAGTCAGATATTGCTGAAAGGGAACTATAAATTGGTAAAATCTCTGGAAGGTACTTGCAAAATGTTTCAAATGCTTCAAAAGCATTCAATTTTTTTAAAAAGCACATCCAATGATACTAAATTTTCTATAGTAAATAAAAATTTAACATAACTAACATTGAAAATATCTATTTATGTACAGATTAAGTTAATCTACAGAGGGAAATTCTATGCAGTCATTAAGCCACATTGTAGACAAAATGTTACTGAGATGGTAAACTATTATTTTATAAAGTAGTTTGCAAAGAATTACAGTATAGCACTTTGGTAAATAAATTACATTATATGGAGTTCCCATTGTGGCTCAGCAGTTAAGGAACATGACTAGGATCCATGAGGGCAAGGGTACAATCCCTGGCCTTGTTCAGTGAGTTAAGGATTCAGTGTTGCCATGAGCTGTGGTGTAGGTTGCAAACTTGGCTCAGATCCTGAACTGCCATGTCTGCGGTGTAGGCCAGCAGCTAGGGTTCTGATTCGACTCCTAGCCTGGGAGCTTCCATATGCCGTGGGTGCAGCCCCAAAAAGCAAACAGATAGATAAATAGATAGATAAACATTAATATATGTGCACAAAAAAGCTAAAAAGATAACCCCCAAAATGTGCTGATGGGATTGCCCTTTGTGGTTTTCCAAGTTTCTGACACTGAGAATTAATTCCAGGAAGCAGCAGGGTGAGTAGGGGCATTTAATATGCAGGATAAGCATCAGGAATGTCGGTATATGTCACTTATAATTAAAATAAAAGCTGGAGTTCCTGTCGTGGCTCAGCAGAAATGAATCTGATTAATATCCATGAGGATAAAGGTTTGATCCCCGGCCTTGCTCAGTGGTTTAAGGATCCTGCGTTGCCATGAGCTGTGGTATAGGTCATAGACACGACTCAGATCTGGCGTTGCTGTAGGCTGGCAGCCTCAGCTCTGATTCGACTCCTAGCTTGGGAACATCCATATGCCGTGGGTGTGGCCCTGAAAAGACATAAGTAAATAAATAAATAAATAAATAAATAAATAAATAAATAAGCAAGCAAGCTAAAAGTAAAGACATAAGGAACTCAAAGCAAGCATTTACAGAAACCAACTTTCAGTCACTTTAGCAATGTGGTATCTAGCTACTACTCAGAAGTTTTTCTTGGAGTTCACGTCGTGGCTCAGTGGTTAATGAACCTGACTAACATGAGGACTGAGGTTCGATCCCTGGCCTTGCCTTGCTCAGGACTCAGGTTCAATCTCTGGCCTCGCCTTACTCAGGGTTAAGAATCTGGCGTTGCCATGAGCTATGGTGTAGGTTGCAGACGCAGCTCAGATCCCGTGTTGCTGAAGCTCTGGTGTAGGCCGGCAGCTACAGCTCTGATTCAGACCCTAGCCTGGGAACCTCCATATGCCACTGGTTTGGCCCAAAGAGATTAAAAAAGAAGTTTTTCTTTTAACTCTTACTCAACTGAGCTATTCCATGCTTATGAAAAGAAAATATATGCCTAATCTAAGTATACTCTTCACTGCCACATGCCTGAAGTCAGAGTCTAATTTGTCTTACCACAAGAAAGCACCATGACCGAAAACTTCATTATTAACATCAAATAGCAGTTAATAGGAAAAGTCCACATAGTGGTTAAGCTTTTGAACAAGGTCTAAAATTGGTTTCCTATGTCATCACAAAAAAGTCAAATGTACTAAACAAATTGGTATCCACTACACACTAGCTAGTGTGTCATAAATTACATGCACAGCTCTTGTAACGAGTGTAGACTGATGAAAGGCATAGGGAAAATGTATCCCAACTCCCCCACCTGACCAAAAAAATAAAAATCCAGTTTTCAGTTATTCCCTAATTTATATATTTTCAACTCGAAATTCATTTTCCACAAAGTACACTGATAACGTTCATGAGTTCATAATCTGAGTGATTACAGGCCTTCTTTAGATGGAAACATTTCAACAAATAATGACACATGAAAAAAAAAACCTTCTACAATTCATGGCAGAAAAGAATACTTCAGGAAAACCATTAATGCACACAAAAGCACATCCAAATCCTTTCTTAGTTCCCACAGTTCAAATGCCAACAAAGCTACTGAACAGCTGTGAAACAGACTAACACTGAGAACTGAACAAAGCAAACAAAGCAACCCATTCCACTACCAAAATAAGCAGTACAGAATTTTTAATGAAAATGCAGTTAATTGACTTTAGAACAAAAGTTAATATTTAAAGAGAAAGGGCATTAAATGAACAAGTCCAACAGTTTACTGATCTCTTAGTTTGGTAGCTTTTTTGTTTCCTCTCACTTACACCTGCCCAATTCATTCTCATCTAAAACCATTCCCTCCAGTCTAAACCTCCTTAGCCCTGACAAGAGTTATTCCCTAAAATTTTCATTTCACAAAACTTAATTCCCTAACTAATCCCATTAGTGCTTTTTCTCCTTCCTACAAAATAACACATTGCCCTAGAGAGCTAATGCTCTTTCCCTTTGCTAAAAGCTTTATGAAGACATCTGCCACCGTTAAACGAACCACTTGATGATAGCTTTTGACTCATTCTAATACTCAAATGACCATCTGCTCTTCATTTTAGTGACATCTCATCTAAATTCAATAACTTAGAAAATTTACATAGCTTAAGTCTTTTTGTTGGAAAATTTTATGAGAATAGTAAAACATGCTAGTCGAGATCAACAATCCCCAGGTTCTTAAGAGAGTCAAGGAAAACAGTTCAAATTCACAAAGCACTGATTTATTTAAGTAAAATGTTAAATTTCTAGAGAGAAAAGATGATTGAAAGAGAGAAGGTTCTCATTACAAGGAGTTCATATATGAAGCACTTCAGCATGGAATAGGAATATCTAAATTATCTCTTTGTATAATAGCAAAAGAATATAAGTATTCATTAACAAGAGAGTGAAAACATGTATTAGGTATACAATGGAATACCCAAAATGAATGTTCAAGATCCACACAATTCCACATGGATGCTGAATTTTAAATAACATACAATAACAACATTATAATGCTGGATTTTAAAATTATACATGAACAAAAAAATACTATATAAAAAACCCATGGGAATTACCAATTTCTAGACAATGGTTACACCTTAGGAGAAGAAGGGAATGAAACTAGGAAGAAGGACACAGAGTGTTTCAAACACCTTAGAAATGCTATATATGTAATGCTATATATATATATATATATATATATATATATATATATATATATATATATACACATACACATATATATATACACACACACATACATACACATACAAGTATTTATGAATCATTTATCTACTTGGATATCTTAAATACTATGTAATTTTAAAACTTTTTATGGAGTTCCCGTTGTGGTGCAATGGAAATGAATTTGACTAGTAACCATGAAGTCGTGGGTTCAATCCCTGGCCTCACTCAGTGCGTTAAGGATCCAGCATTGCCGTGAGCTGTGGTGTAGATCACAGTATAGTGCCTAGTTAATCCTCTAACTTCTTGCCTTAATTAAAGTATTTCACCTAACATTGAAAAATAATTTACAGGAGTTTCCTTGGGACACAGTGGGTTAAGGATCCAGCATTGTTACTGTAGCGGTTCAGGTCACTGCTGTGGGGCAGGTTCAGTACCTGGCCTGGGAATTTGCATGTGCCATAGGCATGGCCAAAAAAAACAATTTACAAGTCATTAACTAATATTTAAATGCAATTACTTATTGTGGCATAACTGTTGATGTCATTCAGCCAACCAAGAATTCCTATTTCTGATACATGAATTTTCCAACTTCAACTCTAAATCACTGTGACAAAAAGTTTACAGAAATTCAAGAGGGTTAACCAATTAGAGTATGCACCTTATTCTCCCTGAACCATCAAAGTACTTATTGATTTAGAAATTGGCTGAAGTGTAATTAAAATTCCTAATGAGGGTGAGGCCTTTGTGACCTTCCAGCTGCTTAGTATACTCCACATTCCTTACTCTTGAGAAGTAGTTAATTAATGAAAATAAGACTGTTATTATTTCTTTTGGCCGGGCCTGCAGCATGTGGAAGTTTCCTGGCCAGGGAGGGAACCCATGCCACAGCAGCAATCCAAGCTGCTGCAGTGACAATGCCAGATTCTTAACCCACTGCACCACGAGAGAACTCCAGATTGTTGTTAATAATACTAGCCACTATTTAAATCAGTACCAAGCTAGGTGCTTCACATACATTTCATTTAACCTTCCCAACAACACTAGGAGATAGGCATTCTTATCCTCATTTATAGATGAAGAAATTGAGGCTATGAAATCACACATTAGTAAGTGGCAGGCTGAAATTCAAACCTATGCAAGTTTGATTACAAAGCTTGGCCTCTTATGCTCTTCAATCTACCAGGTTGGAGAATAATTGCATATCTAGGCCATCATGTTCCCCATTCAACCTACTGAATTCAAGATATAAGTTATTAAATCCCATTCTAATATATTCAAATAAATCTCAAAGAGATATATTTTAAAAACTGAAAAGATTATCTACTTCTCAGTTAATTTTAATAGTGTTGTAGAGTGAAACACCATCTATTTTTAACCAACTATTGTTAATGAGTTAAGGAGATGTCTTTGAAACTGTCTCACCCCAAACCTACAACTCCTTCATCATCTTTTCTGTTGGACAAGTTATTCTTCTATCTATTTTTGCAGCCTCTGCTACTCTATTATAAGCTTGCATAATAAACGTACAATCATACCTCACACAGTCCAAACAAAAGAAACAAGATGTCAAATTAGGCATACAACTGGCAATTTCAGTAATATATATTAAAATAAGCACTTGTTACACAAGGATTGAAAATTAATGAGGTCAAACAAAACTGAGAATTTTATCCACTTTATCTTTTCCTGTGAATATGTAAAAATCCATGACTTCATTTTAGAAGCAAATGTATATACCTTGATCTACACAACTTAATTTTACAGGTGAAGAATTAAGGTTCAAAGAGACTAATGTTACAAAGAAGGAAAAAAAAAGACAGACAAACCTGGATTTGAATCTCCACCATCAATTAATTACTTATGACACCTTGGGTAAGTTAGTTCATTCTTCATAGCTGTTTTCTCATCAGTAAAATGAAGGCTATCAAATAACATGTTTATGAGGATTAAATGAGATAAATTATGTAAAAAGCTTAGCACAGTTCCTGACACATGACAGCTCAATAAATTTTAGTCCATTTCCCCTCGTTAACAAGCCCACATGACAAAATTCAGAATGAATAAAGACTTTAATTTCCCTGCTAACCTAGTACCTTTTCCATTACTCCATGAAAAGAGACCAAGGAAGAGGGGTGAGCAAGGCACCATGATGTAAAATATTACAATCCTAGGCTTTTATGGCTTATCATCGATAGCCCTGTAAAATTCCTAAACCTCAATGATTTTTTTTAATATCAAAAAGTTTCCACCCTGTTTCTTGCCTTTTCAGGGACAAAATTATCATCAAGGAGATAAATCCACCCCAGGAGAAAGCCATAGCACATACTCTTATCGTGAGAATATAAGCTAATCCTAACCACAGCAAGCACCTGCAAAAGTAAGTATGCTTCCAAATGTACTCCAAAGCCAGAAATGAACGTCTGAACTACCTGTGTTCTATGATCTCCTCCATTAACTTAAAACCTCACTTTATCTTAGCTGCACTCTACAAATTCATTTAGAAGCTAGTTGTTTATAGAGTTAAGAGCCATTTTCCCTCAGAAACAAAGTTTTAAGGATAACTAAGGTATCAAACTATTTCATAATTACATAGCGCTAATCCATGGGCAAAGATAAAAACTGTTACTGTGGTCATAGTTCCATCTGAGGAAATGGTTTAATCCTTGTCATGCAAACATGACAGTAAAAAAGGCAAGGTAAATTGGTATGGGACATATAAAAGTACGTGAGTAAAAAAAAATGGGCTTAGGAGTTCCTGTCGTGGCGCAGTGGAAACAAATCTGACTAGGAACCATGAAGTTGCAGGTTCAATCCCTGGCATCGCTCAATGGGTTAACGATCCAGCATTGCCGTGAGCTGCGGTGTAGGCTGCAAACACGGCTCAGATCTGACGTTGCTGTGGCTGTGGCGTAGGCCGGCAGAAACAGCTCTGATTAGACCCCTAGCCTGGGAACCTCCATATGCCGAAGGTGCGGCCCTCAAAAGACAAAAATAATAATAAAATAAAATAAGAAATGGGCTTAGGAGAATGAGAAGGAATGTTCTAAAAAAGTTCCTACAGATACTTAAAATGCATAAGCTCCTGCCTGGTGACTTAGCACAATGGTTTCCCAAGTAAGGTACATGACCTGGGAAATACAGAAGATGATCCTCTGAAATGCAAGAAGTAAACCCACAATCTCATCTGTAGTTCCAAAATTCCAAAACTGGTAAGATATTTTGAGAATGAGCAGCAAACTCACTTAGTGGTAAATCCTGACCCAGAAGAGGCCATATACAGCACATAGTCTGTATTTACTCCCTTAGTATAATTATTCATATGCTTCCTGAAGAAATACTGGTGTATCTGATGACAGGGTGTTGCTGTGGACCTGGAAGTGGGTGTTATGTACTATGTGGCAAACATATTGTATTACAGCAAAATACCATAAAATCGATAAGTTTAGAAACTCAGTCCCAAGTATACCGAATAAAGGATTAAATACTTCTATTAAAACTTTTATATTTACTGTTTCCTAAAAAAAAAATCTAAGAATGATTGTACACTACCAGCACCCTTGGTGGGTCCCTACCGAAAAAGTCACACATCACACAGAGAATACAAGGTGTACTGACGGTGAGCAGGAGTTTGGGAGCATGAAGGCCTCGCAATGGTGCTCACTTCTAGTGAAGACGCGCTGCATCTTTTTTTTACCCAGTTTAGCAAATGTGTGGAATTTGTTCTAATGATACAAAACACATTGATTATCTTGAGACAAAGTGCTTTGTCAAAATTCAGAGTGAATTCCATACTCTTTTTTTTTTTAAAAACAAAATAAGCATAAGTATTCCCAAATTGCACACCTTTTCTGGAATGAAAAGTGGCTGTTAGTGGTGTGCTCCCTCTAGAAGATACTTTTTTTTTTTTTTTGCTTTTTAGGGCCGCACTCACAGCATATGAAAGTTCCCAGGCTAGAGGTCAAATTGGAGCTACAGCTGCCGGCCTACGCCACAGCCACAGCAACACAGGATCCGACCAACGTCTCCGACCCGCACCACAGCTCACGGCAACACCGGATCGTTAACCCGCTGAGCAAGGCCAGGGATTGAACCCGTGTATCCTCATGGATACTAGTCGGATTCCTTTCCGCTGCACCACGATGAGAACTCTCTACATTTTTTTAAAAAACCTAAACGCATTTAACCCATCCTTCCAGGTAAAGATGATGTCTGACAATGAATAAGGAAATAAATGCTGTCCAAAAGAAACCAGAGTGAGCAATAAGAAAACTGACATTTGGAAATATTTCCATCATTAGATGGCTTTAATGCTGAAATGATGTGTATCACCAATAAACTCTAGTATCTGCATCCATAAAAAGAAAATTATTTTTATTTTATTTTAAATTCAGTGGATTTTGAATTCATTTATTCAAAATATAAAAGTGAAACATCTTCTTCATTTGTAAGAAATGATAAGCATCAGAAAAGATGGAAAATTACCAGCCAATTTTTACTTAACTGATAAATGGGATAGGAAAATAAGATTGAGATTTGGTAAACACATTGTATCAGGGTCCAGTCTGGAGACAGAAACTACACCAATCCACCACTTCTAAAATTGGAGAAACAATGAAAACAGTAGGATTATTAAAATATTAAGAAGCTTAAAGGAGGGGTCCCATAGGGCTGGACTCCAGACCTTTAAAGAGGGATTGTGACTGGCAGGTACTAGTGTTGCTGGGGGGTGGTGCGTGTGTCACACATCAGGCTACCTCTGATCGTGTTGGAAATAAGCAAACTGGAATCAAACAATGATTCTGAAACCCTGCTCAGTGAGATGATATCTACAGGAAGAGAAGGCAAAGCAGGAAAGAACAATGCCCTCCTTACCCCCAAAACTTCCCGTCTCCATCCAGCACCCACTATGGGCAGAGCAACAGGATCCAGCTGGCAAAGAAAAAAATACCATATGCAGAATCCCAGCCCAGCCTCAGGGAAAGGAGTACAGAGGTGAGGTTGAAGCCAAGAGACAACATCAGAAATGCACCTCTTCCCTCTGGATCTATTATTATCCATCCCTGTCAGGTATCCTGAAAGCTAAAGCATCCAGCAAAATCGAGAATGAAAATAAAAAAATTTTTTTGACTCAGACTTAATTTACTAACAAACTAATGAAAAAAAATCACATTGCTCTCATTAAAAACATATAAATATTTTGATGAGATGAGAAGCAAAATACCAAAATACTATCCCAAGGGTAGATCCTTTCAGTCTAAGTGTTTATTCTTTTTCTACATATATTTTTTCCATAAAAAAGCTTTAGTCTTTTTTCAAACTTACATAAAAAGCATAGTATTATCTACAGTATTTATTTGAAATCTACTTTTTCACTCACCATACCTTTGGTAAATATAGGCTAGTACTTTTAACTATTAATATTTTATTGTATAGGACTCATGCAACATAATATACTCATTACATATAAATTTTCAGTAGTTTCCAAATTATTGCTTTTATAAACAATACTGTAATGAATTTATTTATACATATCTCTTTATGACTATATGCTTGAGGACCTTGTGAATATAATACTAGAAGTATTTTTTTTTTTTCGCTTTTTAGGACTGTACTTGCAGCATATGGAATTTCCCAGGCTAGGGGTCGAATCACAGCTGCAGATGCTGGCCTATGCCAAAGTAACACCGGATCTGAGCCGACCTACACTGTAGCTCATTGCAATGCTAGACCCTTAATCCACTGAGCGACGCCAGGGATCGAACCCACGTACCCATGGATCTAATTGGGTTTGTTACTGCTGAGCCACAACAGGAATTCCTAGGAGTAAATTTTAATGCAGGATACATGCATTTTTTTGAAGTTTACAAGATATTGCCAAATTGCTTCTCAAAGTGGTTGTACCAATTTACAATCCCACCAGCAACTTGAGAGTTGTTGATTTCCCCATATTCTTTATCAAAATATAATATTTTTAGTATGTATCGAGTGACTGGGGTGAAATCTTTTTTAATGTGTATTTCCCAGGTTAGCTGTGAGTTAGCTGTATGAAGTTATTAGCTCTATAATGCCAAATCAAATTTTCAAAGCTAGAGGAAAAATTATATTTAAATTGACCTAATTCATTTATTTCACAGATAACAGAAAAGCTAACTAGCTGTCTTCCATCTTCTAACTGAAATTTTTCTTTCACACCAGGTAATGTAATTTTCCATGTTGCCCCTGACCATATACATACCTGTGTAAATATTAATAGGCCAATTTTTCTCATAAAAGAAAAACTTTATAAACAAGGTGAGATTTCAGTAATTTGAATAGTGGGTAGGATATGGTATGATCATGTCCTATCTTCTGCCAAGGGCAGAGCTTGGCTTCAAGAGTGTGGGATGACAGGGCTTTGAGCCACTGTTTGAAATAAAACATAAAGATTAAGAACCCCAATAAAGTGAAAAAACAATACCATGATAGTAAAGGCTGACCAGCTAGAGCTGGAGAATTGACCACCTCATGTGCAGTTCAATTACTTACTCTAACAGTGTAAAATCTAAAAGAGGACAGGTATGTTTCCTTTAAGGAGGCTAAATTATGTACAATATACTACCTGTTACATGTTGGATACACACACAGAAAACCATTAATGTCTAACAGCAGTGTTACCTTAAGTTAATCAAATAACAATATCACAGACTAAAATCATTTAAATTTATTTTAATTTCCTAGTCAATTTTCCTTCAGGAAAAACAGTATAAATGGTAATCATTTCTGAACTACTATCCTATAAATGTAAGAGAGTGATGGAGAAAAGCGAAGACTGACTCTATCCCTACATCTGCATCCACCAGATCGCCGACTGAACAAGCCTTAGTGTCCTTTCATCTGTGTTAGGATATCTATCTAACATCAGATCAAATGAGTCTAGTGCACTTTGAAAGATTATTTTATTCAGAAAATATTCACCCAGAGCCATGGCTTTGCTAGAAAATGGAGACACAAGGAACACACACTCTCTCACTCTCTTTCTCCCCACCCCTTTCCCCTCAAACTAATAATAATCTAGTGCAAAAGACAATTACAGCATAGCATACCTGTGGTAGTAGACAGAAGCACAGAGCACACTTCGATCACACTGCCTAGCAATTAAAGCAGGTGGAGGAGAGACGCTAGTGGGACAGCTTCCTGGAAATACACCCCCAAAGAAATATCTAATCCAACCAGAGGGATAATGCAGTAAAGTTTAGAATCTATATATTAAGACAGCATTATATAGGCAAACAAATACATATATTAGAAAGCTGTTTCATATTCTTTTATTTTCTCCTTCCTCCCCACTCAGTAATGTCAATCTCTATGAGACATATATTACTGACAAACAATGAAGACTTGGACTCAGCTGAGGGGAAAAGGAGACAATAAAGACTCTGTACATCTCAAAAGACAAGCATCCTGCTATTCAAAGTGTAACCATGAGCCAGCATCATCTGCATCACCTGGGAGCTCTTGGAAATACTCCTGCTGGAGTTCCCGTCATGGCGCAGTGTTAACGAATCCGACTCGGAACCATGAGACTGCGGGTTTGATCCCTAGCCTTGCTCAGTGGGTTAAAGACCCAACGTTGCCGTGAGCTGTGGTGTAGGTCACAGACGCGGCTCAGATCTGGCGTGGCTATGGCTGTGGCGTAGGCCGGCAGCTGTAGCTCCAATTCTACCCCTAGCTTGGGAACCTCCATACGCCATGGGTGCAGCCCCAAAAAGCAAAAAAAATAAATTAAATTAAAAAAAAAAGAAAGAAATACTCTTGCTGAATCCCATACCTTCTGCATCTGCACTCTTAAAGGTTCCTAGGTAATCTGTGTGCTTCCTGTCTGTTTGAGAAGTACTGACAAAGGGGTAACTACTTCTTGAGATCTTCAAGTTGATTGCTTGAGCTTCTCAGATCAACCAAGCTGCAACCGACAGGGAGTTTTAAAACTAGAAAGACTTTCATCATTTGAAACACGGTTTTAGCAGATGAAGATAAAAAGGAAGAGGCATTTTACAAAGTCTTTAAAACAGATAGGCACTGTGGGAAAATCAACTTTTCCTTACAGATGCCACCAGTAAAAAACATCTCACAAATATCTTATCCTTTCCAAGTCTGGAATACTATTCCACAAACACTGTTCCTGAAAGTCCTGTTTTTTCCTAAGGCTCTGTGCTCTGACAATACTCTTTTCTCCTATAGTTCTAGAAACAGATGAGGAGAGAAATAGGGACTCTCTGAAAAGAAAAGCTGAAGGTTATTAATTCATTTCACTTTTTATCCAGGGTGAGCACTTTTAGACATTCAATTGAAGCTGGTTCACATATGACCTAGGAAGCACTCTTTGCTAGGGGTAAAAGGAAAGGACAAAGAACTGCCCCCAAAACAGCCAGCAACACCAGAAGCAGGTTTTGAATAAATCTAATCACCTATACCTCTAACTTTTGTTATCTATACTCAGGAGGGTAGAAAGAATTTAATAGGAAACCCAAATTCATTTTCTCCATTCTTTCTCTGGTAATAATACAATACTGTACTCAACTGACCAAAAAACAAGCATTAAACAAAAACACATTTCTCTGGAGTTCCGTGGCACAGTGGGTTAAGGATCCAGCATTGCCAAAGCTGTGGCGTAGGTCGCAGCTGTGGCTCAGATTCAATCCCTGGCCCAGGAACTTCTACATGTCACAGGGATCCTTAACTCACTGAGCCATCAGGGAATTCCCATAGGTTTTCTTTTTGAAGAAACTTCATTTTCTTGCTTTATTTGCTTAACATTTTCCCCAGAAGTGCTTTTAAAATGCTAGCCAACAGAATCAGATAAACAAGATGAACTGCCATGCAAAAAAAATTAAATAACACGTAAAATTACCTTGGAAATTAAACTAAGATCTTAAAGCCTCTGAAAAATACCTATTTTACATAAGATAGTTAAACTATTTATATGACAGAAATACTTCATACTACAGAACATAAAGACAGCATTAATATTCCTTAAAAAATTGCTGTAGTACAGGATTTGTTGCACTTTACCTTTATCCTGGAAAGATATTTAAAACTCCCCATAAACCTACAATTACTGATCCCAAGATGCCTCCAAATTATTGAGCTGTGGTCAAACTTTAGCTTGAGCTAGCATGATAAAATTTTAAGAGTAAGCAGAAACAGGTATATGCCCCATACAGTGTTGCTAGAAGGGTAAATTGGTAAAATGTTTTCAGAGGGCACTCGGTCAACATCTATCAAAAAGTTAAATATGTTACCCTTTGACACAGCAATTCCACTTCTGAAGTACTTAGTACACATGCACAAGAATATATGTACAAGGATTTACTCACTGCATCACTTTAAATAAGAAGCCTGAGAGTTCCCACTGTGGTGCAAAGGGATCAGCGCCCAGGCTCGGAACAGCGGGTTAAAAGGATCCAGCACTGCCACAGCTAAGCACAGGTTGCAAATGTGGCTAAGATCTGATTCCTTGGCCCAAGAACTCCATATGCTGCAGGGCAGCCAAAAATGGAAGAAAGGAAGGAAGGAAGGAAGGAAGGGAGGGAGGGAGGGAGGGAAGAAAACCTGAAACAATATAAATACCCACCAACAAAACACTGGTTAAACAAATTACTGCATTCAATCACTGGAATATTACGCAGCTACAAAAGAATAGGACAGACCTAGATGTGCTAACAAGGAACAATTACCAATGTACTATTAAACTAAGAAACAAAAGTGCAGAAGAAAATACAGTAGTTTATTGCCATCTGTGCTTTAAAAGCGTTGCTCATTTACAATACAATACACATGCTTGCAATGAATAGAATATTCTGTAAGAACACACAAGCAACTGTTAACATGGCAGCCTCTTTTTGTACTTTTGAGTCTTTTCTTTTGGTTCTACACATACATCCTCTTCAACGTTTGAAAATCCAACTAAGATACGTTCCCTTGTGGCACAGTGGGTTAAGCACCGTCACTGCTGTGGCACGGATTCAATCCCTGACCCAGAACTTTCACATGCCTCAGACATGGCCAAAAAAATGAAACTAAAATACAGCTAAGAAACACATTTTATTAATTATCTTTTCAAAAACTGCAGTCCTGTGTTAATTCCTTTTTATTGCTGCCACCAATAACTACGTTAGCAGCAACAATCCAATATGCTCACAATCCACTTCAGGATTTGTTAGATTTTGCCAAACTTAATCATAAAGCTTTAGAAGCAACTTATTTAAACATTCCGAAAATTACCAAACTTTTTGCTTTTTAGGGCCACACCCGCAGCATATGGAGGTTCCCAGGCTAGGGATCCAATCAGAGTTACAGCTACCAGCCTATGCTGCAGCCAGAGCAAGGCCAGATTTGAGCCAAGTCAGCGACCTACACCACAGCTCACGCCAATGCCAGATCCTTAACCCACTGAGTGAGGCAGGGATGAAACCCACATCCTCATGGATCCTAGTCGGGTTCGTTAACCGCTGAGCCACGACAGGAACTCCTGAAAATTAACTTTAAATTTAAACTATTTTCTATGGAACAAAGTACCAAGGACGAATCTATGTGAAAATGAATCCAAGGAAATTATTTTATGAGAGCAGGCTTTCAGTTTATTATATTAAAAAGACTAGAGTCAATAACAATTTCCTGAAATTCGGTGAATCAAGGACACTGACTCACTGCTGTGTTAATGGGTAAGTCTCTGACACAACCGTACATATGAACTGAGATTTTATATATATATATATATATATATATATATATATATATACACACACATATATATAAATATATATGTATATAAATATATATACATATATATACATATACACACATATATACCAGGTGTCCCCTATACCTATTTTTCACTTGAAAAGAGTATTTAACACAAAGATATAATTCAACAGCTTAAACCTTTTCCGTCCGTTGGTATAAATATACACAAGGAAACAAGATGAAAAATCATTGCACAGGTACCAAGTAGCATTCAGCTACTGAACTCCAAGTCGTTTAGGTGTTGGGGGAGGGGGAGGGCAACTCAACAAATCTTAAGTACCAATGGCCCCTCGGCAATTGTAACCCATCAACTAAGCACCATATGGCAAGGCAAGCCTGCCTTCGGACAGTTATCACTCGGTGGCTGATTAATTTCAATGGCTTATTAGAAAGGCCTCTCCAGACCCCTTCCCTAGAGAAGGAGGAGGGGAAGTGTCTGTTGTCTTCCCGATGCTTTGTGCCTTTCAGGCCTGAAAGCATCCCGGCGAGGCTGCCGCCACCGTTTCTCTTGCGGATTGGGTGCAGGGCACTGGGGCGGGGGAGGGGTCTTCTCTGCAAGTTTATCAGGTAAAGAACCTAAAATTCTTTTGGCTCGTTCCCTTTCCGCTCCCTTCAGCCAGGCGCTACGGGCGAGACGTTCCACCCGCGGGCCTCTTCCAAGCGGCCCGACGCACTCCTCCCCGGCCTCTCTCCTTCCCCGACCCGCGCAGGCCCGGGGCCAGGTGGCCGCCGCTTACCCGTGGGCGCGCTGTCCAGGATGCGCAGGTCGTAGGCCCCGGAGCAGCGGTAGTTGGCGGCGGTGCCGTTGTCCCACACCACCACCACCTCCTCGGGGCTCTCGAAGCTCCGGACCGTGCCCACATGGCCCTCGCCGCCGTCCTGCTTCCCCCACTTCCAGTCCGGGCCGCGCACTACCCGAGCACCGACCCCTTCCACCATCACCCGGTTATTTCGGGAGTTACTCATCTGGGCCCGAGCGGTGGGCTCCGCCGCCGCCGCCGCCGCCGCCGCCGTCGCCGGGGGGCCCGTGAGGGAGTTGGGCCCCGGCCGGACTCTCGGCGCCGGCGGGGGCGGCAGCGAGCCCCGGGGGACGTGGGAATAACTCACGGGGGCGGCGGTGCAGTCACCGCCGAGCCCGCAGCCGCTCCCCGGCTGTTGCCGCCGCCGCCGCGCCCCCCGCTCGGACTGAAGGCTGGACTGCAGCGGCTCGGAGAAGGCAGCGGCGGCGGCGGAGGCAGCGGCGGGCTGGCAGTGGGGAGGGGGCCGTGGGCGGGGACCACCCCGCTTCCTCCGGGCTCCCGGGCCGGGCTACAGCGACGGCCGCCAGGAAACCACGCTTTCCCCCGGCCGGGAGCGCAGGGAGCGCGGGGGGCCGGGGGAGGCTGGCCCGGGGGAGACGGAGCGGGCGGCGGAGAGCAAGCCTAACTGCAGGCCTGTTTTCTCCCCCAGGCCCTTACTCCAGGGTGGGCGCCTGAGCGCCGGCGCCGCCTCCTCCCCCGTGGGCAGCGATGGTACCTCCCGGCGTCCGGCTAGCGCCCGGGCCCAGGGGCCCCCTTCTCTCTGCCCCCGCGCACGCCGCCGCGCTCCGCCCCGCCACAGAGTCCCTGCCCGGCGAGAGCGGCTCCACATCCGGGTACTGGAGCACCCAAGGCCCAAGCAGCACCTTCTCTAAGGGATTAGGAGGGGACTTCTCAGCAACAGTAGGATGGAAGGGTTTTGGAGATCTGCGCGAATGGGGAGAGAAAGGAGAGGAAAACTGATCCCTAAGCGTCTCGCCGAGGCCTTATGGGTGTGCGCATGCGCGCGGCCTGGAAAAAAAGGGGAGTAGACACCCACCCCAGCTTGAAGCGATGGAGGGGTGGCTCCCCGGAGTAGTCGTGGACCGGTGGTGCAGCGCACCCCATTGGCTGTAAGGGAAAGGGCGGGGCAAGGAACTCCATCGGGCCGCGGTGGAGGTGGGGCTGGAGGAAGTGAGGATCCGGATGCAACCCGGGCTGCTGAAACTGGGTCTCTCTCGTGAGCTTAGGCTTTCATTAAGTTCTTGTGTACCTGGGTGTGCTAGGTGGAAATTTGGGATTACATGTTCTTTTAAACTTCTTTTTTAATGGGGCGGGGAATGGGACAGAGTATGGGCAACCTGTATTTTTGTCTGTAAATTGAAAGCGTTTCAGACCTCAGTAGGTGGTTAGGGATGTGTTTTTAAGCTGAGCAGAATGGTGCTAAATGATGTGTATCTTACTTTTGTGCAGAGTCAGGATGGCAAATAGACTCCAAGTAGAACAAGCTCCTGGGAAAGAGTTTTACAAGCACCTTGCCCATTAGAACAACTCCCATCCATTAAATAATTGCCCCCCCATCGCAAAATACAACCCTGAAAGGAAAATAAGTGTACTGTAAGAGTGGATTCTGGCTATTACTTAAATGACTTTGTGTAGGATTTAAAACCACTGGTTCAGACCCAGCACGGATGCACTGTTAGCATGCTGTTGTTTTTCCTGAGAGTCAAGGAACAAGGAATACAAATATTCAGCAGAATGAAATATTCAAGTGGAAAGAAAGGGTGTGTAAAATGGAACCCATGAATTATTATATAATGAAATTAAATGTTCTTAGTTTTTCATATAAGTAAAATAGGAAAATACCAATATGGAATCCCAAAGGCCAAACAGAGCTTATTTTAGAAACTAAACAGTTAACACGATTGTTCCAAATAGGCCAGCCAGAAGTTCCCATTTGAGGCTCAGTAGATTAAGAACCCAACTAGTGTCTGTGAGAGTATGGGTTCAATCCCTAGCCTTTCTCAGTAGGTTAAGGATCTGGTGTTGCTGCAAGCTGCAGCATGGGTCATGGATGTGGCTGTGATCTGATGTTACTGTGGCTGTGGCATAGGCCTGCAGCTGCAGCTCCAACTCAACCTCTAGTCCAGGAATTTACATATGCCACAAGTGCAGCCCTTGGGGAAAAAAAAAAAGTCCAGCCAGGGAGTTTCCTGGTGGCCTAAAGTTTAAAGTTTTTGGATTGCTGCTGTGGCACAGGTTCAGTCCTTGGCCCAGGAATAATGTATGCCATGGGCTCAGCCAAAAAACCAAAAATGTCCAGCCAAATATCTAGTGTATTTTAAAGCGTTTTCATCTTGGAAGAGTAAAATGTGCTGCTCTGCCAGCTCTTTCTTCTCTCTCTGGGATCTTTTCTGGTTTCCTTCTTTTCTTGTTAACCAATTAAGTTGATCACATGCATTAATAAGTTGATGAAAAGGTTTTTTTTAAAAAATATAGCCACTGCACGAGTTATACTGTGCTTTTCTTTGTAGAGGAAGCTAACTCGAGAAAAGGCCAGCTGAGATGTTAAGATTCTTAACAGTGCAACCTTACATTTTACTTCAAACTCAGTATATTGATAATGGTTTTGATAAGTTTGATTGTGTTCATCTCACCCAGGAGTTTATACTTCTGAAGACATCTCATTTTTTTTTTTTTTTTTTTTGTCTGTTTGCCTTATCTAGGGCCGCACCCATGTCATATAGAGGTTCCCAGGCTAGGGGTCTAACAGGAGCTGTAGTCGCCGGCCTTTGCCACAGCCACAGCAATGTGGGATCCGAGCCACATCTGCAACCTACACCACAGCTCATGGCAACGCCGGATCCTTAACCCACTAGCAAGGCCAGGGATTGAACCCGCAACCTCATGGTTCCTAGTCGGATTCGTTAACCACTGAGCCACGACGGGAACTCCGATGTCTCATATTTAGACAGGCTTTTATTCTCAATACCAGAGATTAGTTATAATAACTTTGAATTTTATTTGCCCTTAAAATGGTAAAGGATCTTAAGTAATCTAGCCCAGTGGTTTCCTTTTCTTCCCCCCTCCCCTCCACACTCCCTTAATAAATCCTCTGTTCTTACCCTGTACATGTGACCTGTAACAGGAAATAGGTTCTCTACATAGATGAATCAACATAGCAAGCCTGAAACCTGCCTGTGGTCTTCCCTTCCTCCCATCTTTGCAGGGGCTTTACAGAAATTCCTCAAAGCCTCTGGAGTACTGCTGAGCACAATTAATCAAATTAGCCTAATCCTCATGTTTGATAAGAAAATGAAGCCAGCATTGTGTCCAGGATTACAGAGAAAGTTAAGAAATAAGGTAAAACTATAACCCATCTAATACTGGATGAATTTCTCTATATTAAACACTCTCTTATCTGTCCATCCCCTCATTAAATACCTTGTGAATTTATAAACACAATCATGTTGCTAAGACTATTTCAGGGCCCTTAAATTAACACAGTTTGCCAGTGGTCTCCAAATATTTTTGATCATACACCCTTTCAGTACAAAAATTTTGAACATGTACTTCTAATATGTGTACTTATTAATGTATAAGTTATACATGTGTCTGTCATGCTTATTAGAACATAGTCATTTTGCACACATGTATGCTCATCTACCCATTTGATCAGAAACATTTAGGGTCATTGGAAACTGGTAAGATTTTTATTCCAGCCCATAAGTAAGATAAAAAATAAACCTTGCTCCAGAAATGAAGTCATTTTGCCATTCATCTACTATCCTACTTTATAACTGAATCTGTGTCTGCTTTAGAGTCTACAAAAATGTCCAATATCTGGACAGTAACTTTATTAGAGTAACACTGTCTGCTGTAATGGACCCCAAAACACATAAAGGCTCAGATACAACTTTTGTTTCCCATTCATATAATAGCCTAATGCTTGGAGTTCCCTTCGTGGCTCAGTGGTTAACGAATCCGACTAAGAACCATGAGGTTGCGGGTTCGATCCCTGGCCTTGCTCAGTGGGTTAAGGATCCAGCGTTGCCGTGAGCTGTGGTGTAGATTGCAGACGCGGCTCAGATCCCGCGTTGCTGTGGCTGTGGCGAAGGCCGGCAGCTACAGCTCCTGTTAGACCCCTAGCCTGGGAACCTCCACATGCCGCAGGTGCGGCTCTAGATAAAAAAGGCAAAAAGACAAAAAAAAAAAAAAATAGCCTAATGCTTTCCTCCACGTGGCAATTCAGAGACTTATGCTACGTTCCACCACCCCTAAGGTCATCATTGTCTAGGTTAAGAAATTGGGAAAGAAATACAGAGGGAGGCATACTTACTTCTCAAAAGCTTTGGCCTCAAATAGCATTCCAGTCACATTCCATCATCTAGAATTCAGCAACATCTAACTGAAAGAGAAGAAAAATGTAGCTTAGCTGGGTGCCCAAGAAGAAAAGTGTATCAGCTAGTGTCTACTTAAAAAAGCATAGGCCACTCTCAGGAGTTCCAGTTGTGGCTCAGTGATAAGGAACCCAACTACAGATTCTATCCCTGGCCTCGCTCATTGAGTTAAGTATCTGGCATTGCCTTGAGCTGTGATGTAGGTCCCATGCAGCTCGATCTAGCGCTGCTGTGGCTGTGACGCACGCCCATAGCTACAGCTCTGATTTGAACCCTAGCCCGGGAACTTCCCTATGCTGCGGGTGTGGCCCTAAAAAGCAAAATAAATAAATAAATAAATATTCAAACAGAAGGAATTGAATGCAGCTAATTGTTGGCAAAAGCATGCGAACGGCTGCAGAACCAAAAAGAGGTTAGAAAGTCCTGGAAAACCCTAGTCCTCAGGACTAGAAGACAGAAGAGAAAATAACATTACCTAGGACTCACGATCACTGTGTCATTGAAACTGCTGGTGTTGGAATGCTGCTGTTGCTGCCAAAGAACTCCATGACTGCAGGGCACATTCTGCTACTGCAGCCCCTGGAACTGAACTGTTTGAGTACGGACCCAGAAGTTGCCTGAAGCTCCATCAGAAGCAAAAAGCAAAAACTGGCTTCTCCTCTCATTAGTCTCCCTCAAGTAAAAGAAATAGACTACCCTGTGGGTACTCAGCACCGTTCTCACCCTTCTATTTTACGTAAACTTCCACCAACCACGGAAATAACATATGCATCTGCCTGACAGGATGCAACTACGTCACTTAAAATGAAGATACCTTCACCCTCTCCTCAAAAAGAGAAGGCACAAAGTCCCATCCATCACCATATCCCTATCTGAGAGATATTAATTCCATTTCTGGTTCAACCACAGTTCCTCCTAGATACTCTAATCTACATTCTAGTTAACCACCAGAGTGCCTGCTGTGGCACAGTGGGTTAAACATTCAACTGCAGCAGCTCAGGTTGCTGCAGAAGCACAGTTTCAAACCCTAGCCCTGTCTGGGTGTTGCCATAGCTGTGGTGTAGGTCGAAGCTGTGGCTCAGAATCAGTCTCTGGCCCTGGAATTTCCATATGCCTCAGGTGATGTATTGCTAGACTGACTAAGAAAAAAGAAGACTCGAACAACCACCAGCGCTCCTCCTATAAAATGGCAGAGTCCGTAGGTGGAAGAATGGATAAAGAAATTATAATACATAATATATGCCACATACATATATCACATACACAATGGTATATTATTCAATCATAAAAGAATGAAATCTTGCCATCTGTGACAACATGGATGGACCTTGAGAACATTATGCTAAATAAGACAAGTTAAACAGAAAGACAAATACTATATGGTCTCACTTATATGTGGAATTAAAAAAAAAAAAAGTCTTATAGATTGGTTGTTGCCAGAGGCAGTGATTGGAGGGTGGGCAAAGGTGAAGGAGGTCAAAGGTACAAATTTCCAGTTATAAGTCATAGGGATGTAATGTACAGCATGATGACAATAGTTAATAATACTGTATCACATATTTAAAAGTTGCCAAGAGAGGAGTTCCCTTCGTGGCTCAGTGGTTAACAAATCCAACTGAGAACCATGAGGTTGTGGGTTCGATCCCTGGCCTTGCTCAGTGGGTTAAGGATCCGGCGTTTCCGTGAGCTGTGGTGAAGGTTGCAGATGCGGTTCGGATCCCGTGTTGCTGTGGCTGTGGCGAAGGCTGGCAGCTACAGCTCCTGTTAGACCCCTAGCCTGGGAACCTCCATATGCCGCGGGTGCGGCTCTACGTAAAAGGCTAAAAAACAAAACAAAAAAAAAGTTGCCAAGAGAGTAAATCTTAAAAGTTCTCATCAAAAGAAAAAAAATTCTGTAACTATGTGTAATAACATGTCAATTTACTGTGATGATCTTTTTGCGACGCGTACGGATGTCAAGTCACTAGGTTTTACATCTGAAACCAATATGATGTATGTCAGTTACACCTCAATAAAAAAATAATCTGGAAAATGATTGGTTTTATATATAACAGGTGTTTCACATTGAGGAGTTCCTGTTGTGGCTCAGTGGATACAAATCTGACTAGCATCCATGAGGATGCAGGTTCAGTCCCTGGCCTCACTCAGTGGGTTAAGGATCCAGCATTGCCATGAGCTATGGTGTAGGTCACAGAAGCAGCTCAGATCTCACACTGCTGTGATTCTGGCATAGGCCGGTGGCTATAGCTCCAATTAGACCCCTAGCCCGGGCACCTCCGTATGCCACAGGTGCGGCCCTAAAAAGACAAAAGACCAAAAAAAACAAGTGTTGCACATTGAATTATGTTCTCCAAAAAATAACCTCTGATACCTGTGGATATGACCTTATTTGAAAAAAGAGTATTTGTAGATGTAATTAAATTAAGATGATGTCATACCAGAACAGAATGGGCCCTAAATCCAATGATTAATGTCCTACAAGAGAAGGGAAAGGAGATTTGGATGCACAGACACATGGGAAAGAAGGCCATGTGACAATAGAGGTAGAGATTGGAGATAAGAATGACAAGAACTGCCAGCAACTCGGAAGAAGCAAGGAAAGAAGAGAGAGCACGGCACTGACAACACCTTGACTGTGGAGTTCCGGCCTCCAGAACCGAGAAAGAGTACATTTCTGTTGTTTTAATCTACCAAGTTTATGATACATTCTTACAGCAACCCTTGGAAACTAATACAGTAAGAAAAGAAGAAAATAAGCGTGACTGCTACTGTTCTCATTAGTGGTGGCACTAATCTCTGCAGGTCCCCTAGGGAGGTGAATTGCTTTGGGTTCATTGTTTTGATGAGGAAGAGCAGTTAACAGGACTTCCATTTTGACTTTCTTACTGTTATGTTTCACGCCATAGATACATATTCTTCTACTTGCCAAGTATGTCTGTTCCAAGTATGCATTCAGGAACTAGGGAACTAGCTCTGGAATCATTGTACAGTGTACTGGAGCCAAAACTGGATTAACCATGTGACGTCCATAAGCTACTGCTCTGACCAGTGGCTTCCAGTGACTTCTTGGGTGCCCACAGGGTTGGCATATTCATAGCTAGTATATAGGAATTCCTAAAAGGAAAATTTCCCTTTCCCTAATGCTCATTCACTCTGGAAAATGGCTGCTGGTTTTTTGACGGGAGAAAAAAAAAGGGGATACATTTTATAGGATACATTTTTGGCTGTGTCACAGGGCTTTCTCAAGAAGACCCAACGTCCTCTTTATTCAAGGACTTGTAAAATGGCATATATCACAAAGTATTACATTTGGAATGGATAATAACTGTAGCACAGGGAACTATATCCAATCTCTTGGGATAAAATGTGATGGAGGATGAGAAAAAGAATGTATGCATATGTATGACTGGGTCACTTTGCTGTATGGGAGAAATTGGCACATCATTGTAAATTAATTATACTTTAATAAAAAAATTATTTTAATTGCATATGTCCATATACTGGATGAAAGGCCATGCGTGGCTCTTCACTGTGGTGACTCAGGTCTCTGCCTATCAGAGCTAGAGGTTTTCTGATTATATAGACCAAAAATTACTACAGCAGAAGTTGGCACAACATTGTAAATCAACTACACTTAGGTTTTTTTCAATGTAAAAAAATTACTTAAGTGAGGTGCCCATCTATTTAATGCACTGTGATTATAGCCTCTGCCATAGATCTGAGTTAAAACATTCTGACTGCCACACTGGTCCCATTGCCCATTTTAATATATACATTCACCTGGTCTCTGGGGGTTAAGCACTGACACCTGATCTCTGTAATTCTGGCTTGAAATCAAATAACCTATTTCAGTGGTGAAATCTCCCACCATCATCCCTGATCCGCAGATGGCAGCCATCAATGTGCTTTTTAAAGATGCTAGTGACCCCCTAGTCAATGCATTTCTCAATATCTTAAGGAAAAGAGTCTCCTCCAGGACTGTTCCTGCTTCTGAAGCTTTTGGGTTCCTTCCTTGAAATTATACCAGGGAAGTTTTGGCATCTCACCTCACTGAAAATAAGCCACCTTTATCAACCAAACCACACATTTATCCAAAAACTCTGGAAAGTGCTCCCATATTGATAAATTCATCCCAGCCCAATGTTATGTTCCGTTCTTTTTTGTCGGGCACTTGTAGAATCCATTCCCCATATATTCTCAGGTCTCTGACGATATAAATTTGCAAAATCTTGCAAATTGGGGGATCTTATAATATTTCTTCTCCCAAGTCAGACAAGGAACGACTTCAGATGAATTCACTATAGGGTCTTCAATAAAAGAAAGCAAATCTCCTCAGACATGGGGAGGAGGAACGTTTGGGTTGGCAAAGAAAGCTCAGAGGAATGAAATACACACAACCACCTGGATGAATCTCAAAGGCATTATCTCAAAGGGTTACATACTGTATAATTCCACATTTATAACATTCTTCAAATGACAAAATTATAGAGAACAGATCAGTGGTGGCCGGGGGTAGAGCAGGTGGAAGGGGATAACACAAGAGTTTCTTTATGGTGTTGGAACAGTTCTGATTTCTGATGGTGGTGTCAGTTACATGAATCCACACATGATAACATTTCATAGAACTATACCCTCAAAAAAATGTGCATGTAAAACCTGGAAAAGCTGAATAAGGTCTGTATCTGAGTTAATAATAATGCACCGATGTTAGTTTCCTACATTTTCCACGGTACTATAGATATATAAGGTACTAATCGTTGAAGAAAACTGAGCAAAGGGCACAAGGAACTATCTACTATTTTTGCAACTTATTACGAGTCCTAAACTTTCAATATAAGTTGAAAGAGGAGTTCCATTGTGGCTCAGTGGGTTAAGAACCCAACATAGTGTCCGTGAGGATGCAGGTTTGATCTCTGGCCTCACCAAGTGGGTGAAAGGATCCAGCATTGCCTCAGGCTGTGGTGTAGGTCACAACTGGGGCTTGGATCTGATCCCTAACCTGGGAACGCCATATGCCTCTGGGCGGCTAAAAAAGTTGAAAGAAAGACAGAGAAACAGAGCAAGAAAGAGAACCTAAGACATGGAGGTTCAAGTTTCTCAGATTTCTCTGAATCCACGCAAATGTCTTCATTCTAAGTCTCAGAGTCCCACTTTTCCCCAGTCCATGCCCATTGCAGGGATTCTGGGTCCTCGGTGAGATCGTTGCCCTGACAAGTTAACCAACCCTGGTACTTCCTTGCTTCTCTGCTTCTAGACTTCTTTTTTTATGAAGACATAAATACCCTTTTTGTTTAAGATGTTTTTAGATCCTTCTTCTTTAGTTGTTTTGTAACTTGAAGCTGAAAGCAATCTTAACTAATTCAAGTTCTTGACTCATAATTTGATACTAAAAAATTTCATTCTCTAGTGACGTCCATCCTCTTACTTTCTAAAATTATTTTTTTCTAAACAACCAAAACAAAACAATATTATACTAGTTGGTACCTTTATTTCAAAAGACAGAAAATTCAGCTCAAATTGGCAACTGAAAGGAGAAATCTATTAGATTTTCTCCAGTTTCCATTTCTGCCTTTCCTTTTCTTGGTTTCCTTTGTAGTTATCAACTGGCCTTGAGCTCTTGGCTTCATTCATCCTCCCTGCTGGAAGTTCCATTAGAAAAGAGGTTTCCTGCCCTCTCCTAACCATCTCAGCAAAGTGCCTATCCTTGAATCAAACTCTGAGGTCATGATACATGATAGGCCTGGGTTTCACACCACTTGGAAGTTAGAGGTGATGTCAGCTCTAACCAAAGCAGCTGGTCTAACGGTAGAAACAAGGACACCAGTGGCGGAGTTCACATCTCGTGGCTCAGCGGAAACGAAACTGACTAGGAACCATGAGGTTGTGGGTTTGATCCCTGGCCTCGCTCAGTGGGTTAAGGATCTGGCGTTGTCATGAGCTGTGGTGTAGGTCACAGATTTGGCTTGGATCCTGCCTTGCTGTGGCTGTGGCCTGGGCCTGCCGCTGTAGCTCCAATTTGACCCTTAGCCTAGGAACCTCCATATGCCACCAGTACAGCCCTAAAAAAGCCAAAAAAAAAAAGATACCAGTGCCAAAAAAAGTGGAATAAATGCTCAGGATTTATTGTGGAAAATAAATATTAATGATCACATTGGAACATATCACAGTGCTTAAGCTGAAAATTTCTATATTCTAAAACAGATTTAGAGGAAATCATCTGACATTTTATTTTTTTATTTTATTTATTTTTCTTTTTTTTTTTAGGGCTGCAGGTGTGGCATATGGTAGTTCCCAGGCTAGGGGTGGAATCGGAGTTGCAGCTACCGACTTACACCACAGTAATGCCAGATCTGAGCCATGTCTGCAACCTGCACCACCCCTCACAGCAAGGCCATATCCTTAACCCACTGAGCAAGGCCAGGGATCGAACCTGCAACCTCACGAATACTAGTCAGGTTCATAACCCACTGAGCCACGACAGGAACTCCTCATCTGACATTCTAGATAGTGCCAGCCTTTTGAAGAGAGACAATGTGGTAGGGTGACATGAGCACTGAAGTCAGGAGCCTGGTAACTAACGCTAGGCTTACTTACTAGCTCTGTGCGCTTCAGCAAATCACCTAACTTCTCTGACCCCAGTTACTTCACACGTAAAACAAAGGTGTTAATAATATTTGTACATGTAATGGTTCTTGATTCGCCTTTTAATATATTCCAGCATGCTTGGCTTTGAGAAGCACCAGAAGTTGGTGTCTAAGGACACTGCTTACACTTCTGTAGCCAAGCTTGTCAGAAATGCAAACATTTTAGGGGCCATGTGACCTGTGTGCCAGGCTGGCTCTTGAAGACACTGTGCTGAGAAGTAAGGACAATATCAGCCTGCACACACCCCTTGCCTGACAGGATTTGCCTTTGGGAACTGAGGCATACTTGCATCATCCCCACAAATTTATTCCAGCACCTCACCTCCCAGCCAAAATATAGCACTTTTTTGTTTGTCCTCCCAAATTAGATTCACCAACCAGTGAGAACCTGACTGATGTAACAAGAGCCTTATGAAATCTTAGGTTTATTTTGTTTTGTTTTCCCAGGAAGATGAGAGAGTAATCCTTGCTTTCCTGCTGGCATATGTTCAGACATTCAACATAAATTCCAGCAGCTCCGCATGTTACCGTGAACACTTTTGAGTGCTCTCCGACATCCCATCACAGAAAAAATTGCAAACTGGCAGTGAGTACAATTGTCATTCCTAGTGCTTAACTGTATAAATCTCTTATCTGTTACTTCTCTTCCTCTAAGCTCTACCACACTTAATACCTTTCACTGGGATGGATATTCTAATGGGAAGATGAAAGAGTTCTAGAGGTAGGTGATGGTGATGGCTGTATAACAATCCAAACATAGTTAATGCCACTAAAGTGTACACTTAAAAATGGTTAAGGAGTTCCCATTGTGGTGCAGCAGAAACAAATCTGACTGGTAACCATGAGGATGCGTGTTCGATCCCTGATCTCACCTACTGGGTCGGGGATCCAGCATTGTCCTGAGCTGTGTGGTGTAGGTCGCAGACACAGCTTGGATCCCACATTGCTGTGGCTATGGTAGGCCAGCAGCATTAGCTCTGCTTTGACTCCTAGAGTAGGAACTTCCACGTGCTGCAGGTGCAGCCCTAAAATGCAAAAAAAAAAAAATTAAATTGGAGTTCCCCATGTGGGGCAGTAGGTTAAGTTCGACTGCAGCAGCTCAGGTCACATCAGAAGTATGGGTTTGATCCCTTGCTCAGTGCAGTGGGTTAAAAGATCTGGCATTGCTGCAGCTGTGGCATAGGTTGCAACTGAGGCTTGAAATCAGTCCTTCGCCCAGGAACTTCCATATGCCATGGATGTGACCATAAAGAAAAAAGAAAAAAATGGTTAAAATGATAAATTTTATCTATGTATGTTCTGACAACATAAAAAGAAAATAAAACAAGAATTACAGTATGATCTAGCAATTCCTAGAATTCAACTTCCAAAGAAGTTGAAAGCATTCACTCAAACTAATATTTGTATAATAATGTTCATTGCAATATTATTCACAATAGCCAAAAGGAGGAAACAACCCAAGTGTTCATCAACAGATGAATGGATAAACAAAATGTTATGTATACATACAAGGGAATATTATTTAGCCATAAAAACAAGTAAAGTTCTGATGCTACAATATGGATGAACCTTAAAGCCATTATAATAAGTGAACTATACCAGAGAGAAAAGGATAAAAATTGTATGATTCCACTTATATGAGGTACCTTTAATAGTCAAATCCATAAAGATAGTAAGTAGATTAGGAGTTATCAGAGGGGTTAGTGTAAAGACAATTGAGGAGTTATTGCTTAGTGGTTATAGAGTTTCTTCTTGGGGCTAAGAAAAAGTTTTAGAAATGCAAGTGGTGATGATTGCACAACATTGTAAATTAATTAAATGTCATTGACTTTTATACTTAAAATGGTTAAAGTGACAATTTTTTTTCTTGTCTTTTGCCTTTTCCTAGGGCCGCACTTGCGGCATATGGAGGTTCCCAGGCTAGGGGTCTAATCAGAGCTGTAGCCGCCAGCCTACATCATAGCCACAACAACGTGGGATCCGAGCCGTGTCTGCAACCTACACCACAGCTCACGGCAACACCGGATTGTTAACCCACTGAGCCAGGCCAGGGATCGAACCCGCAACCTCATGGTTCCTAGTCGGATTTGTTAACCACTGAGCCACGATGGGAACGCCAACAAATTTTGTTATATAGATTTGACCATATACATATAATACATATAACATATAACAAAACAGTGCATGAATTTACTACATAAAAAAATATGCATTTATGGGAGTTCCCTCATAGTTCAGGGGGTTAAGGATCTGGCATTGTCACTGCTGTGGCTACAGCTGTGGTTACAGCTGTGGTATGGGTTTGACCCCTAGCCTAGGAACTTCCAAATGCTAGGGGCATGGCCAAAAATAAAATAAATATGTATTTATATACAATTTTGAAAGAATTTATAATACAGAATTTCCTACTGTGGTGCAGTGGGTTAAGAATCTGACTGCAGGAGTTCCTGTCGTGGCTCAGTGGAAACAAATCTGACTAGCATCCATGAGGATGCAGGTTCAATTCCTAGCCTCACTCAATGGGTTTAGGATCCGGCATTGCCGTGAGCTGTGGTGCAGGTTGCAGATGCGGCTCAGATCTGGCATTGCTGTGTCTGTGGTGTAGGCTAGCAGCTGTAGCTCTGATTCAACCCCTAGTTGGGAACCTCCATATACCTCGGGTACAGCCCTAAAAAGCAAAAAAAAAAAAAAAAAAAAGAGAGAGAGAGAGAGTGAAATTTGAACAGACCTATAACAAGTAAAAAGACTAAATCAGAAAGATATCATATGATATCACCTATATGTGGAATCTGAAAGAAGGATACAAATGAACTTATTTGCAGGACAGAAACAGACTCACAGACTTTTAAAACAAACTATGGTTACCAAAGAAGACAAGTGAGGGGGAGGGATGGCCTGGGGGTTGGGGACTGGCATATGCACACTGAGGTATGTGGAATGACTGGCCAGTGGGGACCTGCACAGAGAACTCTACCCAATATTCTGTGATAACCTGTGTGGGATAAGAATCTGAAAGAGAATGAATGTGTGTACATGTATAACTTAATCACCTTGCTGTACAGCAGAAATTATCACAACATTGTAAATCAACTATACTTCAATAAAGGTTTAAAAAAACGGAAAAAATATGAACATCTGTGTGCCAGTGAATTAGATAATCTAAGTGAAATGGACAAACTCCTAGAAAAATATATACTACCAAAACTGACTCAAGAAATAGAACAGACCTATAGCAAGTAAAATGATTCAATCAGAAATCAAAAACCTTCCCCTACCCTCCCCCCCAAAAAAATAAAGCCTAGGGGAGTTCCCATCGTGGCCCAGTGGTTAAAGAATCCAACTAGGAACCATGAGGTTGTGGGTTCAATCCCTGGCCTTGCTCAGTGGGTTAAGGATCCAGCATTGCCATGAGCTGTGGTGTAGGTTGCACACGTGGCTCGGATCTGGCATTGCTGTGGCTGTGGCATAGGCCTGCGGCTACAGCTCCGATTCGACCCCTAGCCTGGGAACCTCCATATGCCATGGGTGTGGCCCTAGAAAAAAACACAAAAAATAAAAAATAAAAAAAATAAAGCCTAGGGCCAGAGGGTTTCATGAATGAACTCCAGCAAACATTTAAAGGAGGATTAACACCAATGCTTCTTACAATCCTCTGAAAAATTAAAAGCAAAGCATTTCCTAACTCATTCTATCACACCAGTATTACCGATACCAAAACCAGGCAAAACCAACACAAAAAAAGGGAAACTAGAGGCCAATATCCCTTATGAATATAAATGAAAAAAATATTCCGAAAAATAGTAGCAAACCTAACCCAGAAGCACAGTATGAGAAGTATCCATCATGACCAAGAGAGATTTATCCCAGAATGAAAGAGTGGTTCAACATATAAAAACTCTACCATGGAGTTCCCGTTGTGGCTCTGCAAGTTAAGGATCTCTGTGAGGATGCAGCTTTGATCTCTGGCCTAGCTTAGTGGATTAAAGATCTGGCATTGCCTCAAGCTGCAGTGTAGGTCACAGACACAGCTCAGATCTGCTGTTGGCGTGGCCGTGGGGTAGACCCCAGTTGCAGCTCCCTAGCCCAGTTGCAGACCCCTAGCACGGGAACTTCGATATGCCACAGTCGCAGCCCTAAAGAACAAAAAAAATTATACCATACTACCACAATGAAGGGGGAAAAAAATAACACATGATCATCTCATTTAATGCTGAAAAAGCATTTGAAAATATCCAACACCTTTTCATGCAGAAAACCCACAACAAACTAGGAGTAGAAGGGAATTTCTTTTTCTTTTTTTTGTCTTTTTGCCCTTTCTAGGGCTGCACCCGTGGCACATGGAGGTTCCCAGGCTAGGGGTCTAACAGGAGCTGTAGCTGCCAGTCTTCGCCACAGCCACAGCAATGCAGGATCCGAGCCGCGTCTGCAACCTACACCACAGCTCACAGCAACGCCGGATCCTTAACCCACTGAGCGATGCCAGGGATCGAACCGGCAACCTCATGGTTCCCAGTCAGATTCATTAACCACTGAGCCACAACAGGAACTCCAGAAGGGAATTTCTTCCCCGTGATAAAGGGCGTGAAAAACTCACTGCTAACATTCCACTCAGAGGTCCGAGGCTCAGGATCCTCTTCGAAGTTCACGTCATTACTCTGAGAATTCAGTTTCTTTCAGCTTTTATAGAGGCATGCTTCTTAAAGGCCAGGAAAAGAAAGAATCTCTGACCTATTCCATGCTTGACCCCTGGACCCTCTTTTAAAGGGCTCATCTGATTAGATCAGTCCAGCCAGGATAATCTTCTCTTTGATTAACTCAAAGGCTGCAGACCTTGACTACATCTACAAAATCACTTCACCTTTGCCATATAATGTGACATAAACACAGAAATGACATCCTTCATATTTACACATCCCACCCACACTCAGGGAAAGTGGATTTTGCAAGGGTGTGTACAGGCAAACATTTTATTGCCCTTTGCAGATTCTGTGTTCTTACACACTGGAGGTTTGTGGCAACCCTGCTTTGTCAGGTGATGGTTAACTTTTTTCTTTTTTTTTTTTTTTTTTTGCTTTTTTAGGGTCGAAGTTGTGGCATATGGAAGTTCCCAGGCTAGGGGTCGAATTGGAGCTGCAGCTGCCAGCCTATGCCACAGCCACAGCAACTCCAGATCCAAGCCACGCCTGCAACCTACATACACCACAGCTCACGGCAACATTGGATCTTTAACTCAGTGAACGAGTCCTGGGATCAAACCCACATCCTCATGGATACTAGTCAGATTCATTTCTGCTGCACCACAATGGAAACTCCCAGGTGATGGTTAACTTTTTTAGCAATAAAGTATTTTTCAATTAAAATTTGTAAATTTTGGAATTTCTGTCGTGGCTCAGCAGTAACGAACCCGACTAGTATCCATGAAGATGCGAGTTTGATCCCTGGCCTCACTCAGTGGGTTAAGGGTCTGGCATTGCTGTGCGCTGTGGTGTAGGTCGCAGACTTCGTCAGCAGCTGCAGTGCCAATTTGACCCCTAGCAAGGGAACTTCCATATGCTGCAGGTATGGAAAGAAAAAAAAAAAGATTTCTAATTTTTTAAGACATAATGCTATTATACACTTCATAGACTACAGTATAGTGAAAACATAACTTTTACATGCACTGGTAAACAAGAAAATTTGTGTGACTCACTTTACTGTGATACTCGCTTGATTTCAGTGAGCTGGAACCACAGCATCTCCAAGGTAAACCTGAACATCGGGGGGAAGAAACTTGAGAGGAGGACATCTTAAAATTCTGCCTGCCAGAGGTTGTGATCCTTGATGCGGTAGGAAAGCACCTTGCCTTCACTTGTGTTTGGGTATCATTCTCCCCTCCTCCTACCTCCCCAAGGACCACATCCCATCAGTCATACAAGTGTGAGTATATACTTCAGGTGAGTTTTGGGGGTATTCAGCCAAGACTGTAAGAACATACTATTCTCTTTTCCTTTTTTTTTTTTTTTTAATTTAATGAGCTGCCTTGCTTAAGAACTGATTTTAGCACTGATCCTTGCAGTGTTTCACATGACCACTCCACATTTGCCTACTATGGGTACATTTCCTTGTAAACAAGCTATTTGGGAATTCACAGGATAGGGTGTTTTCACAGATGTCAAGGTCGCCAAAAATATTTCTCTTCCCAGCTACATAAGCTCAGAAGCTACATCTTTGCCTGAAGGATAGTTATATTGAATTTCTATTAAGGTAATTTTGATCTCAACAATTTCAGTTGGAACCCATATGAAATAGCTTGTCTTTCTTTTTCTTTCCGTCCGTATGTCGTTCCATCTTACACAAAATATGTCCTTGGCTTTCCCCTGGGAAAGCAGGAAGAAGAAGCATCAGCTTTATGTTCCTCCAGTTGGGTTATAGTCTAAATTAATCCTCTCCATAGGAAGGTATTCCCAAATAACTCCAGTTACGTTGGAGAAAGCAGGCTAATTTATCTCCCTATGATGGCTACCACTTGGCTGCCATACTCTGACTCTAATGAACACAAATTAACTTTGAGGGAAGCTTTAATGATTATAGCAATAAATCTGAACAGTACAGACTGGGCTATGGACCAGAAACTCGCCTTGTTTTTTCTTTTTTTTTTTAGATACAGAGAATTTTAATGAAATTGGATACTAGTGGGATTCTTAACCCACTGAGCGACAATGGGAACTCCTGATATGTATGTATTTCACTTTAAGTTTGAAGTAAAAATATCATATTGTGGAGTTCCCATTGTCGCTCAGTGGGTTAAGAATCCAGCTAGTATCAATGAGGACGTGGGTTCAATCCCTGGCCTCACTCACTGGATTAATGATCCAGCATTGCCACAAGCTGTGGTGTGGTATAGGTCACAGAGACTGCTCCGATTCGACCCCTAGCCTGGGAACTTTCATATGCCACAGGAGTAGCCCTTAAAAGAAAAAATAAAATAAAAAAGAAATATACATGTTTCTGTTTGTGGCCAGGATAGAAAGCAGGTGCTGGCATTGCAAAGAATTCTGCGTGTAAATTGTCAAGTATGGCAGCCACCAAATGCCATTTGACTTTCTGGGTCTGTTCAAGTATGAAAGCCAGTAAGTGAAAGATACTTACATTCAAGGGGAGGCTAGCATAGATTATTTCAGTTAGTCATCTTAACAACTCTAAAGCAGAAATTACAGATTAAAAAAAAAAAAAAAAACAGGCTCAGTGAAAATAATTATTCTGGGTACTGGAAGCCATCAAGTTGCAGAGACCAAATCATAGCCAAATAAAATAAACTGCTCACTCTGGCCCATTCCATTTCCCTGTCACTAATTTATATCATTAATTTACAATCCTATGAAATTCGCCATAGTCTTTACAGTTCTTGCCTTTTTTCCTTTTGCTTATTTGAGCCTTGCCATTCTTGGTACCTTTTGGTGGGAGTTAATCATAATAACGGATTGTTAAATCTTCTAATCCTTGTAGATGCCTGTGAGTATCTCCTAGCTTTAGTCAAGTTGCCATAAATAAGCCTAGGTTTCTTGTCCCTACATTAGGTAACTGAATTTCCATTATGTCCATAAATTCAAAGCATTAAAGAACCACAAAGACTTTGAATCCCAGTTTCTATTCTTGATCTCATTTATTTTGGGGAACCACTTCTCATTTAAGTCATACTTAGCTACTTAAAGGATTCAGAGAGATTCAAAGCCAAGTATGAATGCCCTCACTGTTGAATGTTTACAGACTAGTTTTTCTCTTTTGACAGTCCTCACGGGCAACACAACTTACTGGGGGATGTATGGTTTTTTCACTTAGTAGTGCATCCTCCTAACATACCTGTGACAGTAATTCCTCAAATCCTTAACTCCCAAGCACACTTCCTGGGCACTCTAAACCGCTAGTTTACAGAAAGGATTAACCGAGCCCCTCCGCTTTGCAGAATCGTTCAAGGTCACTGGGACAGGTGCCCGCCCTGAACGCTAGCTGTCAGGCCCATTTTCTTCTCCGAAGTGGCGCCCTCGCCCTCCCCACTCTAGGGGTTCACTCAGGCTGCCTGGAATCTAACCGAGAGACCCCGTCCGCCCTCGCGGTGGCCGGGCTCGGAACCGCGAGTCTGGAAGGTTCCAGAGAGGCTGGCGGTGGGGGCGGCCCGGGGGAAGCCGGGGCGGAGCCGGCGGCGTCCGGCGGGCCGGGCTACGCCTCCCGGGGCCGCGGGGCCGCGCCCGTAGGCGGAAGCCGCGCTCTGCCCGGCAGGAGACGCTCAGGTCTAGGGTCCGTGGCGGCGCCGCGCCGGTTCTGTCTCGCTCTCCTGCTGGCTGGCTCCAGCCGAACGACCGGTGCGTAGCGGTCCCCGCGCCATGCAGCGTCTAGCCATGGACCTGCGAATGCTCTCCCGGGAGATTTCCCTCTACCTGGAGCATCAAGTCCGGGTTGGTTTCTTCGGTTCGGGAGTGGGCTTATCCCTGATCCTGGGCTTCAGCGTCGCTTACGCCTGCTACTACCTGAGCAGCATTGCAAAGGTGAGCCGGGAGATGGGGCGGGCGCCAGGCGCCGGGCCGCGGGCGACTTTCCCGGGAGTGACAGCATCGGCGAAGCTGGAGGCTGCCTCTGTCAGGGGCGAGTGGCCGGGGCGGTCCGGGGAGCGAGAGTGCGGCTCCCGAGTTGTTGCCCTTTTCACCCTCTGCATCTGATGGGCGTCTTTTGAGCGCGCGCGGAACCTGCTGACCTCCGCGCAGGCGGCAAGCTCCTGTCATCGTTTGCTCACCGGGCTAAGCTGCCTCCAGCACTTTTAAGGATGACTCCCACATGTCAACTCTCGCCTTCCCTAGAGAGCCTTGATAAACCACTTTCAAGTTCATTGTGTTTGAATTATTTGCTTCGGGTTCCTGAAGGATATATAACCGGAGGGATCGCGCTCGAGGGACGAGTCTAAGCTCGTTTCTGGTTTCTGGTTGGCAGCAACTTTACTCTGTTCCATACCCTTCACTGACACTGGCTTTCCCCACAGAAGCCCCAGTTGGTGACGGGGGGTGAGAGTTTCAGCCGCTTCCTTCAGGACCACTGTCCCGTGGTAACAGAAACATACTACCCGACGGTCTGGTGCTGGGAGAGTCGAGGACAGACACTGCTGAGACCTTTCATCACTTCCAAGCCCCTGGTGCAGTACCGAAAGTACGTAAATTTACATTTTCGGTCATTTCTACAAAATCAGTTTTTCGCGTACCCCCAGTTCCTGGTTAAGTATACAGAAAAGAAAGGGGAATGAAAATGGAAGTTATGTCTGCCGCACACGGTTGCAGGGAAGTACTCAGATATTACCTCTCGCTATTGGGGTGTGTGTGCTCTGATGTGAATGGTTTATTTCTAAGATGAGAGAATTGTTTGGGGTTACTCTTTTCAAATTTGTCATGCATCTGTCCCTGAGGACCTGGATCCTTTGGTGAGAGAGGGTGAGGGTGAGGTGAGGGTAAGCTTTGAGCTGAGGGTGAGGATTGGGTGGGGGTGAGAAGGATGCCAATTAATTTGGAGGACCCCAGTAAAATGACTTCAGATGTATATATGTATTTTTTTTTTTGCTTTTTTTTTTTTAGGGCTGCGCCTGCGGCATATGGAGGTTCCCAGGCTAGGGGTCAGATCGGAGCTACAGCTGCCAACCTACGCCACAGTCACAGCAACGCCAGATCTGAGCCGCATCTGCAACCTACACCACAGCTCACTCATGGCAAAACCAGATCATTAACCCACTGAGCGAGGCCAGGAATCAAACCTGCAACCTCATGGTTCCTAGTCGGATTCATTAACTGCTGCGCCACACCGGGAACTCCAAAAGGACTTCATATTGATAAGCAAATGGGTTCTTGATGACAGTGTCCTTGAGGTGATAAAGATATGGTCCAGAATATACCAATAGCAGGAGATTTAAATGGTGCCTATCATTATTATTATTATTATTTGTCTTTTGGGGGCAGCACCCACAACATATGGAGGTTCCCAGGCTAGGGGTCAAATCAGGGCTACATCTGCTGGCCTGTGCCACAGCCACAACTTGGATTCCGAGCCATGTCTGTGACCTACACCACAGCTCACAGCAATGCTTGATCCAACCTTCCGACTGGACCCCTTAACCCACTGAACCACAATGGGAACTCCAGTGGTGCTAATTATTAATTTTCCTGAGTCATCTAGTCCTTCTGGAGTTTCTTTTGTTGCACTATTTGGAACAAGTTCATTGATACTATGTGAAAAGTCACTTTGAAATGTTCAAGCACATTTTGTAATATATGCTATAAGGAGACTGCATTATTGAGTCAGACAACTAGAAGAGTGATCAGATCAGCATTTTACTTATTCATAATTCCCTATTGAATTATTTGGGTGACCACAATCAAAGAGGGGTTAAATGCTAGGTGTTTTAGAGTAATAAGGAAATGATTAAGATGAATACTTGAGGATCCGGCGTTGCCGTGAGCTATGGTGTAGGTCACAGACGCGGCTCAGATCTGGCGTTGCTGTGACTCTGGAGTAGGCTGGCAGCAACAGCTCATATTAGACCCCTAGCCTGATTAGAACCTCCAAATGCCACAAGTGCGGCCCTAAAAAGACAAAAGCCAAAAAAAAAAAAAATTGAATACTTGGAATAGTTTGAAGTTTATTTTTATGTACTACCTTTTGTTGCTGGAAATACTTTATGGTACTAATTTCATGATATTCTTGTGATGAAAGTGATCTGTGTATTAGTGAATGCTGGAAAAAATTATTTTGAGATGGAGTTCCCGTCATGGCACAGTAGAAACGCATCTGACCAGGAACCACAAGGTTGTGGGTTTGATCCCTCACCTTGTTCAGTGGGTTAAGGATCTGGCGTTGACGTGGGCTGTGGTGTAGGTCAAAGACGTGGCTGGGATCCCTCGTTGCTGTGTCTGTGGCCTAGGCCGGCAGCTGTAGCTCCAGTTGGACCCCTAGCCTGGGAACCTCCATATGCCTTGGGTGTGGCCCTAAAAAAAAGCAAAAAAAATTATTTTGAGATGACCAAATAATGTCCTGAATTGTGCTAGTAACGTACTAATATTAAGACAGGACTTGAAACACTTAATGAGTATGTCTTTTGAATTATTTTTTTTAGCGAACTTATTAAAACTGCAGATGGAGGACAGATTTCACTGGACTGGTTTGATAATGACAGAAGTAAGTGTTACATGGATGCCAGCACCAGACCTACTATCTTGTTGTTGCCTGGCCTCACTGGAACAAGCAAGGAATCATATATCCTTCATATGATCCACCTTAGTGAAGAGTTGGGATACAGGTACCAGTGAAAGATTTCCTCTATTTTTCACTTAATTCATTCTAAATGAAGCTTAATATGTCTATATGTTTGTTTCAGAAACACTTGTTATTTCTTACATGGATTAGGCAATCCCCTGCATTATTATTTTTCCCTTGTACCTCGTTTCCTTTTTTCAGGAAAATGCATAACTAAATTGTTTCATAGGAAAAGCATTTAGGCACTCAGCAGATTTTGCCTGAATGAATGAATGAAATTAGAATCACCTAGGAATTGACAGTGGACCCAGGTCTAAGAAATAGTGGGCCCCTCTGAAGGGGCTGCTGTGGAGAATAGCAGTTATAAACCCTGAGAGACTACACAATGGCCCTCGCCTCACCCTCCATATTTGAGCCCTGTATCCACTCAGCTTGTCTCACTGGCTCAGATCTCAAGTGTAAGAAATATTCAGGAGTTCCTGTCATGGTACAGCAGAAACAAATCCAACTAGAAACCACGAGGTTGCGGGTTCGACCCCTGGCCTTGCTCAGTGGATTAAAGATCTAGCGTTGCTGTGATCTGCACTATAGGTCACAGACTCGGCTCAGATCCTGCGTTGCTGTGACTGTTGTGCAGGCCAGCAGCTGTAGCTCCGATTTGACCCCTAGCCTGGGAACTTCCCTGCGCCATGGGTGTGGCCCTAAAAAGATTAAAAGAAAAGAAAAGAAAGAAATATTCAGAATTAGCTTGTAAGTCACCCTTATTCTTCCAAAGGTGATCTGTGGTTTTTCTGTCCATCTGAGTTTGCAGGTGTGCATGGCTAGGGTCTAGTTAATGATGGCACGGCTTTTTTGAGTAACCGTTATTCAGCTCAGTCACCAGATCCTATTTGATTTTTGCAAGCAACTTAACAACTTTAAGTTTCTGGCTCCGCTCTAAAATTTAAAGGAGAGTCGTTATGAAAGATACTGTGCTTCTTTGTGCCTCAGTCTTTTTTAGCTATGGTAACTATTGTAGTGGGGACAGTCAGAGTTGCATTTAAAGTAGAGTTGTGTCTTTTCTTAAGCTTGAAATACTTGTTTGTGTGAAAAACTGAGGTTTACTTTATATCAATAAAATATTTTGCTATAAAGAAGAAAATACCATGAGCTAATCCACTTTTACTAAGTTAACTCTGATTTTTTGTAAATAAAGACTGTTTTGCTTATGAGGTGATAGTTTCTTCGAAGCTTTGCTAGGGTATTCCAGGATTGTGATTCTAATTAAATTTGGACCAAGCAATAGCAGGAATTCATCATTATCCCATTAGTTAGATGTGAGGCTCGATGCCAGTTTTTTGCTAAAACTTAGTCATGCTTAAAAAGTACAGATCATAAAGTCTTCTGTACATATTTAAATTGATGATTCTATACTTGGCCTGAACTGTCTCCTAAGACTTAGAAAGTGTTTTTAAAAACAATGTAGTTGAAATGCAAGGACTGAATATCATAAGCCCTGGGGTTACCAGTGTGCAAGGCTTTCTTCCACCATCTATAAAAACTGCCAGATTTTATTACTGTGGCTATCATTACACTGTGTTTAAAGCTGTTGGAAGGTTCTGGCTTCCCTGAGGGTTAAAATATCTTCTCTTAATTCAGAAATTTTATTGAGAATGTACAGTATAAGGAAGACTTTATGCTGGGTAGTGTGAAATGATAGAAAGACTTGTAAGAAATTGTCCTTACAACAGGGAGCCCATGAGAGGGAAGGGCTGAACCAGGTCACTGTCAGCTGCTTGAGGACCCAGCTTATTTGGGTTCAGGAAACTCTAATGCTGAGTGACAGTGGACTTGAAGGTAGAATAAGCAATGGTCAATAAACTTCTCAGTGGCCTTTGGGCCTAACCCCATTTGGTTTTAACTGCCAGAAATCTTTGAATCTGGGTTGGAGAGGGCTAACTGTTGTTGTATAACAAATTATCCCCAAACTTAGTAGCTAAAATCCGCCACCACTCTGCTCACAGTTCTGTGGGTCAGCAATTTGGGCTGAGCTCAGCTGGGTAGCTCCTCTGGTCTTGGTTGGGATCATTCGTGCATTTGTGGTCCGCAGCCAGGACAATGCCATGCCTGGGAGCCATCCTCAGGGGTGACTCATCTCATTTCCACATGGTCTCTCATCTATCAGGCTCACCTCAGGTGCACTTGGTGGCAGAGGGTTCCAAGAGTCCAAAAGTCACAGCTGCGGAGTTCCTGTCACGGCTCAGTGGTTAACAAATCCGACTGGGAACCATGAGGTTGCGGGTTCGATCCCTGGCCTTGCTCAGTGGGTTAAGGATCCGGGGTTGCCGTGAGCTGTGGTGTAGGTTGCAGACGCGGCTCAGATCCCGCGTTGCTGTGCCTGTGGCAAAGGCCAGCAGCTACAGCTCCTGTTAGACCCCTAGCCTGGGAACTTCCATATGCTGTGTGCGTGGCTCTAGAGAAGACAAAAAAAAAAAGTCACATCTACAAGACTTCTTCAGGCCCAGGCTGAGGACTTTGACAATGTTGCTTCTGCCACGTTGCAGTGAAAACAAAAGTCATGTGGTCAGTCTTGAGTCAGAGGTTAGGAATACGGATGCCACCTCTTGATAGGAAGTAAGGCCATTAAATGTGTTTGCAGTCTACCACCGACAGCCACATAAAAAAATGCTCTGGAACTTTGGCACAAGACTGGGTTGAGTCCTTAGGTTGCAAAACATGTCCATGTCTGCATGTCACTGATTCTGTTGCATGGGATCTAGTAGATAAGAGAGCTTGTGGGAGGTTGTATAATATGGCGGGGGATGGTGTTCATGGGCTTCAAAGCCAGGTCTGGGTTCAGATGTTGGAATCAGCACTTAGTGACCTTGCGCAACTAACTTTTAACTTCCCCAATCATAGCTTCTCGCTTACTACAGAGTTTAAATGAATTAGAATGTATTAAGTCTTTGGTTTCATGCCCTGAACAGAGTGGGGTTTTAGAAATGTTTATGCCTTCCTTCCTAGACCTTCTATTCCCTGAGCAAAGTAGAACATTTTTTATAATTTAAAGAGCAAGTATGGGCAAACCTACTCTTATACAAACATCTAGGTTCCTTGCAAGAATGCTTTGATATTATTATAATGTCTCTTAGATATTAGTTTCATAGACAGTGTGAACACCCCAGTATCATAAGGGTGCACTTGACTCACTCAGGCCCACGTTACTACCTTATGTAAAGGTTGAGTATGTTGGGAGGGTCATGAATTCTGTCACTTCACCAGGGAAGCACTGATGCTTAAGATTTAGACATTAGAGAGAACCTAACTCCTGTCATATTGACAAATGAAACCTAAGGGTTTACTGTTGTTACTGTTATGTAAATCTTTTTTTTCCTGTACCTGAAAACAAAGACAAAAAACTTTTCTGTTAAGGCCCACTCATTCAAAATTAATAAGGAAAGGAAACTAAGCTGAGGTTCATTTAGGGTAATCCTGAAGGCTGAAAAATCAAAGGTAAATAGAACTGAATGGGAAAAAGCCTTGGCCAGCTGGCATGTGGTCCATCCTCACTGGCAGAGTGCGCTGTGTATGCACTGAAAAAACTTGCCCCTGAGAGGAGAAGAGAATTGCTGAGCCAGACAACCCCAGTCGTCCTTCTAAATTGTATCAGTCAGATAAGCCCTTCGTCTCCTGGAGAGCAAGTGAAGAAGTAGGAAAGGCCAGGAGTACATTTAGAGAGAACCACTCACAGAAACCAGGGGCCTGGAGAAAAAGTCATTCCCTCTAATAAGCTGGACCCATATGATTGATAAAGTAGTTAGAAATGTCACCCGTTTCTTTAAGATTTGCTTTTTTTTTTTTTGTCTTTTTGCCTTTTCTCGGGCCACGCTCATGGGATATGGAGGTTCCCAGGCTAGGGATCTAATCAGAGCTGTAGCTGCCAGCCTACGCCACAGCTACAACAATGTGGGATCCGAGCCACCTCTGCAACCTACACCACAGCTCACAGCAACACTGGATCCTTAACCCACTGAGCGAGGCCAGGGATGAAACCCGAAACTTCATGGTTCCTAGTCAGATTCATTAACCGCTTAGCCATGACAGGAACTCCAAGATTTGCTTTTTTTTTTTTTTTGCCTGTTTTTTTTTGGCTGCATCTGCAGCATATGGAAGTTCCCAGGCTAGGGATGAATCAGAGCTACAGCTGCACAGCCACTGCCACAGCAACATGGGATCTGAGCCTCATCTGTGACCTACCCTGCAGCTCACAGCAACGCCAGATCCTTAACCAGCTGAGTGAGGCTGGGAATCGAACCCACATTCTCACGGATGCTAGTAGGATTCATTACTGCTGAGCCACAATGAGAACTCCCAAGATTTCTTTTTTTAAAAAATTCTAATTCTGGAGTTCCC
>PVHT021183608.1:11282671-11313808 GCA_004024745.2 Catagonus wagneri
TGGATCTGATCCCTGACATGGGAGCTCCATTTGCCTCAGGGTGGCCAAAAAGAAAAAAAAATTCTATTCAGTAACACACCTCAATAGATACCATTTTGTATACCAGAATAAATCCTGTTTTCACAAATCTTTTTCCCATTCTTTGAATTAAGTTCCAGCACTTCATCTAAGGTCAGGAAGAAAAACAGTAACTCTGAGAGCTTCTTAAACCATATTTTACTCTGACCTCTTTTATTTATTTATTAAAAAAAATTTTTTTTTCTTTCTCTGCTGTACCTGCGACATATGGAAGTTCCTAGGCCAGGAGTTGAATCAGAGCTGTACCTGGGGCCTATACCACAGCCACTGGCAACACCTGATCCAGCTGCATCTCAGCAAGGATAGATCCTTAACCTACTCTGAGCAAGGCCTACTCTGACCTTTTTTATTGAGAGCCTTCATCTACTATTTTATTTCACCCCCAGCTAAAATTTAAAAAAAAGAGTGACCCATCCAGAGTTATGTAATAGTAAGCTCATTGAAATCTACTATATTCCCAAAGAGCATATGCACAGTCTAGTGGAAGTGACAGAGAATGTTCAGTAATGGGGAAGAAATGCGCCAGAGAGGACCAGGAGTAGCTGCAGGTGGTAGAACACTCAAAATAACAATGACTTAAGCTAGACACAAGTTTATTTCTCCCTCGTGTGAAAATTCAAGAAGTCGGACCAGGGCTCTATAGTGTCAGAAAACTAAGTTTTATCATGGTGATACATAACCCACGGCTGCCTCAGCTCCAGCTATCATACCCTGCATTCCAACACCCAAGAAGGAGAAAAAAGGAGACTAGAGAATGCATCATCTTCCTTGGATGATTTCCAGCTGTCGTGCACACTAGTTTTTTTTGTTTTTGTTTTTTTGTTTTTGTCTTTTTCTAGGGCTGTGCACACAGCATATGGAGGTTCCCAGGCTAGGGGTCTAATTGGGTCTGTAGCCACCAGCCTACACCACAGCCACAGCAACGCGGGATCCTTAACCCACTGGTCAAGGCCAGGGATCAAACCCGCAACCTCATGGGGGAACCCGCAACCTCAAGGGGAATTCCTGTGAACACCAGTTTTGCTTTTGTCACACAGGCCTGCTCTTCCTTATGTGGAAGGGAGGCTTGAAAATGAAGTCTTTATTTTGAACCGCCATATACCCAACTGCATTGGGCAATTCTGTTACTGGAAGGAGAGGGTGGATAATGGGAGATACGGGGCAGCCTCTAGCAATGACTGGTCAGAATGTTGCAAGTGCCAGGTTTCTAGAGTATCAGAAAGCCAGAGAGACATTTCATAGGTGGAAGAAATAGGTCAGCAGTGTCAGGTACAGATGAAAGGGCAAGGAGGACGAGGATGGATAAAGCACGATTTTGGACGATTCAGTGCAACAGTGCAGAAGGAAACCCAGCTGCTGGGGGCAAAGATGACCTCAGGAGACAAGAGCAGGAATGGGCCACACATTTCTTTTGAAAGAGGAAGGAGAGAAACAGCAGAAGAGGGCAAAGGGGTCAATTAAGGAATTTGTCAAGATTGTAGGCATATGTTTCAATAAGTGTCCTTCTTGCCACATTTTTTTTAATGCTTACAGAAAACACTGATTTTCCTTCTTTCTTTCTTTCTTTCTTTTTTTTTGTTTTTTTGTTTTTTGTCCTTTTAGGGCCACATCCGTGGCATATGGAGGTTCCCAGGCTAGGGGTCTAATCTGAGCTGTTGCCGCCGGCCTACACCACAGCCACAGCAAAGCCAGATCTGAGCCATGTCTGCCACCTACACCACAGCTCATGGCAACGCTGGATCCTTAACCCACTGAGCGAGGCCAGGGATCGAACCGAAGCCTCATGGTTCCTAGTCGGATTCATTTCCACTGCACCACAATGGGAACTCCCACTGATTTCCTGATCTGGTTAACAGAATCAAAATCTATCCTTCACTGCAGAGCCCACCTCTTGGTAGCAAGGATGCTATTGTCCATCATTTACCTTTCTAAGAGATTTGAAGTGAGAAAGGATTTTAAAGTGGTTAACGTTTGCCTAATTTTAAATGTTCCACAGAGACCCCATTGTAGCTCAGCGGGTTAAGAACCGGACTAGTATCCATAAGTATGTGGGTTCGATCCCTGGCCTCTCTCCATGAATTAAGGAACGTGCATTGCCACCAGCTGTGGTGTAGGTAGGTTGCAGATGAGGCTTGGATCTAGTATGGCTGTGGTGTAGGCTGGCAGCTGCAGCTCCGATTCGATCCCTAGCCTGGGAACTTCCATGTGCTGCAGGTGCAGCCCTAAAAAGGAAAAAAAAATTTTTTTTAAATAAATGTTCCATCACTTTCCAGTTTGGAATTTGGGCCCGTTTTTTTTTTTTTTTTTTTTTTTTAAGGGGAAGCAAAACCAGTGGAAACTAAGCGTTAGGTGACATTTAGCTTTTCCTGAAGCAGTGGGAGTGCACTGGGGGGTCACCTACAGACTCTTCCTGAGGGAGGAAGGAAGAAGCTGAACTAAGGAAAATCGGGCAGTGAAAACAAAAGTTTTGACTACTCCCCATTCTAAAAGCAGTATCTTTTTTTGTTTGTTTGTTTTTTGTCTTTTTAGGGCCACACTCGAGGCATATGGAAGTTCCCAGGCTAGAGGTCGAATTGGAGCTGTTACTGCTGGCCTACACAACAGCCACAGTAACACCAGATCCCAGGCACATCTGCAGCTTACACCATAGCTCACAGCAATGCGAGATCCTTAACCACTGAGCAAGGCCGCAGATCAAGCCCAAGTCCTCGTGGATACTGGTCAGGTTTGTTATCATTGAGCCATGACAGGAACTCCTAAAAGCAGTATCTTAGATAAGAAGTCATTTTAAATTAACATGAGAATGTTTTTATCTAAAAGAATCTTTGTCATTGTCAAAATAATTTGATTTTTTAAAGTTTTGAGAAAGAGTCAGTTAACAGATTACTCATGAGACTGGCTAGATGAAATAATGCTAAATATTAGAAAGCACTGAGTGAAAAACAGCTTACTTAATGGTATTTCCAGGAAAAAGTTATAATAGATACTGACAAGTGTTCCTATTCTCTAGGGAACTAGCTGCTAGATATGCTACTATAAAATGATACCTCAATTAACAGACTTTCAGGGACAAAGCTCTTTTTATCAGAGCTGGCATGCACTTGAGGGGTTCTCTGTGTCTAGAGCACCTATCTTCTTTGGAAAAAGAGACTTTAATGTTGCTAACTTAGATAGAATGGGGCAGCACAGTGAGCTGGTTAAATGGATCAGTGAGTCAGATCTGCCTGGACTCAGATCCCAGCTCTGTCACATACCACTTATGTATCCATGGACAAGTTATTTAGTCTCTCTGTGCCTCAGTTTTTTCATTTGTAAAGATATCTATACTTCATAGGGTTATAAGGACAGCATGTAATGTGATCCTATGCATAATGTATGCATAATGTAGTGGATATGAAGAATGTTGGCTCATAATGAACTTTTTTTTTTTTTTTTTTTAAGTATTAAGCTATGTGGGAGTTCCCGTCATGGCTCAGTGGTTAACGAATCCAACTAGGAACCAAGAGGTTACGGGTTTGATCCCTGGCCTCGCTCAGTGGGTTGAGGATCTGGCGTTGCCGTGAGCTGTGGTGTAGGTTGCAGACACGGCTCGGATCCTGCGTTGCGGTGGCTGTGGTGTAGGCCAGAGGCTACAGATTCGATTAGACCCCTAACCTGGGAACCTCCATATGCTGCAAGTGCGGCCCTCGAAAAGGCAAAAAGACAAATAAATAAATAAGTATTAAGCCTTGAAAATTAGAATGAATTAGGCCATTGTCTGGCTTAGGAAAGAGCCTCACTCTTTTAGTCTGGCCCAATGGAAATAAGGTCCTTACTAGTTCAGCTCTGTTACCAGGTGAGAAACTATCCCAGGAGGGCCCCGAGACAGCAGTGTGCCTGGCCAGGTAGTGGGTGGAACAGGAAGAAAGAAGGTATGCACTGGAATCTACATCCTAGAACACTTAACATCTCTCTGACTCCGTTTTGGAAAATAAAGGTCCCAGCAGTGATCTGTGAAACTGGAACAATTCCTATTTGTTTGTATTATTAAAGTAGAAACTTTTGTCTTCATTAGAGTTTTCTGTAGCCTAATTCAACAAGGTCTTAAGTTAATGTAGAAATACCAAAGAGGCCCAGCTCGAATTCAAATGAGGAAGATAGAGTATGAGAACATCAGAAAGCAGTTGAGGAGTTCCTACTGCGGTGCAGTGGGATCGGCGGCAGTGTATCTGCACTGACAGGACACGTGTTCAATCCCCAGCCCTGCACAGTGGATTAAGGATCCAGTGTTTTTGCAGCTGTGGTGTAGGTTGCAGCTGTGCTCAGATCTGATCCTTGGCCCAGGAACTCCATATGCTGCGGTGTGGCCAAAAAAAAAAAAAAATAGAAAAAAGCAACTGAGTAAATATTACGGAAAATGTGAGAATTACTGGGAAAATAAAAGATTCTAACAAAATGTTCTAAGAGATCTCTGAAAGAGAACTCCCCTTTTTTTTTTTTTAAAGGGCTGTCCCCACGGCATATGGAAGTTCCCAGGCTAGGGTTGAATCAGAGCTACAGCTGCCAACCTACACCACAGCTACAGCAATGCAGGATCTAACCATGTAGGATCTAACCTACACCACAGCTCATGGCAACGCCAGATCCTTAACCCACTGAGCAAGGCCAGGGATCGAACCTTCGTCCTCATGGGTGCTAGTAAGATTCATTTCTAATGAGCCACAACGGAAACTCCCTGAAGGAGAATTCTTGATGCTAGTTGTATAATAAAGTTTTCAGCTTCCTCACATTAGAGGTAACTTTGACTTTTTCCCTTTGTGGCCACTGGTTTTGAAATATTAAAAAAACCAACTGCATTTAATTATATATTAACTTTTTTTTTAATTCATTAGAGCTTATGATCATCAAGAAATAATTATAATTACCATTTTGGTGCACTGAAATTAAATTTAGCTTTGTTGGGTGTGTGCCACATGATAGGCCCCATACTAGATGCAATGCACAGGTTATCTTATTTCATATGTACCCAATTCCAAAATATATTATCATCAGAGTTCCCGTTGTGGCTCAGCAGAAATGAATCTGACTAGCATCCATGAGGATGCAGATTCCATTCCTGATCTTGCTCTGTGGGTTAAGGATCCAGCGATGCCATGAGCTATGGTGTAGGTCGCAGATGTGGCTCGGATCTGACGTTGCTGTGGCTGTGATGTAGGCTGGCGGCTATAGCTCCGATTTGACCTCTAGCCTTGGAACCTCCATATGACGCAGATGCGGCCCTAAAAAGACAAATATATATACATATGTGTGTGTGTGTATAATCCTTCTTTTACCAACCAAAACCAGAATTACGGTGTTAGTAATTTCACCACAACCAGACAGTTAATGTGTAACAGGCTTAAAATTCAACTGTACAGCCTTGCTGCAGAAAAATGTATGATTTTTTTTGTTAGGTTTCTTTGAAATGTTGGTCACTTTTGAATAGTATCCTTTACTACTTTTTTATACCCTTGGATATCTCAGGCTCTTAACTTGGGAACAACTAGCTGCTCACATCCCACGAATGTTGCCTATCAGAATAATACAGACCTGTAATATCACAGGACTCAGTTTTGTCAGGGAAATTCAAGACATGACAAGAAAACAAGTCATGTTTCCTACTCAGGAAATAGATTTTATAGGCAAAGAGTTGAATCAGGAGAATGAGGTTCTTGAATTGTGAATTATTTTTCACTGTTCTCCATTATCATGTGATAATCAGGAGTTGGGAATGTAATACAGTCAGTGATACATTCTTGGTAACTATGTGTTTGATTTCTGATGCTTCATATTGTAAAAGAAGGTACATGAATTATTTTTATCTGTCTTAATGCCTTTATAACCTCAGTGAGACTGGAAGTGTTCAGGTAGTATCTTTTTTTTTTTTAGGTACTATTGTTTTTTTAAAAGAACATGTATTATGCTGTTGGACGTAGTGTTATAGAGTGTTATTCATACACTTTATATCTACTAATTTTTTTCTCATTGATAAAAGGATGTTAAAATCAACTATGATTGTAGATTCTATTTCTCCATTTAATTCTGTCAATTTTTGCTTCAGGTATTCGGAACCTCTGTTCCTAGTCACATGTACATTTATGATTGTTAGTCTTTGTATGAATGAACTCTTATACCATTGTGAAAGGTCTTTCTTTATTTCTCCTTGTAATATCTATCTGATAATACTGTAGCCACTCTGGCCTTCTTGTGTTTCTTATACTTTAACTTCTTTTACTTTAACTTTCAAAGTATTTGTGTGTTTATATTTTAAATGTATTGCTTATAGATACCATATGGTTGGGTCTTGGCTTTTTTATTCAGTCTGGTAATTTCTTCCTTTTAATTAGAGTTTTTAGTCCAATTACATTGGATATAATTATTGATATGGTAGATATAAGTTATATGGTTAACCACTTTAGTATTTGTTTTCTGTTTTTTTGTTTGTTTCCTTAATCCCTGTCACCCTTCTTTCTCTGAGCTGTGGCTTTTTATCAAATTTGGAAAAAATTTGGCCGTTGTTTCTTCACATATTTTTCTGCCCTCTTCTCTCTTCTCTCCTTCTGGGACCAAAATTACATGTGTATTTGATCTTTTGATAACATCCCCCAAATCACTGAAGTTCTGTTCATTTTTCTTAATCTTTTTTCTCTCTCATCTTGAGATTAGAACTGCAATTTATAAATCCAGTGAATGTTTTATTTCAGATATTTTAAATTTTATCTAGATTTTCCATTTTTGATAGGTTTTATTTCCCTGCTGATATTTCATCTTTTTTTTAAATTCATTACAAGCTTATTTTCTTCTCTGTCCCTAAGTATAGTTATAATAGCTACTTTAAATCTTTACCTATTAATTCTAACATGTGGACCACCTCAGGATCAGTTACATCAGTTATATCTTGAGTATGGATCATATTTTCCTGTTTCTTCATGGTGTTGTAATTTTGGATTTTGTTCTGGACAGTTTGAATGATCCATTATAGAGATTCTGGATTCTGTTCTCTTTTCCTAGAGAGCTTCTATGTATTTTCTAAAGACTGATTTTTGTTTGTTTTATCAGACAGGACATTTAGCTAAACTCAAACTTTAGACTCTGTCTCCTCTATTGTAGACTGCTGAAATCTCTGTTCAATTTTCCATCCTTAGTTGGAGTGCTTGGAGTCTGCCACGCAGAAGGCTCAGCCAGAGTTTTGGACTCAGTTTTTTTTTTTTTTTTAAACCAGAATTTAGCACTGTGCCTTTCTATCTCTTTTCTGAGATCCTCCCCCCCATTTTCTAACCCCTGTAGTTGCAACAAACTCTATTTTCTGATTTTTAAGCCCATGAGACCAAACCTTTCTGTTTGACCTTTATCCATTACTGAGTGATACCACCTGGTGCCTCCCTTCAGGCAAAAAGGTGTAAAAACAAGAAATTCACCCAGTGCCATTTTTTTCTTCCGAGCGTCAGCTTCTGTTTCATTTCTGCCTGCTTTGGTTGTTCTCCGTTGCCTTCATAATTTATCAAAAGTTTTTAGTTATTATGCTATGGAAGGGTTGGCCCAACAGGATCTACCATGACATTTCTGCAAGCCAAACTTCCTTATCTTCTTTTCTTAACCTGGCATTCTAAACCCTGTGCTTATTTTGATCCTAACCTATTTTTCCATCTTTATTTTCTATCATTGTCCTACTGTATAGCCATGTTCCAGCTAACATGATCTAATTTCTCATCCCTTAGGAACTTTTATACACTTCTACCTTATATCTTTGCTCACATGCCTCTTCGACCCATTTTATATCGCACATTTTCCTCCTGCTGAAGTCTACCATTTTCTGAGTCTCGGCATGAGATACATCTGCCGTTTTCATGAATCCTTTGCTTATTGATTTTGACCGTCCTGAGCTCATAGGGCTCTATTATCTATACCACTCCTTGAACATATCACTTTCGTTTTGATCACTCACCGGAAAATATGATGCATTTCCTTTCAACCTAATTAGGTTCTTAAGGCCAAGAACCTTATATTTGTATTTTGTTTTTCTCCTACAAGCTCTAACTCAGTCTTTAATTTAGTAAATAGTCTGTTTAATAAATTTCTGAATGAATGAGTCATTCCAGTATTGGTATTCATGTAAATTGCCTAGAAGATGATCTGGCACATAGAAAGCACTAAGTACTATCTGTTATTATTATTTGAAATCAGCAAAGTGATCTCTGAATATTCCTCTCAGTCCACCCTTTGCTATTTATTATTTACATTCATAGACTTAAGGGCTTGTGGAATTCTAGAACTGGAAAGTATTGAAATTGTCTGATAAAATCCCTTTATTTAGTTCGATCACTGAGCTTGAGCAGATTCAAGAATGTCTGGCCCATTTCACTGTAACAGTGGTTCTCAAACAAATAGTTCTCAGCAGCCCTACTACAAAGAAGCATTTGATCTGAAATGTCTGTAATGCCCAAGGTTGAGAAATCCTGTGCTGTGGGTAGCTTTCTACCTCTTATTTAACCTTCATTAAGTAAAAGGCACCTGATTTCCTACTTAACGTGTTCTATTTTTATAGAAATTTCTTAACACATTATATTATTTAGTATTTTTTCTGTTTATATTTCCCCTATTTTGAGAAGAAAATTTTAATAGTTAAATATGTAGGAAAAATAAGTTTTGCCAAAGGATATCCCTCATATACACACCTTTTAAAATCATTTGGAAGAGGAGTTCTCTGGTGATTTAGTGGGTTAAGGATCCAGCGTTGTCTTTGCTGTGGCTCAAATCGCTGTTGTGGCTTGGATCCAGTCCCTGGCCTGGGAACTTCCACATGCCACGGACCAAAAAAAAAAAAAATTCCTTGGGAGAAATTGTAAAAAATTATTTGGAGAGAGTTGTTGTAAAGTTAAGAGGGATTTAGCAAGTATCTTAGGGATAGTAGTTGTTTCACAACCATTCTTTTAGTTTTATATAAAAATGTATCTCCTGATGATGGTCAGGGCAGGAAAGGGGTTAAATGAAAGCAGCTAGTTGCTTGTCACACACTAGAGTAGGAGAAAGGGACCCAACAGCCTCATTCTGCCTTCCTCCTTAGCTGCTTTCCCCCTCATCCTCCCTTATCTCTCTGCCTTATTTCTGAGGCTCGAAGTGTGTGCAGTGACGACAGCTGCTGATTGAACATTGTCAGGAACAAAGGCCTATGGAGACGTCAGTACAGTTGCTCCTCTAACAAGAGATACTAGAGCTGTGATCCACTTCTCAAAGTTGTCTAAAAGAAAGTCTAAATATCCCAGTCTGCAGTTTGGAAGAAAATCCCAGGTGTATAGGCGCTTTTTCCTGACTTTGCAGATTATCTTTTTCTTTCCCCTCACTGGTTCTGTTCCCTTCTCTCAGGGGCAGTCACATGATGGTACCTTGCCCTAGAAGCCATTTTTATCCTTACTGTGTGCTGAAAGCAGTTCTTTTCTGAATGATGGGAAGCTTCAAGGTTCAAGGTCACGATTAACTTTTGCATAGGAGCTTATGCAAGTAAATGCAAGTGGCTATCTGTCTTGCCATTCTTTTAACAAGAAAAGATTAAGGACTAACTGACCCTACTCCAACATTCCTGCATGTTTTTATAATATATTTAAGATCTTTGATTAGTCAATAAAATGTAATATTTTGAACTTTTTTCCACATCAGATTTCTGAGATTTTAAACCTTTAAAACGTTTTTCTTTTTTCAGCTAGGCCTAATAAAACTTCCTATGTGACTTTTCAGATGCAAAAAAGAACTCCTTTGCAAAAACATCCTGAACTGAAATCTAAACCCCCTGAGAACTAGTCAGTTAGTTCATTCGTGCTTAGAACCCATACTGCAATCAGCAGTATCCTGAAAGAAGAGAATTCAAAAACATATAAAATTGTCACATATATTCCTCTTTTCTTTTTTTTTTTTGTCCATACCCACGTATGTTAAAGTTCCTGGGCCAGGGACTGAAATTTTGCCACAGCAAAAGCCCGAGCCATAGAAGTGACAATGCTGTATCCTTAACCCACTGCACCACCAGGAACTCCCCACGTATATTCGTAACTATAGGCTTTTTGTATTTATTTCTTCTATGTTAAATACATCATGAAGGAGTTCCTGTTGTGGCTCAGTGGGTTAAGAAACCAGCTAATACCCATGAGGATGCAGGTTTGATCCCTGGCCTCGCTCAGTGGGTTAAGGATCCGTTATCACCGTGAGCTGTGGTGTAGGCCACAGACATGGCTTGGATCTGATGTTGCTGTGGCTGTGGCCAGCAGCTGCAGCTCTGATTCTATCCCTAGCCTGGGAACTTCCATATACCCTGGGTAGGGCCCTAAAAAATGAAAATAAAGGTAGGGAATTAGAACCTTAAATGGCCTTGATTGATTACATAGGTAGTTAGACAAAAACAAAATGAATTTTAATCAACATAGATATAGATTCACTAGATCAGAGAGAACCCATGCAGACATAAGTCAGAATTTTGTTTGAGGGTGACAAAAATGTGTTTCTGGGGTTATGGCTGACAGTATTTTTTCAACGACTTTGTAAAGAACCACCATTGCTACTAGTTAGCTAACTGTTGTTGTGTATTTATCTGTGAGCCAACACCGCCTTAAAGTCCTCTGTGTATGACCATTGACCCAGGAAGCAAACAGGATTATAGGTCACACAGGTAGTCTTTCCTCCCCTAAGCCAGCTGAACACCAAGCACTATCATAGTGGGAGCTCAGCCTTCCAACTCAGGTGCCATGCTCCTTGCAGCTCTGCCTCTGCTGATGTTTTCACCGGAGGTAAAATTCCAGTCTCTCTGTTTTCTGAGCCTCAAGGGAACAAGAGCTATTTCTCAGGATAGGAATAGGTACTTATTAATGTTATACATAGAATAGGTAGAGGACTTTTTTTTAATTGGAGGCAAAAACGTTTTAAGTTTGACTTGTATTCAGAACTGGGTTTTTTTTTTTTTGCTTTTTTTTTTTAGGGCCGCACCCACAGCATATGGAGGTTCCCAGGCTAGGGGTCTAATCGGAGCTACAGCTTTCTGCCACAGCAACGCCGGATCCGAGCCGCGTCTGCGACCTACACCACAGCTCACGGCAACGCCGAATCCTTAACCCATTAAGCGAGACCAGTGGTGGAACCGGTCTCCTAGTGGGATTCATTTCCGCTGAGCCATGACAGGAACTTCCAGAATTGTTTTTAATAATACTCTTCGGAGGCCTACACATATATATAGGGAAGAAATTGTAAAAATTCTGCTTTTGGTAGGAAAAGGTAACATCACTTTAATATACAGTTTTGCAGTTTGAACCCACCTGTTGAACTAGAAAACTAGAAATGTATTTTAATGCATTTAAATGAAATTGTCAAGCATACTCATGTCTTTGGAACCAATTTTAAGAACCTTTTAGTGCTCTAAAACAGTGTCAGTGAGATGATTTTAATATTATCCTGTGAATAAGAATCGTGTAAAAATAACAAAAATTACTTTCCTGGTTTTTAGATGTGTGGTTTTTAACAACAGAGGAGTGGCGGGGGAGAATCTTTTGGTAAGTAAATTTAAATTGACAACAGCTTAATTTTTAAAAGAATCTTTTTCCAGTTTTATAGCAAAAACATATTCTTTTTTATTTAACTCTTATTACATAAACAATACAAGTTCATTGTGGAAAATACAGATAAGAAAAAAAGGAAACTTGTAAGATGCATAATTATACAGCCAGGGGAATCTTCTTAGTCTATATTCATCCAGATCTTGTATTTAAATTTTAAAATGCAATATGTTTCTATTTTTATAAAAATTAAGGCTTTGTTTTATAACTTTTTTTTTGTCTTTTTGCCTTATCTAGGGCCACATCCGCGGCATATGGAGGTTCCCAGGCTAGGGGTCTAACAGGAGCTGTAGCTGCCGGCCTTCACCACAGCCACAGCAACGCCAGATCCGAGCCGCGTCTGCGACCTACACCACAGCTCACGGCAACCCTGGATCCTTTACCCACTGCCTGCCTGATGCCAGGGATCGAGCCTGCATCCTCATGGATGCTAGTCAGATTTGTTTCCGCTGATCCACGACGGGAACTCTGGGAAGATTGCTTTGAATCAACCTTTTTTTTTTTTCCCCTGACTTCTAAAGTTTTTGCTAGAATTGAAGTTCTTCCATCACTTAAAAAATCCTCTCTCTCTCTGATGTTAAACCTGTGAGTTGGAGTGAGAATTAATGCCCTCACTGGGCGTTTCTCAAAGCTTTTCAGCTGTTATCCCTCACCACTTCAGCAGGTCAAAGGCAATCCTATCAAAATAGAAACTTTTTTTGAGTCACAGAGAATGATATTAAGACTATAAATGACTGAGTCATACTGGGAATAAAAACTTACAGTCATGTCACTGAACTTAGTACATGGAAAAGAGCTCCTGCACTTTGCTTTACAGTGACTGCACTTTGCTTGCATGAGTCTTGGAACCAAGATCAGTTTGATTTCTTTTTTTTTTTTTAATTTTTCCATTGTAGCTGGTTTACAGTTTTCTGTCAATTTTTCAACTGTACAGCATGGGGACCCGGTTATGCATACATATATAGATTCGTCACAAGTGATTAGACATCAGTTTGATTTCAAAAGCTAAAGTTGTAAAGTGTTTATGGTCTTCCTCAAGGGCCTCATAATGCGTACTGTGATATGAGGATTCACATTTTCTTATTTTTCTTTTTTCTTTTTTTTTTTGTCTTTTTGCCTTTATCTAGAGCCGCACCTGCAGCATATGGAGGTTCCCAGGCTAGGGGTCTAACAGGAGCTGTAGCTGCCGGCCTTCGCCACAGCCACAGCAACGCGGGATCCGAGTTGTGTCTGCAACCTACACCACAGCTCATGGCAACACCGGATCCTTAACCCACTGAGCAAGGCCAGGGATCGAACCCGCTACCTCATGGTTCCTAGTCGGATTCATTAACCACTGAGCCACGAAGGGAACCCTTACATTTCCTTATTTAGTCTAGCCCTTGAGAAATCTCGTAGACAGATGGTAGGTACTCTGAGGGGAAAGATTTGAATTTGTTACTCTGGCTCTGGGCTAAGCAAATGGTTTTTGAGCATGCTTTGTCTGCTGCGTGTCCTCCTAGGTGCTTCCAGGACACAAAGATGGGGAAGACATAGCCAGAGGCTCTCAGGAAACTAACATGCTGCAAAGTCCATTCGGTCCCAAAAAGAGAGGGGCAAGGTTCTGTTCTTTCAGCCAAGCGGTGTGCTGCGCCTGTTACATCAGGCGCCATACCAGGCAGTAGACTGAGGCGTGTACACATTACACGCTATCACCCCCTCCTTTTCCAGGTGGAACAAAATGAGGCACACATAGGTTAAGAACTTGCCCACACCAAGAAATTCAGAGCCTGGATTCAGGCCCAGGTAGGCTGACTTTGTGCTTGACTGTGTTCTTGACTGTTAGGCTATGTTCCGTCTCCTTACTTAGGAAGTGATAGGAATTCTTCCAGAAGGGTAGGGCCAGATTTTGAAGAGATTTTTGAAAAATCTCCAAGAATACTTTGAGTAGTTAGATAAAATTTCTTTTTAATTTTAAAGAATTCCTTGAGTTCTTTGAGCGTGGTCTCTGTTGTCTTGTGCATTAGGTTGAATTATGATGAACTGGTACCCCAGCAAATATCTGTAACGTAAAGGCTAATGCAATCTAACTTAAGAAAGAATAAAGAGTAAGAAAGAGAAGCTCCCGCTGTGGCACACTGGAATTGGCATCTTGGGAGCACTGCAGGGGACAGTTCCATCACCGGCCTGGCACAGTGGATTAAAGATCCAGTGTTTTTGCAGCTGCAGCTTGGATCTGATCCCTGGCCCGGGAGCTCCATATGTCGAGGGGCAGCAAAAAAAAAAAAGAACAATGACCAAATGTAATGATAATTATACTTCTTAGAATAGCTACTCTAAAAAAGCAATTAAAGGGTGTAAATGAATTATAATTTAACATATGCTTCGTGTACCCTAGTAGATCACAAAAATGAGATGCCAATATTGGTTATTAAAGCTAGCTTTGGTATTTAGACTCCTTGACACTGCTTCTTCCTTCTGCCTTAGAGCTGTGAAAAATTATTGTTTCAGACTAGAAGAACTTTATATTTATTTATACCTCACCTTGTTCCAGAAAGTATTTAATGCAGCTCAGACCCAGAGTAAGTAGGACCTTAGGGTAGGCATAAAAAAGAACAAAAGATGCGGAGTTCCCTTCGTGGCACAGCGGCTAACGAACCTGACTAGGATCCACGAGGATGCGGGTTGGATCCCTGACCTTGCTCGGTGGGTCGGGTATCCTGTGTTGCCATGGCTGTGGCTTAGGCTGGCAGTTGTAGCTCCAATTTGACACCCCCCCCCCCCCGCAGCCTGCAATCCTCCATATGCTGTGGCTGTGGCCCTAAAAACCAAAAAAAAAGTAAAGTCGGAATGAGCAAAGATCCAACAGGAAGAAACCGAGTCTTGACTGAAATTAACCCCAAAGAGCTAACAAAGGTGAAATGGAATTTAGGTTAAGCAGTTCTCCTAGGAGTGGAAAAAATGTGAAAGTAAAAGATTTGCTGAACTATGTTGGTGATATACTTAGAATTTGTAAGGATTACAGTGGCTCCTGCAGAGCAGAGTAAGAAACAGAAACTTTCCACCAACATACTGTCCTCATTTCCAGTTAGTCATTGCAGGATTGAGAGAAAGCCAAAACCGTTGCTCACTAGAAAATGAGAAGCGTGCGTGTTGGCCTGCCTGGAGCTGTGGAAGGAAGAGTCCTAGTCTCGGTAGACTGATCCTCAGATATTCCCCCCCCGAGTTCTTGGAGCCCTACAAGTAGATGGTGCCTTTTCTTGCTCTCTGCAGATTGTTTTTCAAAGATAGGAATCCAGGGTTTTATTGTTGTTGTTGTCTTTATAAGCTTGCGCCTGCGGCACATGGAGGTTCCCAGGGTAGGGGTCCAATTGGAACTGTAGCCACCGGCCTACGCCACAGCCTCAGCAATGCCAGATCCTTAACCCACCGAGCAAGGCCAGGGATCAAACCTGCATCCTCGTGGATGCTAGTCGGGTTTGTTAACCACTGAGCCACGAGAGAAACTCCCAAGGAATCCAGGTTATCCACAAACTCCCCCCCCCTTTTTTTTTTTTTTTTGCTTTTTAGAGCTACACCCATGGCATATGGAGGTTCCCAGGCTAGGGGTCGAATCAGAGCTGCAGCTGCCGGCCTACACCACAGCCACAGCAATGCGGGATCCGAGCCGTGTCTGCAACCTGCACCACAGCTCAGGGCAACACTGGATCCTTAACCCACTGAGCGAGGCCAGGGATTGAACCCATAACCTCATGGTTCCTAGTCAGGTTCATTTCCACTGCACCACAGCGGGAACTCCACAAACTCCCTAATATTAATGATTACTTTGTGAACCATCATGTTTCCAACATGGTTTCGGAATGATAATTTACAAAGAACTCAGCCAAACCTGAGTTTGTTGAAGGCCATACAGGGGTGCCTCACTCTCTGTTTAAGGTCATGTAGACTTCTGTGCCCCCAGGCCCCGCCAGTATTCCCTCCTAGCCACTTTGGAAAATACTCTGGCAGTTTCTCAAAAACCTGAAAATTGAGTTACGGTGTGATCCAGCAGTTCCACTCCTAGGCTTGTACCCGAGAAATGAAAATATATGCTTATACAATAACTTATATACACATATTTATAGCAACATTAGTCATAAAAACCAAAAGATAAAAGAAACCGAGATATTTATCAACAGACAGATAGACAAATAAAATATGGTACAGCCTTGACACAGAATATTATTCAGGGATGTTATTTGCCTTTTTTTTTTTATGTAGGACCGCACTCTCGGCATGTGGAGGTCCGATCAGAGCTGTAGCTGCTGGCCTACGCCACAGCCACAGCAACGTGGGATCTGAGCCGAATCTGCAACCTACATCACAGCTCAGGGCAACACCAGATCCTTACTCCATTGAGCAAGGCCAGGGATCGAACCTGTGTCCTCATGAATGCTAGTCAGGTTCATTAACCACTGAGCCATGACAGGAACTCCCGAAATATTATTCAGCATTAAAAAAGAAATAAAGTGCTGACACATGCTACAACGTGGACAAACCTTGACAACACTATGCTAAGTGAAGGAAGCCAAACAAAAGAACTCATATTGTATGACTTCATTTACATGAAATATTCAGAATAGACACATCTATAGGGATAGAAAGAAAGTAGATTGGTGGTTTCCTAGAGCTGAGGGGGGGATGGTGACTGTTAAAGTTAAGGGGTTTCTTTTGGGAGTGATGAGAATGTTCTAAAGTTGTGATAATAGTTGTACAACTCTGGAGTTCCTGTCATGGTACAGTAGAAATGAATCTGACTAGGAACCATGAGGTTGTGGGTTCGATCCCTGGCCTCTCTCAGTGGGTTAAGGATCTAGCGTTGCCGTGAGTTGTGGTGTAGATCGCAGACAAGGCTCAGATCCTGCTTTGCTGTGTCTGTGGTGCAGGCCAGCAGCTGTAGCTCCAGTTGGACCCCTAGCCTGGGAACCTCCATATGCCATGAGTGTGGCCCTAAAAGGCAAAAAAAAAAAAAAAAAAGTTGTACAACTCTGAATATAATGAAAAAAAAAAACCCACTGAATTGTACATCTGCAGTGGGTGAATTGTATGGTATGTGAAACATATCTCATAAAGCTGTTGAAGAGAAAAGACTCCTTCAGGTACTTTCCAGTTCAAGTTAGAGCTGGTTCCACAAGTGTGGGGGACGGGGGCCAGCAGTGGAACAGAAGCCAGAAAATACTTTAAAGCCGTGCTGCTCCAAATGTGGTTTGTGGGCCAACTTCCGCTTCTCAGACTGACACCAATCCCTGACAGTTTGAGGGGCTGCAAGAAAATATAAAACCACTTCAACTCCAAGCACACTGCCGAGGGGAGCTGATGATGTTTTTCTCTAGAAATACCCTTGTGGTGAGAGAAGCAGGATGCTGATTTACATTCTGACACCAGCCCCTTGTCTCACCCTGGACTGGCCCTTTAAGTAGCTCTGCCTCAGGGATCCTCTAATCTGAAAAACCTGATTTAGTAGATGAGGACGCCTCTGCAGAAGTGGAGTGACAGACCTGAGGTCATAAAGCTGATTAGTGGTCTTAGGTCAGGAACTCAGACTGTCCAATGTCTTTATGGTTCGGCTCTGGCTTTGAGTCAGGTCAGGCTGCAGAGCTCGGGGGTGGAGATAAAGAGGGTATTCAAAGAGAGTAATCTTGGAGTTCCCCGTCGTGGCTCAGTGGTTAACGAATCCAACTAGGAACCATGAGGTTGCGGGTTCCATCCCTGGCCTCGCTCAGTGGGTTAAGGATCCAGTGTTGCTCTGAGCTGTGGTGTAGGTCACAGACACGGCTCGGATCCCACGTTGCTGTGGCCCTGGTGTAGGCCAGCAGCTGTAGCTCTGATTGGACCCCTAGCCTGGGAACTGTCACATGCCTCGGGTCCGGCCGTTAAAAAAAAAAAAAAAAACAGAGTAATCTTGCCTCCATCTCCAGTTCCTTGGGTGGTTAATTAAGAACTCAGGTCAGGAGTTCCCTTCGTGGCTCAGTGGTTAATGAATCCGACTAGGAACCATGAGGTTGCGGGTTCGATCCCTGGCCTTGCTCAGTGGGTTAAGGGTCCGGTGTTGCCGTGAGCGCTGTGGTGTAGGTCACAGACACGGCTCGGATCCCGCGTTGCTGTGGCTGTGGCTGTGGCAAAGGCCAGCGGCTACAGCTCCTGTTAGACCCCTAGCCTGGGACCCTCCATATGCCACGGGGGCGGCTTTACATAAAGGCAAAAAGACAAAACAAGAACTCAGGCCAAGTGAAATCTGATCATTTCCTACTGAGTTTTTCCACCTTAGCTTTTTTCTTAGAAGCTAATGGGGGAGGGGGGATGTAGGGCTCTTCCCCCTCCCGAACCCCGAGTTCTGAAGGGGCCTTGAGAAGGTAGGAGGATGTTTATGACCTGAGGGAGGATGGGCACATAGTCCGGGCCAGTGAGGGCACAGTTCAGTAGTCAGACTTTCACTTTCAGGCACTGCCTTTCCCACACCTGGGGCCTTCCTACCAAACACCACTGTGTGCCACCCAGGTCTGCTCTTTCCTCAGTGCTCCCTCCTACCTCTACCCATCAGAACAACCCAGGAGGGTTGTTGGCGAGATGTGGGCATACGTTGAATCCTTCAGAATCTTCTGACACTCATAGGTCCGGTTCAGTAACACCACCAGCTGTCGGTATGTGAAGGATTGTACAGTTCTCTATGTTTCAACAATTTTCTGAGTTCTCTTGTGGCGCAGTGGGTTAAGGAGCCTACATTGTCACTGCAGTGGCTGGGATTGCTGCTGTGGCTCTGGTTTAATCTCTAACCCGGGAACATGCCATGGGCTTGGCCAAAAAAAAAAAAAAGAACAGAACAAACCAACAACACAATTTTCAATTAAAAGAAAAAGAATGTTTAAGTAAATAATTAAAGCATTTGAGGATCTGAGTTCCCATCATGGCACAGCGGAAACGAATCTGACTAGAACCCTAAGGTTGCAGGTTTGATCCCCAGCCTTGCTCGGTGGGTTAAGGATCTGATATTTCTGTGAGCTGTGGTGTTGATCGCAGATGAGGCTCAGATCCTGTGTTGCTGTGGCTGTGGTGTAGGCCGGCAGCTGTAGCTCTGATTTGACCCATAGCCTGGGAACCTCCATGTGGCGTGGGTGCTGCCCTTAAAAAAAAAGGGGGGGGGGAGAAAGAAAAAAAAAGAATTGGAGGAGCAATGATAGCAGCAGTGTAATAGCTCACCACCATTTATCAAAGGCGTCATCGGAGCCAAGTGCTCCATCAGGCCAGATGTTTAGCAGTACTTCCCTGAGCACTGCAAGGAATCCCCGCAGAACTAGATTTCCCTCTTCCCAAGTCACTCGAGGTAGGTTTTGTCATTCTTGTGACTACAGCCTCCTCTTCTCTTGGATTAGCTCTCACCCTACTTCTTTATTCTCTTCCAGTAATTGGTTCTCATCCTTGGCTGCACAGGAGAATACCCTGGGAAGCTTTGAAAAAAATACTGATTGGAGTTCCCATTGTGGCTCAGTAGGTTAAGAACCGGACATAGTGTCCTTGAAGATGCAGGTTCGATCCCTGGCCTGAGTGGATTAAGGATCCGGTATGGCCGCAAGCTGTGACATAGGTCACAGATGTGGCTCGGATCTGGCATTGCTGTGGCTGTGGTGTAGACCAGCAGCTGAAGCTCCAATTCATCCACTACCCTGGGAACTTCCGTGTGCCGGGGTGCAGCCCTAAAAAGAAAAAAAAAAAAAAAAACTGATCCTTAGGCACCATGCCCTGAAGATTCTGATTCCTTTGGTCCGGGGTGGAGTCAGGTGACTGTAATTTGTCCAGCCCTCCTCAGTGAGTCTGATAGGCAGCGAGGACTGAAAACCACTGCGAGGTGGTGGGGAGTCTCAGCTTCTTAGGAGCCTGGGCTGAGAACTCCTGTCTGCCTGGCTGACCTACTCAAAGCCACTAATTGTGCTCATTTTCAGTGTCACTTTGTAGCCTGACCGGATAAGCATGTGCCATGGCCTTCTAGAATGTTAGCAGGAACATGGCACGTAGGCTGCCTTGCCCTCAGAGTTGGCCAGGGTTACTTCCTGAGGCCCTTTGTTTTGTGGTTGGTTGTTCTAAAATAATTAGCAAATATCAGGCAAATTTAGATACTTGGTCATTTTGTGTCTGTCAGTGTAGCTAAAGTGATGATTCCTTAACGTGCTGGTTTTATTTACATATGCATACTTTTGTTTCCTCTTATTTAACAAACTCAGTTTCCACAAATGTCAATTTTCCTAAGAATGATTTGGGCAGCTCTCTGGGTACTGGACTTAGAGTGGGTGAAATGAAAACAAACAAACACAGCAACAAAAACACACTGTTGAGAGCAGTTTAAAAACATAATTAGTCCTAGTATAAAAAGGATTATTCCTTTGAGAGTAGCCTGCATCTACACGAGAATCACAGAATTCATTCAAGCAGGATCTTATCAAATATTTGAGTACAGATCATTAAATCCTGGAAGGACGTATTAGAAGGAGGACTCCAAGATAAAATATCCTAAGCTCTTTATGATTAGCAAGACAGTACAAAATAAGGTAAATGTGAAATGTAAATGATTTTTTTTGTGTCTTTTTGCCTTATCTAGGGCCGCACCTGCAACATATGGAGGTTCCCAGGCTAGGGGTCTAACAGGAGCTGTAGCTGCCGGCCTTCGCCACAGCCACAGCAACGCGGGATCCGAGCCACGTCTGCAACCTACACCACAGCTCACGGCAACACTGGATCCTTAACCCACTGAGCAAGGCCAGAGATCGAATCCGCAACCTCGTAGTTCCTAGTCAGATTCGTCAGCACTGAGCCATGATGGGAACTCCGAAATGTAAATGATTTTTAAAAAGACATTTGCATCCTTTTACTGTTTTCTTTCTTTTCTGGACAGAATGCTAAAATCTTTTTAGGAGCTGGCCTGGTTCAGTATTGGTTGTGTGGCAGGCATTAAGAGAAGGGTCCTGGGTTATAGCTTTTGCTGCAGATTAGCAAATTAATCTGCTCCCAAAATAGCTAGTGAGAGTCAAGCTGCCTGATTAACAGGGAATTTTAATTTGTGTCCAGATCAAAAAAATTTTATATGAAATTTGCATTTTAAAACAAATTACCTCTAATCCGGACAAGAAAATTTTCTTTCAGGATAAAGAGAAATCTTTTTGGGGTTTTCCATTGTGATTTTTGGTGGTAATGAACCCAACTAGTATCCTTGAGGATGTGGTTTCAATCCCTGACCTTGATCAGTGTGTTAAGGATCTGGCATTGCCATGAGCTGTGGTGTAAGTCACAGATGCAGCTTGGATCCTGCATTCCTGTGGCTGTGGTGTAGGCTGGCAGCGACAGCTCTGATTCGACCTCTAGCTTGAGAACTTCCATATATTGAAGGTGTGACCCTAAAAAGCAAAAATAAGAGAGAGAAATCTTTTTGGGAAGTTGATTAACAGATAAACTGGTTGTAGTCCATAGATAACATAAAATATATGCTTTATTCTTTTCTTATATATTATGTATAAAAAATTAAAAATTAATTTTACATCATTATTCTCTTTAGTGCTTTTTTAAAAAACTAACCTCTAAAAGCCATTTAACAAATTACTGTTCTCTCTCTCTGATCACAGTTGCAGTTGAACAATTTAAACCATCTTGATTTGTAATTATTATCAAATTACTCTGTGTAACTTATAAAGCATCTATGCCCAAACATCTGCCAGAAGGTTATATATCCTTTATAGTTTCTGAATTTTTCCAGAATACCTTTCCCATCCTCATCTCACTCTAAAAGGAGTTTTTAGGGAGTTCCCTAGTGGCTCAGCAGGCTAAGGATCTGACGTTGTCATTGCTGTGGCTCTGGTTATTGCTATGACCTGGCTTTGATCCCTGACTCAGGAACTTCACATGCCGTGAGTGCTTCCAAAAATAAATCAATTAAAATAAAATAAAAGGAGTTTTATCACCCAGCTGAATCCTTCCTTCCTCCCCTTAGAGATTAGGTGTGGCTTTGCCTCTGTTCTGGAAGCATGAAATAAAGCAAGGATTACTGCAATAGGATGGTTGCTGGTTGTGTTAGTAGCCTAAGCAAGTGAGAATTAAGTATATTTTTTAATCTAAAAAGCCATCATGAAGTTAGATCTTCGGACCTGAATAGAATATCTGCCAGGCCTACCAATTCATTGTATCACCCCCATTGGTATCTTTGCTGTGCATCCTAGGTGAATTCTTTCTTTAATGGGACTTAAGTCCTATGAAGAATGAAGTCCTATGAGGTTTCCTCTCGGTACCCATCAAGTAGCAAGAGGTTGTGTGATAGAACCACAGAGTGTTGTATATCAAGTTGCTAATTTGCATACAAGTTACTAATCAGGTCTTGTGCTTGCAGTCCTGTGTGTTTCCATTCAATTCAATGAGTATTTATTGACTGTTAGAGAGGTGGAGTTCCCGTTGTGGCTCAGCAGCTTAAGAACTGACTAGTATCCATGAGGATGCAGGTTCAGTCCCTGGCTTCACTCGGTGGTTTAAGGATCCAGCGTTGCCGTGGGCTGTGATGTAGACATGGCTCAGATCCTGTGTTGCTGTGGCTGTGGTGTAGGTCGACCCCTAGCCTGGGAACCTCCATATGCCATGGGTGCAGCCCTTAAAAAAAAAGAGAGAGAGATAGAGGTGAGAAAGATAGTAATGGAGAGAGCCTCATACAGATAGGAAGGGCAGGGAGCAGGCAGGCCAGGACAGGTAGGGGTGGAATTGGAAAAGGATGTGCATCCTGGAGAGCAGGGTCTAGGTCTAACCTTTTGTCTGATATCTATTCAGTTTCTTCAGGGCATGATTTCAAAAGGCGGAACTGACTATGAAGGCAACTTGGCAGATGACGTTTACACAGGTGACAAGGATATTCAAGAGGCCGAGCAAACAAGAGAACAGCAGTGTCGCATTGACCAGAATCCATACGTAGGGAGGAATAGTAAAACACCAAGCTGGAAACGTTTCCTGGCGTATCATGAAGGGCCTTAGCAGAGGATTTTGTATGTAATTCAGTCAGCGGTGGAAAGCTAATGAAGAATTTTAATCCAAAACATTGTCATGATTAGAGCTGGAAATGTTCTTTAGGAATAGTAATCTGATGGTGAGTGGAAAGTATGATTGTGATGGTTTTCAGGAAAGGCTAGGAGTTAACCAGGTAAGAGGTTATTGCAGTGGTCCAGGTGGGAGGTATAAAGGCCTTGGAGCAGAGACAGCGGTGCCACACCCCTTCCACACCCCTGTCGCCTTAGCGCCACCATCTCCATGCTTGCTTACCTGATGGCTTCACAATGCAAACACCCCCATCTCTTTGACTAGGGGCCTTCTCCAGCCACAGCAGCGTGCTGAGCCTGTGCTCAGGGCAGACCAAGGTGCCAGGAGCAGCCTTCAACCGATGGCTGAAGCGAACTGGTGGATAAATAACCCAGCTCCCTGGCCACTCGGTTGGGATAATTCTGAGTCATGTTCAACGCAGTCTAACAGAGTGCCCCAAAGCGAGTGAGTGAGGCCCGGCTTTCCCACTTCTGGCAACATTATTGGCTTCCTGCCCCTCCTTATTCACTCACCACTTCCCTGCTGTCACTTCCTGCTTGCACTCACGTGTTTGTCTCGGGCCTTCTGAGAGACTTTAACATAGAAGGCCTTCTCTAGAGCAGAAGAAGGGGCTCTCCTGTGTTTCCTGCAGAGGTACTAGGGAGGAAGAAGCTACAGGGCTTGGCAGTTGATTGACTCCAGGTTAAGGGAAAGGAAGAAGGCAGTGTCACCTGCCCTTTAAATTACGGATGTATAGATGTCATTTATAGAAAAATGGAAAGTTAGGCGTTTTCATGAAGAGATAAAAGGGCATTTGGGGGCATTTTGACTTTGAAGTACCGGCAGACTGTGACTTCTAGAACTTGGGAATTTGCATCTGGAGCCCAGAGAGAAGAGACTGGAGATTCAGATTTAGTCACGGCCTAGAGGTGGTTGACGAAGCTGTGAAGGCAGACAGGACCTCCAGCAGTTGGGAATTGACCAGAGAATAAGCAGATGCAGGCTTAAGACAAAACTTTCGGAAGTGAATTCTCACGTTTGAGGTTGTGGAAAGACTGACAGGAACTGGCAGGAAACGGAAAGCCAGCAGCAGCAGCAGGAGAACAGGATGGATCCATCTTGGAACAAAGGGAGCGGCCGGCTGGAGGCAGATTGTGCCAGAAAGGCTGTAGATGTGCTGCGTTCCAGAGTTCATGCTCCACGCCAGCATCATCGGTTTCCATCTTAATATAACCCACTGAGAGGAGAACATTTCAAGGAAAGTAAGCTCCCATAGCTGAGGGTACCAGCTATTGATTTGTTTAGCAAGTATCTCATGGAATCCCAGCGCTTTACAAGAGCTAGTTAACTAATTACAGAAATAAAATCCAGGCTCTGCTACTGTGTGACCTCTAACAAATTACTTAACCTTGCTGAGCCTGTTTCCCCTTGTATAAATAAGGAACCAGAAGCTGTCTGTGTTTCTTCCTGGTCCCAAGATTCTCTGATCCTAATAATCTCCCATCAGCCATTTTTCTTGTCCCCTAACTCTGTATGTTCCTGCATATACGTGTGCGCATGTATATGCACATACATGTACACAGATACTTCACTGAAGCCTGCATGACAAGAGTGTGTGTTGGTGACAGCTTAAAAATAAATCAGAATTTTAAAGCATTGTAGTGTGAGTAGACTCACGTGTAGTAAAAATGCCAAGTAAGGATGATTTTTTTTCACCTGAATTCTTGGGACAAATTCTTCAATTATTGTGCATCTGCGTGAAAGTAGATATTGTTTGTTTAGATTTTGCTTTGAATTGTTTACTCAAATGCATTTAATCACAAAGTATATTTGGAAGTATCTCTGCTTTGTCGCTGATTCGCTGTTGGGGAGTTTACAGGAGTTGTTTAACCTCTCTAAACTCAGCTTTCTTTCTTTCTTTTTTTTTTGCCTTTTGTCATTTTAGGGCCGCACCCGCAGCATGTGGAGGTTCCCAGGCTAGGGGTCTAACAGGAGCTGTAGCCGCCGGCCTTCGCCACAGCCACAGCAACGCAGGATCCGAGCTGCGTCTGCAACCTACACCACAGCTCACCACAACGCCGGATCCTTAACCCACTGAGCAAGGCCAGGGATCGAACCCGCAACCTCATGGTTCCTAGTCAGATTTGTTAACCGCTGCGCCATGATGGGAACTCCTCAGTTTTTTTTTAGTAACTCAATATCTTAGCTATAATAGGATCTTCCTCAGGGTTTTCTGTATACAGATTTAATTATTCAATAAATGTTATAAAAACTGTCAGGTTAACATTTATTTTTAGAAAGTTTTATATTTGCAGATCTCAAAAAGATGGTTATAGGCAATAGGAATGTTTTACACGTGAGTTTAGTTGGAGGGATCTCCGAAAATTGTAGTTTTCTCAGACTACTCATTAGTCGATTGGTGAGTGACACATAACTTTTTTTTTTTTGGCTTTTTTGTCTTTTTAGGGCTACACCTGCAGCATATGGAAGTTCCCAGTCTAGGGGTCTAATTGGAGCTACAGCTGCCAGCCTACACCAGAACCACAGCAACACCAGATCCAAACCACATCTGTGACCTACACCACAGCCCACAGCAACGCCGGATCCTTAACCCACTGAGCGAGGCCAGGGATCAAACCTCCAACCTCATGGTTCTGCTGCGCCATGACGGGAACTCCTGACACATAACTTTTGATCCCATTTTATTGGACTATTACAGTCAGGGTGGTGCAGATAATTGGTTTCAGTATTTTTATTAGGGTAATATTACCAGATGTCGCTCTTTGTCATAGATTTCTGGTTATTCCTTGTTATTTTATTTCACCATAGTTTATTCACAAACACATTATTCATAAAGACAAGATTGCCCTCTGCTCCTGGATCTCAAACAAAGTACCTGTGAAGCTTTTCTGCTGAAAACAGCCCTTATTGATAAAGCTCACATGAAAGCCATTTGTCTTAGTGCATTCTGTACATAATAGTGCATAATCAGCTTTATGTATTTTAGTATCTGTTTTCTGTGCAGGGCAGCTGGGGCTATATGGAAATATTCTTGAAAAAGAAAATATTTAATAAAGCAGACAGGATGTTGCTTTATGAAGAGTGAAGGCAGTGCCAGAAAAATCACACTCCTTCGTTGGTAGAATTCAAGATAGAGCAAACAGTTCTCCAGTCAGAAGGAAGCCACAGTTTAATTTTTTGTGTATGGCATTATAGGAAAGCCTTTTTTATTTTTATTTTTATTTTTTGCTTTTTAGGGCCGCACCCGCGGCATGTGGAGGTTCCCAGGCTAGGGGTCTAATCAGAGCTACAGCTGATGGCCTAAGCCACAGCCACAGCAATGCGGGATCCGAGCTGCGTCTGCGACCTACACAACAGCTCATGGCAACGCCAGATCCTTAACCCACTGAGCGATGCCAGAAATCGAACCCGCAACTTCATGGTTCCTAGTCAGATTAGTTTCTGCTACGCCATGACGGGAACTCCTGGAAAGCCTTTTTTTGTCTCTTGGTTTTTGACCACACCTGCAGCATGTGGAAGAGACTGAACCTGAGCCACAGCAGCGACCTGAGCTGCTGCAGTGACAACGCCAGATCCCTAACCCACTGTGCTGCAAGAGAACTCCTGGAAAGCCTATTTTGTTTGCTTGCTTGCTTGCTTGCTGGTGTTTTTAAATAAGAATTGCTTTGGCTTCGGCAGGCATAAGTTGTTGGGCTTTTTTTTCTGTAAAGGGGTGATTCTCCACTTTTTCTTTCTAAATTGAGTCTGTTCTTGTTTAGTTAGAGACAACATTTGGGTATGATACTGCATATCTATTTAATTTAAGGTATTTATATTGGTCTTGCCCAATTTCTGTCAAGGTTTTATTGTGTGATCAGTGTCTCGTTAGTGCCAGCTTGAATAGCTAAATGGCTATATGTGTACTGCGAGACAGGAAAATGATAAATTATTATGACTCATAGGGTGTGCAAAGGTCATTTTCTTGTATTTACAGCTTGTCTTTTTTACGCTTCTGCATTTATGCAAATGATTAACCTCATGTTTTTAATTTCTCTGCTTTACTTGTCATTGCTTTTAGACGCCGAGGACTTACTGTTGTTCGAACACTGAAGACTTGGAGACAGTCATTCAGCACGTACACAGTCTGTACCCTTCTGCTCCATTCCTGGCAGCAGGGGTTTCAATGGGAGGGTAAGATTTTCCTTTTCTAAATTGTCCGAGAGGGAAATGGTCTTAGTGACTCCCTTTCAGACGGCTGTAAGTACCTGGACATATAAATGTTTGATTTTTGGAGTTCCCGTTGTGGCACAGCAGTTAACATATCCGACTAGGAACCTTGAGGTTGTGGGTTCGATCTCTGGCCTCGCTCTGCAGGTTAAGGATCCAGCGTTGCCGTGAGCTGTGGTGTAGGTCGCAGACGTGGCTCAGATCTGGCGTGACTGTGGCTGTGGCGTAGGCCAGCAGCTACAGCTCTGATTCAACCCCGAGCCTGGGAACCTCCAGATGCGGGTGGGGCCCTAAAAAAGCAAAAAAAAAAAGTAAATGTTTGATTTTTTTTTTATCATATTTCACCACATATAGTTCAATGAATGAGGGGATTAATTCAGGTAGATTTTACTATTTTCCTTGTCTACTGACGTCTGTGGTGATGTCTAGGAGTGCTTGGGGTTTTGTGAGCCTGAGGCTTGTCTGAACCCCACAGAGTTGATTTCTGTCACTTAGCAGCCACATTGACTGCAGAGTCCCTGGTGTGTTCCCAGCCATCCCCGCCACCGCGTTCTCTGGGACCATTCAGGAAGCTGAACTTGTACAGTGACTTGCGTCACTCCAGTCATAGAAATAATCACTTACTGCTCTCTCCAGCTGAAGAGGCCTTCAAAGTAGTTTTTTCCCCAGGTGGTGTGTTGCTTGTTTGTTTGGTTTCGTTTAGTTTTGTTGCTGGGCAAATGGGCCTACCCTGGGATGCTCTCCTAGAAACTGAGAAATTCTGGAGTTCCCGCAGTGGTGCAGCCGAGACGAATCCGACTAGGAACCACAAGGCTGCGGGTTCAATCCCTGGCCTCCATCAGTGGGTTAAGGATCCAGCATTGCCGTGGGCTGTGGTGTAAGTCACAGATGCTGCTTGGATCCAGCGTGGCTGTGACTGTGGCAAAGGCCAGCAGCTACAGCTCTGATTTGACCCCTGGCCTGGGAATCTCCATATGCCACCGGTGCGGCCCTAAAAAAACACAAAAAAACAACACAGAAATTCTCTTTTTAACCCCCTCCCCCAGCTTCTATTTTAAGCAAATAAATATTATAATTTGTGCTGCCAGCCTAGGGACTTCTGGGGAATTTTTGTGCTATGTCTGTATTTAGCCTCATTTCTACTAATAATTGTTTAAATTTTCTGTTCTAGTAATAGTGAGTTTAATAAAATCCAAAATTTTTGTTATATGGCACTTGGCTATGCTTAGATTACCTAAACCGTTGTCTAAAATCAGAGAACTCATGAGAAAGGAAATGATTTTTTTCTTAATTTTGATTGATTTATCCATTATTTCAGTTTTGAAAACATCTTAACAGCATATTTACTTGAAAATGACCAACTTTACAAATGATAGACTCTGAAAAATTGGCTCTAACCACTGCTTTTTAGATTCTGATAAACATAAAATCAAGAAGAAAAGAATACGTTTCGTGCATTAGCATGGAAGGTGTGACTTGACCTACTAAAGCAAGAAATCTGAATCAGTGCAGAAAACCTAGGCAGAATCTGTGAATTGTGCTTAAAGGACAGTATTTCTCTTCCCTTTCCTTTGCCCCGTAATGAGAGCCTTAAAGGGCAGGGTGCCAGCTGAACTTTTTTCCCTTAATCATAGAAATTCTTGACTTTTTAAAGGCCAGACCTTACATAAACAGGCCCAGATTCTCTATTCAGGAGCTCTTGGGAAAGGCCTATTCATGTCAAATTGAAGCCTCAGTGCCTGAAGGCAGAACTTGACCATTAGCCTTTCAGCCGGTTGAATATTAATGTCTTGTGAATTGTTCCAAGGAAGTACCCTTTCTAGTTGCCTAGCACTGTGACACATTCCCAAGTGGGCTAACCACTTGGGGATGTATTTTACAGCTCGACACATTTTTCCTTTTGGAAATGCACCAGACAAAAGCGTCTGTAGAAGATCCTTAGGCCCAGCACCCGTCTCTGCTCCAGACCGGCAATCCCCAAGCCTGTGGTGTCTGGGGCCAAGGGAGGGTTTTGAGCCAGAACAAGTCTAGCCAAGGAATCCATGCCACTCTAGAGTCGGTCAGATTCCAGTCTCCCAGCATTGGTAAACTCACTCAAAAAATTTATAGAGGGAGTTCCCATTGTGGCTCAGCAGGTTAAGAACCCGACTAGTATCCATGAAGATGCAGGTTTGATCCCTGACCTCACTCAGTGGGATCCGGTGCTGCTGTGGCTGAGGTGTAGGCCAGCAGCTGCAGCTCCGATTTGACCCTTAGCCTGGGAACCTCCATATGCCACACTTACAGCCCTAAAAAAAAAAATTATAGAAACTTACAAACAAATAATATACAAGTAAAGAGTATAATGACCTCCTCATAAATATTCATCACCTGCCTTCAATAACTGTCAATTCAAGGATCATCTTGTTTGTCATATCACCACCTGCTTCCCAAACCCCACCCCCATTCCCTCCCCAAGCTGATGATTTTTAAATAAATTACAGACATCATTTATAAATCTTTCAGAGGTTATCGCTGATAGGTGGAGTCTCTTAAAGAAAAAACACCATAATACATTGTTTCATCTGAACAAACAATAATTCCTAAATATCATCAGCTATTCAGTAGTATTTTGTTTCCCTGTCTGTTGGCTATAAGTTTATCTGGCAAGAGCCAGATAAAGTTCATATATTGAGACTGATAGGTTTCTTAAATCTCTTAATCCGTGGATTATTTTTTATTTTTTTACTTTTTTTTGCTTTTCTAGGGTCGCACTCGTGGCATATGAGGTTCCCAGGCTAGGGGTCGAATCGGAGCAGTGGCCGCCGGCCTACGCCACAGCCACAGCAACACAAGATCCGAGCTGTGTCTGCAACCTACACCACAGCTCACAGCAACACCAGATCATTAACCCACTGAGCAAGGCCAGGGATCGAACCTGCAACCTCATGGTTCCTAGTCGGATTTGTTAATCGCTGAGCCACAATGGGAACTCCTCCATGGGTTATTTTTTCTCTCTCTCTCCCCCTCTCCCTCTCCTTCTCTCTTTGTCAAATTTTTTTCTTTTAGTGAGGAAAATGGAGTCTTTTTCTTGTCAAAGCATAACAGCCTTTTGGGGGGGTAAACATCTTGACCTAATTTTGCTCTTGAGTAATAACCAACAAATATCCCCACCTACTCAGTCATACCTACTTCTGGTTCTTCCTGCTCCTGAGAGATTTACTTCCAACGCTTTCAATTTGCCTGTTATACCAGTCTCAGGGAAATCTCTGACGTCCAGCCGAAGTATAGGGCCACCAAAATGAGGACCCTAGAATGACCCCTTTGTAGGAGAGCAAGCATTACCCCCTAAATGGCTTAGTGAGCAATAGTACTGTAAGCAAAGAATGCAGTCATTATGAACAGTTGCTTTCAAAACTGAAATTTCCATTTTTGATCTTGTGTGTCTTTTTAGGGTTGCACCTGTGACATATGGAGGTTCCCAGGCTAGGGGTCAAATTGGAGCTGTAGCTGCTGGCCTATGCCACAGGCATAGTAATGCCAGATCTGAGCCACATCTGCAACCTACACCACAGCTCAGGGCCATGTCGGATCATTAATGCACTAAGTGAGGCCAGGGATCAAACCTGCATCCTCATGGGTACTAGTCAGATTCGTTTCTGCTGAGTCACAGTGGGAACTCCTCCATCATATTCACTTTGCAGGCCATTTGGGTTGAGGGGAAAAAAGATTTTTTTACCCTTTTGTCCTATTTCAGAACCTGCGAAGTTGGAGAAATAAAGAATGGAGGAATTCCTTGGTGGCCTAACAGGTTAAGGATCTGGCATTATCACTGCTGTGGCTCAGGTCAATGCTGTGGCACGGGTTCAATCCCTGACCTGGGAACTTCTGCATGTCACAGGGGTACAGAATGGGGAGTTCCCATGGTGGCACAGTGGTTAACAAATCCAACTAGGAACCATGAGGTTGTGGGTTTGATCCCTGGCCTCGCTCAGTGGGTTAAAGAGCCAGCATTGCCGTGAGCTGTGGTGTAGGTCGCAGATGTGGCTCAGATCTGGCATTGCTGTGGCTGTGGCGTAGGCCAGCAGCTGTAGCTCCGATTAGACCCCTAGCCTGGGAACCTCCATATGCTGCAGGTGCAGCCCTACAAAGCAAAAAAAAAAAAAAGGAATGGAAAATATGAGAA
>PVHT021183608.1:11314808-11393548 GCA_004024745.2 Catagonus wagneri
AAAAAAAAAAAAAAAGGAATGGAAAATATGAGAAACAGAATTTAGATTATTGTTCTATTAGTTGGCAATGTCAAACTTAGGTTTCTGATGTGAGTTTTAGATGAAACTACATTCTTGCCCCTCTTGCCAAAATAGAATTAGAGCGGAATCAGGAAAATTGGTAGAACAAAATGAAAAGGGGAGGAGTTCCCGTCGTGGCGCAGAGGTTAACGAATCCCACTAGGAACGATGAGGTTGCGGATTTAATCCCTAGCCTTGCTCAGTGGGTTAACAATCCAGTGTTGCCGTGAGCTGTGGTGTAGGTCACAGACACAGCTCAGATCTGGCATTGCTGTGGCTGTCACATAGGCTGGCAGCTGTAGCTCCGATCCGATCCCTAGCCTGGGAACCTCCATATGCCACGGGTACGGCCCTAAAATGCAAAAAAAAAAAAAAAAGGAAAAGGGGAAAATGTGTGATAGGAGATAAGGACAAATATCAGGAAAGGGCAGGAAGAGAAAACAAGTGTGACACTAGGGGCCAGTTGCACTGCCACAGTTCAGAAAGTCTAACTCTGGACGAGGAGCCCTTGGAGACTTGCTGTAGGGTGCAAGGATACGTAGGCACCTGGATGCCCACCCCGGTCAGTTACTCAGAATCTCTGGAGGTGAGACCCAGACACCTATAGTAGTTTCAAAAACTCATTTGATTCCAGTATGCAGCCACATTTGAAAACCACTCCTCCTGTGATCTGTCATCTCTGCCAGGGATTAGCAAACCACAGCCCAAAGCCCAAATCTGGCCAGCTGTCTGCTTTGGTACAGTGCCAGAGCTAAGAATGGTTATTATAGTCTTTAATGGTTGGGAAAATCAAAAACAAAACATGTGCAAAATATATGAAATTCAAATTTCATTGTCCATATAGAATGTTTTATTGAAACATGGCCATGTCCATTCATTCATGTATTTTCTACAGCTGCTTTCCAACTACAGACCCAGAGTTAAGTAGTTGAAACTGAGATTATAGGCCCACTAAAGCCCCAAACATTTACTTTGTGGCCCTTTGTAGAACAAGTTTGCCTGAAACACCCCTCACATAGTAAGTTAAACACTCAACTGGAGGCTGGGGCCCTGGAAATTGCAAAGTTTTAATAAATCCCCAATATAATTTTGAAAAAAAGAAAAAGGATACTTGCTTCAGCAGCGCATATACTGATTGGAACAATACTGAGAAGATTGGCATGGCCCCTGCCCAAGGATGACTTGAAAATTCTTGAAGTCTTCCATATTCTTCCGTACAGCAGAGCTGGCAAAATATTGTAAGTCAACTATACTTTAATTACAAAAAATACATTAGGGAGTTCCCTTCGTGGCTCAGCGGTTAGTGAACCTGACTAGCATCCATGAGGACGTGGGTTCGATCCCTGGCCTTGCTCAGTGGGTTAAGGATCCCAGTTGCTGTGGCTGTGGCAAAGGCCAGCAGCTACAGCTCCGATTGGACCCCTAGCTTGGAAACCTCCATATGCCGTGAGTGCGGCCCTAAAAAAGATGAAAAATAATAATAGTAATAATTAGGAAAAAAGGAAAAGAAAACCACTCTTATGATAGATTTTTCTTACGTTTTATTTATAGAAAGATACTTATATAATAAAAACTGCATGCTTTGTCACCTCATTACAACTGATTGCAAGATAAGTAGATGAAAGTAAGGAAAGAATGAAGATATTTGCATGGTTTTGCAAAATAAGGGGCTTAAACATTGGTTTATGTTTTTCTTCTCCATGTAGTCAACAATTAGTGGTGGGATGTCTTGAGAGAAGACAAATTCATCACTGAGTTTTCTGCTTTTCCTCATTTTAGAATGCTGCTTTTAAATTACCTGGGCAAAATTGGACCAAAAACTCCTTTGAAGGCAGCTGCAACTTTTTCAGTTGGTTGGAACACTTTTGCTTGCTCGGAATCATTGGAGAAACCACTGAACTGGCTGCTTTTTAATTATTATTTGACAACTTGCCTCCAGTCTTCTGTTAATAAGTAAGTCATCTTTGACACCTGATTTCTCTCTAAACCTTTTTTTTTTTAGGGCCACACCCGCAGCATATGGAGGTTCCCAGGCTAGGGGTCTAATTGGAGCTACAGCTGCCGGCCTATGCCACAGCCACAGCAACTTGGGATCCAAGCCACGTCTTCAACCTACACCACAGCTCATGGCAACGCCGGATCCTTAACCCACTGAGCAAGGCCAGGGATCGAACCCGCAACCTTATGGTTCCTAGTCGGATTTATTTCTGCTGCGCCACGATGGGAACTTCATCTCCAAACTTTTTGGATTTCATGTCACAGCAAAAAGTCTTAAAAGCACAGGACTGCTAGTATATGTATATTTATGTTTACGATATGTGCATTTACTACCACACCAAAATATTCTTTCCATTGTTAACATATACAAAAAGGAAAAGATGTTAAGTATAAGCTAAAAATATACATAAATGTTCTAATGTTTTTTTTCTATACCCCAATAGATTACCTTGTGCATCACCACACCTTATGGCAATGCTGGATCCTTAAACCCACTGAGTGAGGCCAGGGATCAAACCCGTGTCCTCATGGATACCAGTTGGGTTCCTTAACCGCCGAGCCATGACGAGAGCTCCTCAGTTCTTAACACTACCAAAATGCTGTCTTTGCATTAGTTTGTCTAGAATTGTTTAGGTGTCTTATAACAGTTAAATAGTTCGGTAACAAAGAACATGGAGATGTTTCTGTTCATTTTTTTGATGACTATTACCATGCATTTTTAAGTGAATTCACAAATTTAAATGTAAACTCTAAATAAAAAGTTCAGTTAATTTGGAAAACCATAGTTATCCTAAAAGTTGACAAGAAAGAGTACTTTTTTATAATGTGCCTTGGAGTTCTGTCATGGTTCAGTGTTAATGAACCCAACTAGTACTCATGAGAATGCAGGTTCGATCCTTGGCCTCACTCAGTGGGTTAAGGATCTGGTGTTCCCATGAGCTGTGGAGTAGGTTTCAAACACTGCTTGGATCTAGCATTGCTGTGGCTGTTGTGTAGACCTATCATTACAGCTCTGATTTGACCCCTAGCCTGGGAACGTCCATATGCCACAGATGTGGCCCCCAAAAGACAAAAATAAATAAATAAATAAGGATTTCCCTTGGGTGCAGGGGTTAAGGGTCAGTCATTGTCACTGCTGTGGTGCAGGTTCAGTCCCTGGCCCAAGAACTTCCACATGCTGAGTGAGGTGTGACCAAGAAAATATTTTTTAATTAAAAAAAATACCTTCAGAACATATATCAGTGTATTCTTTTCATGTCTGATTAAGTAAATATTATTAACAACTTTATGCCCTAGTGCTAAGTTACTTATTATGTATTTTAGGTATGCTTGAGATGGAAATGACCTTAATATTTTACTTTTGAAATTCTTTTGTTCCAGGCACCGGCATATGTTTGTAAAACAAATTGACATGGATCATGTCATGAAGGTAGGAGAGAAACTTTGTCATACTTTCATTTCCTCTTTCAATTCAAAGAAAAAATATAATCTCTTTTTTTTTTCAGGCTAAATCCATCAGAGAATTTGATAAGCGATTCACTTCAGTCATGTTTGGTTACCGAACAATTGACGATTATTACACTGATGCCAGTCCAAATCGTAGACTGAAATCAGTAGGGATTCCAGTGTTGTGTCTCAATTCTGTGGATGATGTTTTTTCACCCAGTCATGGTACATTAACATCTTTGTATACATTTTGACACTAATTAACTGTTTTATTTTTATTTATTTATTTTTTTTATTTACTTATTTGCCTTTTGTCATTTTAGGGCCGCACCCACGGCATGTGGAGGTTCCCAGGCTAGGGGTCTAACAGGAGCTGTAACCACTAGCCTACGCCGCAGCCACAGCAATGCAGGATCTGAGCCACGTCTGCAACCTACACCACAGCTCATGGCAATGCTGGATCCTTAATCCACTGAGCAAGGCCAGGGATTGAACCTGCAACCTCATGGTTCCTAGTCGGATTCGTTAACCACTGTGCCACGACGGGAACTGCTTTTTTTTTTTTTAACTGTTTTAAAATATTGTTCTTTTTGGAGTTCCCATGGTAGAGCAGCACCATAAAAGTATGCCCAAATTTAACTTCCTTGCTCTATTAATTCAAGAAATATGGAATTTGGTAACAAAGCTATGTGTGTATGTGTTCATACATTAAAGCAATATAAGATGCCTATAAGTATCTTAAATATAAGTAAACTTAACTTCTTAATTTTTTTCTAATGAAATTACACAAAGCTTTTTATAAAATGTTTTCTCCTTATTTCTCCCCCAAATTCTTTTAAGACATTTTCCCAATAGTTCATTTAAAAAAATTATCTTGACTACAAACACAGTACATTGTATTGTCAAAGTTGCAGAAAGTCCCCAGTTTTTTTTTTTAAATCACTGACCATCTCTCTAGGGAATATCATTTTATTGTTTGATTTGTGATTAAATCACAGGTAGCTTTAGATGACTGTGACTTTTGGTCTTTGGCTACAGTTGAATTACATGGAGATTGTTTAGCCTTTTTCATTGGATTAAAGAGGTCTAGTATTTCTCCATCTATTTTTATATTTCACAGACTCTTCCAACAACAGAAATTTCCTAGCTTTTAACTTGACCCACTTGGTTGAAGTTTAAGCTATTCCTTATTCTTTCCCAAGCCCTTCAAATCATCTCACCACACTGAAATAGTAGACAATTGTCTGCCTTCTGAGAGCACGGGCAGCCAGTATCTTTCACATGACTAGTCCATGGCGCAGCCTTTTGTCCTTCTGATATGACTGTAACTATTAGTGTGTTGGAAATTTCTGAAATTGAGGCTCTTAATAATCCCATCAGAGGCAAGTGAAGCACTCAAAAGTCCTTAATGTAAGGTGAAAAAGGAAAAGCAAAAATAATATCAGTCATTTCACCTGCCCCTCCCCTTAAGCTCTCACACCTGATCCCAAGATAGATGTTCATGGTTTTTAGGTGTGACTGGATAAGGATAGAATTCAGGATCTGTTTAGGACAAGGATGCGGCTCCCTAGCCCTTGATTTAAGGTCTTTAGGTTTATTCTTCAAGGGACGTAGTGAGAGGTCCAACTTCGAGCATCATCTAAACAGGCAGTTTGGGTCCAGCAGCGGCTCTATCTTGGAAGGGTCTCAGTTCTCCTGCAATGTGTTAGTTTACATTCTTTCATTGGAAGGGTGTGGGGTAGTGAGATCTTACCTTTAATTAACTCATTTACCCCTAAGACTCTACCCAGAATATGAAAGTCTAATTATTGCATCAACCATGTTATCTTAATTAGCGATATAAGATTTAGCAGTATCTTCAGTCAGAACATTTCTTTTTCTCATGCCAGGTTGCGATCCAGTACAAATCACAACCCACAGCATGTACCCACAGCATGTTGAAGTTCCCGGTCCCAGTGGAACCTGCAGCACAGCAGTGACAACTCTAGGTCCTTAACCACTAGGCCACCAGGGAACTCCATTATAGATCCTAAATCAAAATATTTTCACTGTTTGAACTCTAACCCAGGGTTGGAGAGAATAAAAATATAACAACTTTAATTCATGTCCTTTAAATTTTTTGTTTTTTTGGGGGAATTTTGTTTTGTTTTTGTTTTTGTTTGCTTTTTAGGGCTACACCCACAGCATATGGAGATTCCCAGGCTAGGAGTCAAATCAGAGCTATAGCTGTAGGCCTGCACCACAGCCACAGCAACGCAATGCCAGATCCAAGCCTTATCTGTGACCTACACCACAGCTCACGGCAATGCTGGATCCTTAACCCACTGAGCAAGGTCAGGGGTGGAACCCACATCCTCATGGATCCTAGCTGGGTTCGTTAACCACTGAGCCACTAAGGGAACTCCTTGTGTCCTTTAACGTTTTACTCAGCATAGATTTTACAGAGAATCTGAAGAGACTGTTGTTACTGGGGAATTATTTGAATATAGGAACTATAGTTTCAAAATAAAATTTTTCTCCTGATTATAAATAAAAACTCAGAGAAAGAAAAGAAAGAAAGTGTAATCACCAAGGTTTTAATCACTGAAAGATAAACACTGTTACCACTTGGAAGTATTTTATGCCATTGTTTTTTTTTTGCTGTCTATGTATTCTATTTTTGTTTTTTGCTTTTTAGGTCCGAACCTGCTGTATATGGAAGTACCCAGGCTAGGGGTCATATCAGAGCTGCAGCTGCCAGCCTACACTACAGCCACAGCAATGCCAGATCTGAGCCACATCTGCGACCTACAGCACAGCTCATAGCAATGTCAGATCCTTAACCCATGAGCGAGGCCAGGGATTGAACCTGCGTCCTCATGCATACTAGTTGGGTTCATAACCTGCTGAGCCATAACAGAAACTCCAGTATGTTTTTATAAATCATATCTATGATATTGAATCCTTAATTCAGCCACCAATTGGCCTCAGGAATCTAATTTTATGTAATGTTAACCAAAGTCGTAACTCTCACAAAGGTGTAAGATGAGGTTTTTTTTTCTTAGTGTAACGCTAAGTGGGAATCTTATAGTATAATGAAAGTATTCACCATTTCCCTTTTTTTTTTTTTTGTCTTTTTGGGACCTCACCTCACCCACAGCGTGTGGAGGTTCCCAGGCTAGGGGTCGAATCAGAGCTATAGCCACTGGCCTACACCACAGCCACAGCAACGCGGGATCCGAGCCGCATCTGTGACCTACACTACTACTCATGACAATGCTGGATCCTTAACCCACTGAGCAAGGACAGGGATCGAACCTGCTAGTCTTGTTTGTTAACCACTGAGCCACGTTGGGAACTCTCTTCACCATTTCTTGAATTATTAATTTCTCGAAACAAGACTGGACCTATACTTTTGCATCAAGATTAAATACTTGGATTAATTCCTCCAAAAATAATGTGAAATGATGTGAACATGAACCGGTATAAAAATATAGGTAATTAGGAGTTCCCGTCATGGCTCAGTGGTTAACGAATCCGACAAGGAACCGTGAGGTTGCAGGTTCGATCCCTGGCCTTTCTCAGTGGGTTAAGGATCCGGTGTTGCTGTGAGCTGTGGTGTAGGTTGCAGATGCGGCTCGGATCCCGCGTTGCTGTGGCTGTGGCAAAGGCCGGCGGCTACAGCTCCTGTTAGACCCCTAGCCTGGGAACCTCCATATGCCATGGGTGCGGCCCTAGATAAGGCAAAAAGATAAAAAAAATAAATAAATAAAATATAGGTAGTTGGTATAAATTAGTCAGACTTACTCCATTAGCCGTGCTCATTACAAATGTTTATTTGTTTAATGGTGTTTTGGTTTATAATGATTGGAAATGATAAGGGCATATACTTTTCCAAACAAAAACTGGTAATAATTATATATTTTTTCTCTCTTTCCCTTCTCTTACCCCTCCCCCATTTTTCATCAAGCTATTCCAATAGAAACTGCTAAGCAAAACCCTAATGTTGCTTTGGTCCTTACTTCTTATGGAGGTCATATTGGTTTTCTGGAAGGACTCTGGCCAAGGCAGTCCACGTATATGGATCGAGTCTTCAAGCAGTTTGTGCAGGCCATGGTTGAACATGGACATGAACTCTCTAGCAGGTAGTCCTTCTGGTGCATTTTGTCTGAACCACTATAGCAAGGCAGCTCAGCTTAGTGCACAAACCTTAACTACTGTATATAAAACAATTAAGCCAGCAGGTGGTAAAGAGGTCCAGAATGACATACAAAAACTACTTTTTGAGGAAACAACTTTGTAGCAAGAAATAAAATATAGATTTAGATGGTAACTTATGTAGATTTTATTTTTCCTATGCCTTACCAAGTTTGACCTTAAATAAAGTAGTACAAACATGGAATTGCACTTAACCAAAACTATTGTATAAAAAGATTTTAATTCCTCAGGGTTTTAATTTAGGCTAGTATTTTTTTAGATTACTTATTTTAGGTGATTTATGGCCCTTTCATAATTGTTGAGACTTTCGTTGTTTGAATGTAAGTTATAAGTTGGCACATTCCTAAGGGTATTTATACTTACTGATGGTAACATACAAACTAAAACAAGATAAAATGCAATGTGCTGAATCTTTTATGTATTTTAACTTTGAAAGGTAATACAATAATGTTACACTGACTTCTGTACATGCTCTTTTACTCTGATAATATTAAAGCTGATTTATGTTTTTATAATGATTATAGTTTACATGCTTATTTTTAAAATAGTACATATATATACATATATAGCATTATATTAAATAAATCCTACCATTTTAAATTATTTCTTTGTGGATTTTTCTTTTTCCCATGTCTGATGCACGTGGAAGTTCCTGGGCCAGGGATCAAACCTGCACCACAGCAGTGACCCAAGCCACAGCAGTGACAACACCAGATCCTTAACCTGTTGAGCCCCATAAGAACTCCTTTGTGAGTTTTTATCCACAAAAAAAGTAGTTCTTAGAAAGTAATTTATGACAATTTCATAAATGCATTAGTAAGAAATATTAAAACTGTTTTGTTTCAGTGTTTTCAGAATATTGGGCTCCCACCATTCATACCAATTAAAAATACTTTCAGCTAGGAGTTCCCGTTGTGGTAACAAACCAGCCTAGTATCCATGAGGATGTAGGTTAAGTCCCTGGGCTCACTCAGTGAATTAAGGATCTGCCATTTCCGTGAGCTGCTGTGTAGGTTGCAGATTCAGCTTGGATCTAGTGTTGCTGTGACTGTGGTGTAGGCCAGCCCTAAAAAGAAAAAAAAAAATCAGCTAGAGGAAAGCCATCTAACAGTGACTTGGGAATAACAATATTTAATAAGCTTGGATCACAAGAAGTCTCCAGATAAGCAGGTCAGGGCTGATGTAGGTGTTTACCAGTGTCACCAGAGACCCAAGGACTTTGTATTGTCACATTGCTAGCAGGTAGAGTAGCTATTTATCTCTGGACACAGGACGGCAGCTGCAGCTCAGACATCACATTTGTATTCAGAGAAGAAAAAGAAGAAATGGGGCCAGACACCTCTTCCCCTTTGGGAAAGTGAAAGCTTTCTCAGAAGACTTGCACTTGTATCTATTGGCCAGACCTGTGTCAAATGGTCACCCTGGCTGAGAGGGAGGCTGGGAAATAATGTATATAAACTTTTCCAATTGCAGTGGAGGCAGGTGAAAGAGAAGGGAGAGGCTGTTGGGCTAGCCAGACAATAGCGATACCTTCCATACAATTCAACATCTTTTCCTACTATTTCTACCACTTTAAAAATGTGTATTTTTGTATCACATTAAGAAAACCTGAAGTTTCTGTCGTGACTCAGTGGTTAACGAATCCGACTGGGAACCATGAGGTTGTGGGTTCAATCCCTGGCCTCGCTCACTGGGTTAAGGATCTGGCGTTCCTGTGAGCTGATCCGAGCAGACATGGCTCGGATCCCACGTTGCTGTGACTGTGGCGTAGGCCATTAGCTACAGCTCCGATTGGACCCCTAGCCTGGGAACCTCCATATGCCACAAGTGCAGCCCTAGAAAAAACAAAAAACCAAAAACAAACAAAAAAAGAAAACCATGTAATGAAAGCATATTAACACAAAACTGTTTACTGAAAATGCCACCTTTTGGAGAGTTAGGGATAATGTACTCGTAGATTTCCTGTAACTGTGTCTAGAATGAAAGCCCTGATAGTGCCAGTGATTTTCTTTCCTTTCAGCATACATTCTGATTCAATAGTAATAACTCACATGTTCAAGTGGGGCTGATCTTATTTTAAACAAATTATGTCAGGAAGATTGTCTACCCTTTGGCCGTTATCAGGATTGGGGAGGTAGCTCACACAAAAAGTAACTCCAGCTAGATGAAAGAGAGAAGCATTTTTTAATTCATAAAACTCCAAAATGAAAATGTGGGAGGTTTTTATAATTTTTAGAATTAGAAGTCCTTCTTAAGCAAAATATAGAAATAAGCCATAAACAATAAAATTGACAGATATGTTCCCATAAAGATTAAAAAAACCTTCAGTTCTACAAAACTGCCATAACAAAATTAAAATACGAATGACAGGAATTCGGTTGTGGCTCAGCAGTAATGAACCCAACTGATATTTATGAGGAGGTAGGTTCAATCCCTGGCCTCACTCAGTGGGTTAAGGATCCCATGTTGCCGTGAGTGTGGTGTAGGTCACAGACACAGCATGGATCCTATGTTGCTGTGGCCGTGGTGTAGGCCAACAGCTACAGCTCTGATTCGACCCCTAGTCTGGAACTTCCGTATGCCATGGATGTGGCCCTAAAAAGACCAGAACAAACAAACAAAATATTTGCATTATAAAGGGCTAATATGTCAAATAGCTAAAGAACCCCTAAAAATTAGTAATGAATTATGTGATTGAAAAATGGTCAAAGGATATAAAAAAGATACTCATAGAAAAATAAGTTTATAATAAGGTGAATAATCTCACTAGTAACTTAGGAAATGAAAAATTTAAAAACAAAGGTATTTGTGACCATTGGAGTTCCCATCATGGCTCAGCAGAAACGAATCTGACTAGTATCCCTGAGGATGCAGGTTCGATCCCTGGCCTCGCTTGGTGGGTTAAAGCTCTGGTGTTGCTGTGGGGTGGGGTATGGGTCACAAAGACGCAGCTCAGATCCCAAGTTGCTGTGGCTGTGGTGTAGACTGGCAGCTGCAGCTCCAATTCGACCCCTAGCCTGGGAACCTCCATATGCTGCAGATGTGGTCCTAAAAAGATCAAAAAAAAAAAAAATTGTGACCATCAAATTGTGAGTATAATAACATACAGGATGAGTAATATACAATGTTGGTGATAGCGTGGGGAAAGTTACTGAAATCGTTGGTGGGTATGCAAACCAGCGATTCTTTTTTGGAAGACAAAATATTTGATAGTATTAAAGCACAAAAGCAACCATGTTTAGCAATTCCATTTTGAAGACTCTACCCTGCAGCTAGCAAGGATATGTAAAGATACAGGTTTGTTTCTGCTCTGGACGTTTAGGATAACAACCCATTCAGTAAGGGAATGGGTAAATTATGACACATCCACAGGGGTGTAACCAGCTAAACTAATGAGGTAGCACTTTATGTACTGATTTATAAAGACATTTCTGATCGACTAATAAAACAATTTGTTGGTTCATATGTATGAACTCATTAGTATAAACAAAAGCAAAATACAGCTATACATGCATGTGATGTGTGTTATGTCAGTTAAAATGAGATGAGCTTTGCTTTTTTTCTAAAATGGCCACACCTGTGGCGCATGGAGGTTCCAACCCTAGGAGTCTAATGGGAGCTTGTTGCTGCTGGCCTACGCCAGGGCCATAGCAATGCCACATCCAAGCTGTCTGCAACCTACCGGATCGTTAACCAACTGAGTTCACGGCAGGGACCAAACCCGCAACCTCACAGTTCCTAGTCAGATTCGTTAACTGCTGCGCCACGACGGGAACTCCTGAGCTGATGGAGGGTAAACTATTCTCGGCAGTTGTTTCTCCAACACTAATAAGCTCTGAGAAAGAAGGGCTATCGTTTCAGTATTTCTATATCCCAAGCATTCAGCATACTGCCTGGAAACTTAACATCAGCTGGGTAATACTGGTTTGAGTAAGAATGAAAATACTGGGAGTTCCTGTTGTGGTGCAGCAGAAACAAATCCAGCTATTATCCATGATGATGCAGGTTAGATTCCTGGCGCCGCTCAATGGGTTAAGGAGCAAAAAAAAAAAAAAAAGAAAATACTACCTTTTAAGCCTGTTCCCTGTTTTGAAAAGTTAATTTGAAGTGTATACTGGAATTTTTCCAGCTGATTCCTGTTTCTGTTGGTTATTGTCACCATTAAATATTTATTCAAATCCTCCTTACAGAGCACTGGGGTTTTTTTTGTTTTGTTTTGTTTTGTTTTTTAAGGGCCCCACCCGGAACTTTTGAAAGTTCCCAGGCTAGGAGTAGAATAGGAGCTGTAGCTGCTGGCGTACATCTCAGCCACAGCAAGGTAATTCTGAGCTGCCTCTGCAAACTGCACCACAGCTCACGGCAACACCGGATCATGGACCCACTGAGCGGCGGCAGGGCTCAAGCCTGCATCTTCATGGAGACTGGTCAGATTCATTTCCACTGAACCACAACGGGAACGCCCAGAGCACTGCAGTTGAAGTAGGGAGACAAATGGATACACTGGCTTTTTCCCCTTTCTTTCCTTTTTGGCAGTTCCTACACATAATATCTCAAACCCAGTGCATACACACATACATTTTGCTACAGGCCCATCCCAGGCTGGTCCCCAACAAGGGTCTGCCTGCCTGGTGTTGTTTGAGCTGAGACTGAATTTGGTTCAGAGGCAAAAGACAGTTTTATTCTCCTATTAAAGAACAGAGAATTGCAAGTACGTGTTCTCCGTGGGCCGTCTGCTTTATAAAGATCTCGCGGCGGCGGGCCGGGAGGTGCAAAGTTCTCGCGAGGCAGGCTCGGCTGCGGCTGTGCTGTGGGGGCAGCGTCTCTGCCCACAGCGCGGCGCCATCTTGGATTGAGTGTCCTGCGCAGCCGTCTGCACACGGCCCGTCAGCCCAACCAGCTGAGGTGCTGGTGCAGCCATTTCGCGCAAGGAACTCCAGTCAGAGGTGCGGGGTTTGAGGCTTCTGAACGCTGCGTCCGGTAAGCAAGTGAAACTAGATTAAGCTCACAGGAAAAGAAAACAAAAAAAGTTAGACTTTATTACCCAGCTTCTATTTTTATTTCCAGGGAATTATATTTCTTTTTTTTTTTTTTTTTCTTGTCTTATTAGGGCCGCACCCACAGCATGTGGAGGTTCCCAGGCTAGGAGTCTAATCGGAGCTGTAGCCACCAGCCTACAGCAGAGACACAGCAGCACGGGATCCAAGACATGTCTGTGACTTACACCACAGCTCAATGCTGGATCATGGACCCACTGAGCGAGGCCAGGGAGCGATCCCGCAAACTCATGGTTCCTAGTTAGATTCGTGTCCACTGTGCCACAATGAGAACTCCTTTCAGGGAATTATTAATGGACTTTGCCAGTAACAGCTTTTTGTTTTGTTTTGTTTTTTTGCCTTTTCTAAGGCCACACCCGCGGCATGTGGAGGTTCCCAGGCTATGCCATAGCCACAGCCACGCAGAATCCAAGCCCCATCTGCAACCTACACCACAACTCACGGCAACACCGGATCCTTAACCCACTGAGCCCTGACACGAACTCCTGCCAATGACAGTTTTATAGAACAATAGTTACTGTGTGCAATAGTCATGGTGCAATATAGCCCTAGGCCTACACCATAGCCACAGCAACGCGGGATCCGAGCCGCGTCTGCAACCTACACCACAGCTCACTGCAACGCCGGATCCTTAACGCACTGAGCTAGGCCGGGGTTTGAACTCGCATCCTCACAGATGCTGATCAGATTCCTTTCTGCTGTGCTATGACGGGAACTCCAGGAAATATACTATTTTAACTCCAGTTCTCATTAAAAGACAGTCTTTGGTCATAACCTTTTCTACAGATGGGCCAAGATATAGAATAGAAGCTGATGTTTCTTCTGTGATAAAATGTTGATATCAATAACAACGGTAATGCATTGATATTTACTAATGCAGTAAAAATTGCTGTATATAATTGATTTATTGTTCTCTTTTAAATTTTATTTCTAAGCAAAGAGATTGCTGTTTATATATTCAAGTCCTTGTGATGATAAAAATGATATTTTCTGCTGTTATCATATGCATTATAAAGCTGTGAATTATTCAACTGCACTATTTACCCCTATTCTTAGTACTGAAACCAAAGATACTTTTTCTGGCTCTATTCTTTGACCACCTAAATGTGGGAATTATTTTGAAAAAAGTAAAAGGCAAGAATTTGACATAACTAATTTACCACATTGAATATCTCTTAAATAAAGGTAATGACTTGAATCAAATAAGAAAGACTTGGGGGAGTGGGAGGTAGTTGGATGGACAGGGAGTTTGGGGTTAGTAGATGCAAACTATTGCATTTAGGACAGATAAGCAATGAGGTCCTGCTGTATAGCACAGGGAACTATTTTCAATCACTTGTGATAGAATATGATGGAGGATAATGTGAGGAAAAGAATGTATATGTATGCATAAATGGGTCATTTGCTGTACAGCAGAAATTGACACAATATTGTAAATCAATTATAAATTTTTTAAATAAAGACCACTCTCAGTTAAGACAATGACACAGTATTAATTTATTAAAAGACAATCGTATATTTTTACTATCTATAAAGTGTTGTCTTACTCGCAGAGTTAGATGCTGGTACTCAAATTTTGCAAGCAGTACAATAATCATATCTACTCCATCTGTACTTTAAGTTTATTGTTGATTATATTACCAAGGACTCAGTACCAGCTGGACATAAATAGACAGGCTCTCAGTATATCAACAGATATGAATGATCACAAAAAAGCATTTTTCATTTTTAAACTGTCAACTTACTAATTGGTTTCTGTAAATTTTAAATATCTCATTTATCTGCCCTGGGCAGAGAGTTTCAGATTTTTTTTCTTTATTTTTCCAAGCTCAAAGTGAAGTATGCATAGCTTAATTTCTGGGCTCTCATACAGTTTATTTCTTCTAATGCCACACAGAATTGTTTTAGTATGGGCTTTGAAACCTCTAGATTGTCTTATCAGAGTTAAAGGGACCCTTTGAGAAACATGATGTAGAATAAACTATTATATATGTTGCCATGATATATATTCTAGAATATATGAATAGATGTTATTGACAAGTTAGATATCAATATAGAAAGTTGAGGAGTTCCTGTCGTGGCTCAGTGGTTAACGAATCTGACTAGGAACCAAGAGGTTGTGGGTTCGATCCCTGACCTTGTTCAGTGAGTTAAGGATCTGGCGTTGCTGTGAGCTGTGGTGTAGGTTGCAGACGCGGCTTGGATCCTGCGTTGCTGTGGCTGTGGTGAAGGCCGGCAGCTACAGCTCCTGTTAGACCCCTAGCCTGGGAACCTCCATATGCTGCGGGTGCGGCCCTAGATAAGGCAAAAAGACCAAAAAAAAAAAAAAGGAAAGTTAAAAACGCCTAATAAGATACTAATTTTCCCCTTGCAATCATATAGTATCTTGGGGTGGGGCAGAGGGTGCCTGCTTTGAGACTATGCAAATAACTCATATCTTATTCCCACAAACGAATGGATCTACCCTACAGAAAATACTGTTGTATTCTTACGGTGATTTTCTTTTTCTCACATTCCTTTTGTGTTTATAAATGGAATTCTTCTGAAAGATAGTAGTGTTACTTCTCTCCCCTACCCACTCCACTTCATCTGTTTAGTTATTGACCTCAGTATGGACTCATGAATATATGTTTTTCTTTGGGTTATAATCCAATACTATTCTTATATTATTCATGTTATTTCAGCTTGGGAGTTCTGAATGTCCCTTTGGTATGCTTTTTTTTTTTTTAAAGCATATTGGCACCATCAGAGGTTCTAGTCTTCCCTACGTCAGGCCTAGAATCAATTCTCTAGGGAGTCCTGGTTCTTTTTTATTAAAGAAAGATATTTAAAAATCAAGAACTCGTTGCCAGATATGCTCATTGTTACTGGAGTCCCACTGCATGTGGAACCTGTCAATGGGGGTAGTCAAAAAAATTTATATGTGAATATAATGCGTACACACATTGTCTGTATTTATCTATTATATGTAAGTAAACATAAGACCATACTGACACCTCTGACTCCAAGTTAGCAACACAGAATGAATTCCCTTTCCATATTTGTAACTTCTTTCTCCAAGTGAGAAACCTGGCTCTGATTATCTACTATATATTTACTTACTTATTGAACAATACAAATAAAAGTAGATTCCAAATAAAGTTTCAGAATTTCTGGGAGTTCCCATTGTGGCTCAGCAGAAGCAAATCTGACTAGCATCCATGAGGACACAGGTTCCATCCCAGGCCTTGTTCAGTGGGTTAAGGATCTGGCGTTACCATGAGCTGTGGTGTAGGTCTCATACATGGCTGGGATCTTGTGTTGCTGTGGCTGCAACATAGGCCGGCAGCTACAGCTCCAATTCCAACCCTAGCCTCACAACCTCCATATGCTGTGGGTGTGGCCCTAAAAAGACCAAAGGGAAAAAAAAAAGATTTCAGAATTTCTAACCCACACATCTGTAAACAAATTTACTAGCTAGAGCACTTAACTCCACAATGCCAGATCTGTGCCATGTCTGTGACCTACACCACAGCTCATGGCTATGCCTGTTCGCCAACCCACTGGGCAAGGCCAGGGATCAAACCCACATCCTCATGGGTACTAGTCAGATTCATTTCTGCTATGCCACAACAGGAACTCCTCTAAAGCTTTTTTATTGACATATCCAGTCCCATACTACTCAAAAGATAAAATGTTAGTAAAGTATTAGTAATCATTAATGTACATTTATTGAGTTTCAGATTTGAACAGGATATACTTGTGTTAGGCTGGGATGGATACCGAGAACCACAACAATGATGAATTCAGGTTTTCCCTTTTACCAGGTAGATTTTTATAAATGTTATAGCAGATATGCACAGCGCTTTGGGGATATAGGAGATATATCCTATATCTAAGTATGATGGGAGTAAGGATTAAGAGGGGCTTCACAGAGAAGGTAATATTTAAATGAGATGTTAAAGGAAAGATAATTCTTGGAGTTGCCATCGTGGCTCAGCAAAAAAGAATCTGACTAGTATCCATGAGGACGTAGTTACAGTATCCATGAGTTTGCAGATGTAGCTTAGATCTGGTGTTGCTGTGGCTGTGGCATAGGCCAGCAGCTCTGATTTGACACCCTAACCTGGGAAACTCCATATGCGCCAGGTGCAGCCCTCAAACGACGAAAAATAAAATAAAGATAATTCTTTTCGATGTGTACAGATGGAAGAAAAGGGTTCTGAAAGGAATGTATAAACTAAGTTACAGAAAAGAGAGAGAGAGTTGCATTATGTATTGATGTGCCTGTGGTGTAGGCCAGCGACTATAGCTCTTATTGGACCCCTACCCTGGAAACCTCCATATGCCGCTGGTGCCACCCTTAAAAAGTCAACAACAATAACAACAAAAACTGTTTTTGCTGCTTCCTGTAGGTTTTGCATGGATTTGTCTTTGTTGTCATTTGCTTCCAGGTGTTTTTAAATTTCCTCTTTGATTTCTTTGGTGATCCATTGGTTGTTTAGTAGCATGTTGTTTAGTCTCCACGTGTTTGTGTTTTGTCTCCACGTGTTTGCAGTTTTTTTCTTACTGTTGATTTCCAGTCATATAGCGTTGTGATAGGAAAAGATTCTCGAAATGATTTCAATTTTCTTAAATTTATTGACGCTTGATTTGTGGCTAAGAATGTGGTCTATCCTAGAGAATGTTCTATGTACACTTGAGAAGAATGTGTATTCTGCTGCTTTGGGATGGAATGTTCTGTAAATATCTAATAAGTTCATCTGGTTTAATGCATCATTTAAGGCCTGTGTTTCCTTGTTGATTTTCTGTCTGGATGATCTGTCCATTGCTATAAGTGGGGTGTTGATGTTCCCTGCTGTTACTGTGTTATTGTCAATTTCTCCTTTTAAGGTTGTTAGCAGTTGCATTATGTATTGAGGTGATCCTACGTTGGGTGCATATATATTTATAATTGTTATGTTTTTTTCTTCTTGGATTGATCCTTTAATCATTATGTAATATCCTTCTTTGTCTTCTATAATATTCTTTCATGTCCTTATTTTCTGATATGAGTATTGCTACTCTAGCTTTTTTTTTGATTTCCGTTTTCATGGAATATTTTCCTCCACCCTCTCACTTTCAGTTTGTATCTGTCCCTAGAACTGAGGTGGGTCTCTTGAAGACAGCATAGATATGGGTCTTGTTTTTGTGTCCATTCAGCCAGTCTTTTTGTTGAGGCATTTAGTCCATTTACATTTAAGGTAATTATTGATATGTATGTTCTTATTGTCATTTTATTAACTATTTTGAATTTGTTTTTGTTGGTCTTCTTTCTTCCATTCTTCTCTTGTGGTTTGATGACTATCTTTAGTGCTGTGTTTGGATTGCTTTTTCTTGTTTGTGTGTGTATCTATTGTAGATTTTTGGTTTGCAGTTACCATGAAGTTTTGATATAGAAGTCTATATAGAAGATTGTTTTATGTTGTTGGTCTCTTAATTGCATCTCCAGTATCCTGCATTTTTACCCTCCTCTTCTCATTATTTCTGGTCTTGGTAGCATATTTGTGTGTGGATAATTTCTTACCCTTACTTTATATATGCCTTTACTGGTGAGCCTTGTCATTTGTTATATTTTCATTTCTAGTTGCGGCCTTTTCTTTTCTGCTTGGAGAAGTTCCTTTAGTATTTGTTGTAAAGCTGGTTTAGTGTTGCTGAACTCTTTTACCTTTTTCTTGTCTGTAAACCTTTTGATTTCTCCTTCAAATCTGAGGGTCTTGCTAGGTAATCTTGTTTGGAGGTTTTTTTCCTTTCATCATATTAAGTATTTCGTGCCACTCCCTTCTGGCCTGCAGAATTTTTGCTGAAAAATCTGCCAATAACCTTATCAGTGTTCCCTTGTATATTATTTGTTTCTTTTCCCTACCTGCTTTCAGTATTTTCTCTTTGTCTTTAATTTTGGTCAGTTTGATTAATATGTGTCTCAGGGAGTTCCTGTTGTAGCACAGTGGAAACAAATCCAACTAGTAACCATGAGGTTGTGGGTTTAATCCCTGGCCTCACTCAGTGGGTTAAGGATCTGGCGTTGCCATGAGCTGTGGTGTAGGTTGCAGACACGGCTCAGATCCTGCATTGCTATGTAGACTGGCAGCTGTAGCTATGATTCGATCCCTAGCTTGGGAACCTTCATATGTGGCAGGTGCAGCTTTGAAAAAAAAAAGCAAAAAAAACTGTATATGTGTGTGTGTGTTGGTGTGTTCCTTGGGTTTATTTTATATGGTACTCATTGTGCTTCCTGGATTAGAGTGAGTGATTTCTTTCCCATGTTAGGGAAGTTTTTGGCTATTATCTCTTCAGATATTTTCTGTGGCCCTTTCTCTCTCTTCTCCTTCTGGTACCCCTATATTACAGATGTTGGTGCATTTAAGGTTGTCCCAGAGTTCTCTTGGACTGTATTCATTTCTTTTCAATCTTCTTTTCTCTTTTCTGTTCCTCATCAGTGATTTTCACTAGTCTGTCTTCACCTCACTTATTCATTCTTCTGCCTCCTGTATTCTGCTATTGGTTCTTTCAAGTAAATTTTTTTTTGGTCTCTTTAGTCTTTTCCATGGTTTCACCCATGGCATGTAGATGTTCCCAGGCAAGGGCTCTAATCAGAGCTGTAGCTGCCAGGCTACGCCACAGCCACAGCAACACGGGATCTGAGCCACGTCCACAACCTACACCACAGCTCATGGCAATGCCAGATCCTTAACCCACTGAACAAGGCCAGGGATTGAACCCGCAACCTCATGGTTCCTAGTCGGATTCGTTAACCACTGAGCCACAATGGGAACTCCTCAAGTAAATTTTTTATTTCAGTTACTGTATTTTGCATTTCTACTTGCTTAATCTTTTCTTTCTTTCCTTTTTTTTTAGGGCCACCCCCGTGGCATATGGAGGTTCCCAGGCTACGGGGTCAAATCAGAGCAACAGCTGCTGGCCTGTACCACAGCCACAGCAACGTAGAATCCAACCCATGTCTGCAAACTACACCACAGCTCACGGCAATGCCAGATGTTTAGCCCACTGAGTGAGGCCAGGACTTGAACCCGCAGTCTAGTGGTTACTAGTCAGATTCGTTTCTGCTGTGCCACAACAGGAACTCCTGCTTGTTTAATCTTTAAATCTTCTATTTCTTTGCTCAGTGTTTCTTGTAATTTATCAATCTTTGCCTTCAGTTTATTTCCAAGATCTTGAATCATCTTTACTATCATTAATCTAAAGCCTTTTTCCTGGAGGTTGGTAATCTCTAGATGACTTAGCATTTTTCTGCCTTTTTTTTTTTCCCTTGTTCCCTTATCTGAGTCATAATTGTCTGCCTTTTCATTTTGCATAGATTTTTGATATGGTCTCCTGTTTGCAGACAATAGGCTTAAGGCCTCTCTTGCTTCTGATATCTGCCCCCCTTGTGGCTAAAGTTGGTACAGAGGTTTGCTGCAGGCTTCCTGATGGGAGGGACAGGTGCCTGCCCACTGGTAGGTGGAGCTGATTTTTCTCTCTCTGGTGGATGGTGCTTTGTCTCTGGGTGAGATTAGAAGCAGCTGTGTACCTGTCTTTAGGCAGCCTATCTGCTGATGGGTGAGGCTGTGTTCCCACCCAGTTTGTTGTTTGGCCTGGGGCATCTCAGCCTTGATGGGTGGGGCCAGACTTTTTCAAAATGTCCACCACTAGAGGAGTTCACTCTGATGATTAGTCCCATGGCCTTTGCTTCTAGTGTCTTTCTGCCACAACGACTCACAGTCACCCCCTCTTTACCCAGGAGATCCTCCAAGAACCACAGGCAGTTCTGGCCCAGATTCCTATGGAGTCTCTGCTTTGCCGTGTGACCCAGGGCACATTAAAGCCTGTGTTCACCTATCAAGAGTGGAGTCTCCATTTCGCCCAGTCCAGTGAAGCTCCTGTGCACAAGCCCTGCTGGCGCTCAACTCCAAATGCTCTGGGGACTCCTCCCCCAATGCCAAATCCCCAGATGTGGGAACCTGATGTGGGGCTCGGAACTCTCACTCCCATGGGTCAAAGTGCTATTAAAAATGTAAGATATGGAGTTCCCGTCGTGTCTCAGTGGTTAATGAATCCGACTAGAAACGATGAGGTTGCGGGTTCGATCCCTGGCCTTGCTCAGTGGGTTAAGGATCCAGCGTTGCCGTGAGCAGTGGTGTAGGTTGCAGACGCGGCTCGGATCCCGCGTTGAGGTGGCTGTGGTGAAGGCTGGCGGCTACAGCTCCTGTTAGACCCCTAGCCTGGGAACCTCCATATGCCGCCGGTGCAGCCCAAATAAGGCAAAAAGACAAAAAAAAAGTAAGATATTATTAAGTACTGTTACTGTGACTGAAGTACAAATACTCCAGAAATTAATATTTATTAGCCTGTGCTTTCTGAGTGCCAGTTAAAGAAAGGAACTTACAACTGTTTTGGCCATCACTTCATTCCAAATACAATTCACAGTGCCTTAAGCATGTATGTTATCTTAATCCTCCACACTTTTCATGTTTGATGGATGAGGGAAGTAAAACAAAGTTTTTTCTAAGAGAGAAGGACAGAGCCAGTATTCAAACTCAGAGTCTGACTGTAGGACTCCCCTTTTCAATCACTGTGTTACACTTCTTCAGAAGCCATGAGGAACACAGGAATAAAAAAGAAAACAGGAGTTCCCATTGTTGCCCAGCGGGTTAAGGATCTTACATAATGTCCATGACGATGAGGGTCCAATTCCTGGCCTCCCTCAATGTGTTAAGGATCTGGCTTTGTTGCCCAAGCTGCAGCATATGTCACAGATGTGACTCAGATCCCACATTGCCATGACTGTAGTGTAGGCTGGCAGCTGCAGTTCCAATTCAACTCCTAGCCTGGGAACTTCCATATGCCAAGAAAGAAAAAATGAATGCCACCCATAAAAATTTATTGACAAAAAATTAAACTTGAAGTAGATTAATCCAGTTCAATCAAACCTCTTACTTACAGGAAATTCAGGAGACAGAGGATTATGTTGAAATAATACTTAGGGGTGCAATCAGCAAATTCAGGAAACTACAAGTTGCAAGGAAAAAAACAAAACTGAGTAAGAAATCAAATCAAATGCAAAGATATCATTTATAAGACAATTTGAGGAGTTCCCGTCGTGGCTCAGTGGTTAACGAATCCAACTAGGAACCATGAGATTGCGGGTTCAGTCCCTGGCCTTGCTCAGTGGGTTAAGGATCCAGCGTTGCTGTGAGCTGTGGTGTAGGTTGCAGACGTGGCTCGAATCTCATGTTGCTGTGGCTGTGGCGAAAGCAAGCAGCTACAGCTCCTGTTAGACCCCTAGCCTGGGAACCTTCATATGCCTCGCGTGCGGCCCTAGATAAGGCAAAAAGACAAAAAAAAAAAAGACAATTTGAGAAATTTAAACACTGCCTAGATATTTGGTAATATTCTTGTGTATGACATAATACTGTAAAACAGCTCTTATCTTTTAGGAATACACTCTGAAACATTCCTGGATGAAATGTCTCAAATTTGCTTCAAAATAAGTCAGTGGGTCATAGTGGGGGCTAAGGGTGGGGAGATGGGTAGTGGTATAGGTGAAAGTTTGGCCATAAGTTGACAGTTATTGAGGTGGATAGTAATCATATGGGGGTTCAACGTACCATTCTTTTTTTTTTTTTGTCTTTTGTCTTTTTAGGGCCACACTCCTGAAGCATATGGAGGTTCCTAGGCTAAGGGTCAAACTGGAGCTGTAGCTGCCGGCCTACATCACAGTCACATCAATGCCAGATCCAAGCCGCATCTGTGATCTGCACCACAGCTCAAGGCAATGTCAAATCCCCAGCCCACTGGGCAAGGCCAAGGATTGAAACCACGTCCTAATGGATACTAGTCGGGTTCATTAACCTCTGAGCCACGGTGGGAACTCCCAATGTACCATTCTACTTTGTGTATGTTTGAAAGGTCCACCATAATGAAAGTGGCATATAATTACACTAGGGAATATTTGGACATATGCCAAGGGTGTGGCCCTAAAAAGCAAACAAACAGACAAACAAACAAAAACCTCTGGCTGTGTCTGTGAAGATGTTTAGTTTTTGAGTTGGTAGACTTAGGTAAGCAGATGGCCCTGCCTATTTTGGTAGGCATCACCCAATCTGTTGAGGGGCTGAATAGAAAAAGGCAGAGAGATACGGTATTTGCACAGGGAAATCTTTGTGTCAGACTGATTTATCTGTACATCTGTCTTGTGCATGCAGAATGGGACTGACACCTTTGGCTCTCCCATTTCTCAGGACTTGGACATGCACCATTGGTTCTCAGGTGTTGGGGCTCAGACTGGAATGTTCTTGGATCTCCAAATTAGAGAGGGCTGATTGCCTCTGGTCTTATCAGACTTTATAATTGTGTGAGCCAATTTATTATAATAAATCTCTTTGTATATATAAGTGTCTCCTAGCGGTTCTGTTTCTTTGGAGAACACTGAGTAATACAGTTCTACAGGAAAGTTTATCAGTTTCCTTTAATCTACCATACATTAAAATTCTTCTCAGCCAAACCCCTCAGGTGATGTGCTCTATTTCCAGCAAGAAGAAAAAAAGGCATTTTTACATGCTTTATTGTGCACAGATTAGGGGAAATATCCAGTAAAAACAAGTGTCAGGCCCCGGCTCAAATCTTAAAACTAAGAATTGAATCCAGATTTTTTTTTTTCCGGTCTTTTTCTTTTTAGGGCTGCACCTGCAGCATATGGAGGTTGCCAGGCTAGGGGTTGAATCAGAGCTGTGGTTGCCGGCCTACACCACAGCCACAGCAATGCAGGATCTAAGCTGCATCTGTGACCTACTCCATAGCTCACAGCAACGCCGGGTCCTTAACCCACTGAGCAAGGCCAGAGATCGAACCCGCATCCTCATGGATACTGTAAGAAATTGGTTTAGCACAGAGGAGAGAAAGATACGAGCAGGGGATACATGCAAAAGGCGGCGATCATGATTTATTGGAGAATTTGGCTCCCGGGCAAGGTTCCGTGACTCTCTGGCATGGAGTCAGGGAAGTCGCTCCCGGGTTGGGGAGCGCAGGGGTTTTTAAGCCTTGTTGGTTCCGGGTCTGGATCAAATTAGGCAAGGGACCACCGTGTCCCTAGGTGATTGGTCGGGGGAAGGCGTTTGGGGGCTTTCGGGGTAGGTGTGGCTTCGCTCGTCCGTTGGCGCGGGTGGGGCCGGTGGCCCATCTTCCCGCGCAGGCTTGTCCGTTCCTCATGGGGTCTGTTTGATATGAAGGGTCTCTTTGCCATTTGGGGGCCCACTACCCGTCCCCGCCGGCCTAACAGATACTAGTCGGGTTCTTTAACCACTGGGCCATGACAGGAACTCTGGAATCCAGATTCAGATTGCACAAGCTGTAGATCAGCCTGTGATTTGAAAGGTTCTTACTGGTAGTCGCTGAATGAACATTAACCTGTCCAAGGCTCAAGATGTTGCCAAAACTCAGCCTCTGTCTGCCAGTGCTGAATAGAAACGTGGAGACAGAGTTTTAGGTGAAGGAGAAGAAGCTGTATTGATTTGTCAGGCAAAGGGGACCACAGCAGGCTAATGTCTTAAAGACTGTGCCCCCTTGGGAGAGACTTGGAGGTGATTTTATAGTTTGGGAGTGAAAAATAGGGCCATTGATAAAGATCAGGGTAGATGAAAGCTTGCATTTTTAGAGTTGGTGTTTAGGTGGTCACAGGGCTGGTTCTGATGATCCTTCTTTTAGAATGCTTCATCAACATCTTCCATTTATTAGGGGTTTCAGTTCTGTGGAAGAACTCAAAGATACTGTTATGTATATTCCTTGAGGAGGAACCAGGTCCCTGCCCCAAGGTTGCACTGGTGTCTCTTGTCTGTTCCTCCCTTGTCTCTGCATCCCCTCCCTTCCCTCATTAGCAACTGTTTGGAACTCAGAGAATTGAAACTGACAGCGCTAATGGCCTGAACCTAGCCAGAACACAGAGTGGGACTTAACCTGGCCTAAACTCAGATTGGGACTTGAACCCATGGTTTTATTTTATTTATTTATTTGTTTGTTTTTGTTTTTTTGCCTTTTCTAGGGCTGCACTGGCGGCACATGGAGGTTCCCAGGCTAGGGGTGTAACAGGAGCTGTAGCCACCGGCCTTCACCACAGCCACAGCAACGCAGGATCCAAGCCGCGTCTGCAACCTACACCACAGCTCACAGCAACGCCAGATCCTTAACTCACTGAACAAGGTCAGGGATCGAACCCACAACCTCTTGGTTCCTAGTCAGATTCGTTAACCACTGAGCCACGACGGGAACTCCATGAGCCTATGGTTTTAATAGAATCACTCACCCAGTGACTGGATTCACAGAGGTTCAGGTTCTTCATGCCTTAGTGCAGAAGGAATTCAGCAAGAGGAAGTAATAGGCAAGAAACAGATTTATTAGGACAGGACACTTCTAAGATGCAAGCGGGCAGGCATGGAAGCTCTGCCCCGAGGATCCGGTGGGCTACAGTTTTATTATCCAGGGGGAGTGGGGTCAGAAAAGACTGCCTATTCCTTTCTGGGAGTAGCAGCTCCTCCTTGGTATCTGGTAAGGTGTGTATTCAAATCAGTAGAAGGGCAGTTCTCAAACTCCTGCCCTTGGTCTGAATCTGAATGCAGGCCTCTTCCCATCACCCACCCAACGACCTGAGGCAGTTCTCAAACTTCCAGTAGTCAAGCAAGCCTGCCTTGTTCTGATGGCTTTTTTGAGCAATTTATTAACTTGCAGTGATCTCCCCAAATCCCCTAGATTTCCCTATTTATGAAACTTTATTGGAACTTCTGTAACTACCTGTGTCTAATCCATCCCTATCAGAATGTTGTAGAGGCTGAAGCCCATTCCCCCCAGAAAAAGAAATGAGAGACACAGAAAATCATGTGTGCCTAGGAGTCCCACAGGGCCCTGTGGAATTTCAGAGACACAAAGAAAACTGAAGCTCCAGCCCTAGCAATTCTTGTCAGTTGCCTTTCCGTTTTTTATTTTGGCTTCTAGAAAGAAAATATTCCTTGTTGTGGAAACATTGATTTCTTTTTTTAGATGCATCAAATTGAACAGAGAGGTTCCCCAGAGTGGAAGTCTCAGGGACAGCTCCGTTCTCAAATGACCAGTTCTGCCGCCATGAAGGCTCTTTATAATAAATGTAGGACAATCGTGGTCTAAGCTGCTTAGTAGTTCCCATCATCTAGGACCTGCTTCTCCCCTGCAGCCAGTGGACAAGGGCAATTATGATGTGATTATGACAGTGATTTGGGACAAGAGCTGATAAGGAGTTTTTGTTTTCAGAAGCAAATAGCTTGTTGGAATTCCATTCCAGTTATCAAGATACTGGATGGGGGAGTTCCTGTCATGGCTCAGTGGTTTGCAAACCCGATTAGCATCCATGAGGACTCGGGTTTATTCCTGGTCTTGCTCAGTGGGTTAAGGATCTGGCGTTACCGTGACTTGTGGTGTAGGTTGCAGACACAGCTTGGATCCCGTGTTGCTGTGGCTGTGGCTGTGGCATAGGCTGGGAGCTACAGCTCCAATTTGACCCCTAGCCTGGGAACTTCCATATGCCACTAGTGCAGCCCTAGGAAAAGGCAAAAAGAAAAAAAAGGAAAACAAGCTAGACTGTAATATAGTTCTCTTGCCCACCCTCCTTCATTTTTGGTTAAAATAGTCCTAGGTGGAGTTCCCGTCATGGCGCAGCAGAAACGAATCCAACTAGGAACCATGAGGTTGCGGCTTCGTTCCCTGGCCTCGCTCAGTGGGTTAAGGATCCGGCATTGCCGTGAGCTGTGGTGTAGGCTGGTGGCTACAGTTCCAATTAGACCCCTAGCCTGGGGACCTCCATATGCTATGGGGGCCATCCTCAAAGAAAAAAAAAAAGAAGAGATACTGGATGTCTTCTGACCTCCTCTTCCAGGGACAGGCTGACCTACCGTGGTATGTTCCTTACTGTTTATCCTGGGGGAGACATAGGTAAAAAAAAATCTAACTGATGTTTCACTTTCTTGAGCCTCACTTTATGCCAGTAGAAATACTGTCCTGGTTATAGTGATTTTAATATGTTTGTCACGTTTTATTATTTATTTATTTTTTGTCTTTTTTTGTCTTTTCAGGGCCTTACCCGCAGCTTATGGAGGTTCCCAGGCTAGGGGTCTAATTGGAGCTGTAGCCGCTGACTGACGCCACAGCCACAGCAATGTGGGATCCCTACACCACAGCTCATGGCAACACCGGATCCTTAACCCACTGAGCGATGCCAGGGATCAAACCCGCAATCTCTTGGTTCCTAGTCGGGTTCGGTAACCACTGAGCCGTGATGAGGACTCCTGATTGTCATATTTTAAAATGCAGTGATACTCTTGGAGAAAAGAAATGAAAAATTCATAAAGTACATTGTTTACTTTAGTGTCTTTAATTTGGGACAACATGGATATTGTATTTCTTATTGTAACAGCAACAAAGGGTATGAACATCCAGATGTCATATAATGATTGCTGGTGAGGATGTGGAAATTGGAATCCTTATACATTTTATATGTCATTGGAGGGAATGTCAAATAGTATAGGCACTTTGAAAAACAGTCTAGCAAAAGTGTAAACTTAATTACCATATAATCCAGTAGTTCCATTCCTGGGTATGTACAGAAGAGAACTGAAGACATATGTTCACCAAAACTTGTACAGAAGTATTTGTAGCAGTATTACTCAAAATACCAAAAATGAAAATAACACAAATGTCCATCAACTGATGAATGGATAAATGTAGTATATTCATACCATGGGATATTATTCAGCAATAAAAATGCCTTAAGTACTGACATATGCTACAGCTTGGATGAACCTCGAAAACATCATGCTAAAAATCAAAGAAGTCAGTTGCAAAGGATCACACATTATGATTCCATTTATAGGGAATATCTAGATGAGGCAAATTTATAGAGACAGAAAGTAGGCTAATGGTTGGCTAGGGCTGTAGGGGGATGGGAGAGATTGAAGGGTGATGCCCAAGGTGGGTGGGATATTTTAGCGGTAATGAAATGTTATAAAATTGATTGTGGTGGTGGATGCCCAAATCTGTAAATAAACTGAAACCAGTTGAAATGGGTAAATTATCTGATATGTGAATTATATCTCCATAAAACTTTTTTTTTTTTTGTCTTTTTAGGGCCGCACTCATGGCATATGGAAGTTCCCAGGCTACAAGTCAAATCGGAGCTACCCCTGCTGTCCTACACCACAGCCACAGCAACATGGGATCTAAGCCACATCTGCGACCTACATTTCAGCTCAGGGCAACACCGGATCCTTAACCCACTGAGCAAGGCCATGAAGCAAACCCACATACTCGTGAATATTGGGATCGTTTCCACTGAGCCATGACAGAACTCTGAAACTTGGTTATCTTTTCTTTTTAGGGCTGCACCTGTGGCATATGAGGGTTCCCAGGCTAGGAGCAGAATCGGAGTTATAGTTGCTGGCCTGCACCACAGCCACATGCCAGATCTGAGCCACATCTGCAAACTATACCACAGCTCATGGCAACACCGGATCCTTAACCCACGGAGCAAGGCCAGGGATCGAACCTGTGTCCCCATGGATGCTAGTCAGATTTGTTTCTGCTGAACCACTTGATGAGAACTCCAAACTTGGTCATTTTTTGTTTGTTTGGCTTTTCTTTTTTTTTTGTCTTTTTGCTTTTTCTAGGGTCATACTCGCGGCATATGGAGATTCCCAGGCTAGGGGCTGAATCAGAGCTGTAGCCACCGGCCAATGCCACAGCCACAGCAACGCAGGATCCGAGCTGTGTCTGCAACCTACACCACAGCTCCCGGCAACGCCGGATCCTTAACCCACTGAGCAAGGCCAGGGATCAAAACCGCAACCTCGTGGTTCCTAGTCGGATTCGATAACCACTGAGCCACAACAGGAACTCACAAACTTGGTCATTTTTAATTCAAATGTCAGGAGTTCCCATCCTGGCTCAGTGGTTAACGAATCCGACTAAGAACCATGAGGTTGCGGGTTCGATCCCTGGCCTTGCTCAGTGGGTTAAGGATCCGGTGTTGCCATGAGCTGTGGTGTAGGTTGCAGACGTGTCTCGGATCCCGCGTTGCTGTGACTGTGGTATAGGCCAGTGGCTACAGCTCCTGTTAGACACCTAGCCTGGGAATCTCCATATGCCGCGGGTGTGGCCCTAGATAAGGCAAAAAGACAAATAATAATAATAATAATAATAATTCAAATGTCAAAGTTACTTACAGCTTCTATATATTAACTTTAACTGCAAAATATCTTCTAATACTGACGAAAATATAATTCTCTATACCAGTTCAATTAATTTAGTTATCAATTACAACTTATCTTGAGATATTCACCATAAAGAAATACTATTTAGTGTCCATGATGATGTGTGTTCGATCCCTGGGCTCGCTCAATGAGTTAAATGATCCAGTGTTGCTGTGAGCTGTGGTGCAGGTCACAGACGCCACTTGGATCTGGCATTGCTGTGGCTGTGGTGTAGCATTCAGAAATAAGTTGCATTTTTGTATACTAAGAATAAAATGTTAGAAAATGAGCACAAAAATACAGTGACTTAAAATTGCACCCCAAAAAATCAAATACCTGGGAATAAACCTGACCAAGGAGGTGAAAGACTTATATGCTGAAAACTATAAACATTAATCAAAGAAATTAAAGAGGATTCAAAGAAAAGATATTCCATGCTCCTGGGTTGGAAAAATTAATATTGTAAAAATGGTCATACTACCCAAACAATACACAGATTCAGTGCAATCCCTATCAAATTACCCATGACATTTTTCACAGAACTAGAACAAACAATCCAAAAATTTATATGGAACCACAAAGACCCGGAATTGCCAAAGCAATCCTGAGGAACAAAAACTAAGCAGGAAGCATAACTAACTCTCCCAGACTTCAGGCAATATTATAAAGCCACAGTAATCAAGGCAGTGTGGTACTGGTATGAAAACAGACAGACCAATGGAACAGAACAGAGAACCCAGAAATAACCCAGATGCCTACAGTCAATTAATCTTCAACAAAGGAGGCAAGAATATAAAATGGGAAAAAGGCAGTCTTTACATCAAGTGGTGCTGGGAAAACTGGACAGCTACATGTAAATCAATGAGACTGGAACCATGCACAAAAACTCAAAATGGCTTACAACTTAAATGTAAGACAAGACAGCATCAAACTCCTAGAAGAGAACATAGGAAAAACATTCTCTGATATCAACCTTACAAATGTTTTCTCAAGTCAGTCTCCCAAAGCATCAGATATAAAGGCAAAAATAAACCAATGGAACCTAATCAAACTGACAAGCTTTTGCACAGCAAAGGAAACCATTAAAAAAAAAAAAAAGACAACTCACAGAATGGGAGAAAATAGTTTCAAATGATGTAACTGACAAGGGCTTAATCTCTAAAATATATAAACAACTTACACAACTCAACAGCAAAAAAGCCAACAACCCAATGGAAAAATGGGCAAAAGACCTGAACAGACATTTCTCCAAAGAAGATACACAGATGGCCAACAAGCACATGAAAACATGCTCAACATCACTGATTATTAGAGTAATGCAAATCAAAACTACTATGAGGCACCACCTCACACCAGTGAGAATGGCTGTCATTAATATGTCCACAAATAACAAATGCAGGAGAGGATATGGAAAAAAGGGAACCCTCCTTCACTGTTGGTGGGAATGTAAATTGATACAACCAATATGGAAAACACTACGGAGATACCTGAGAAAACTATTCATAAAACTACCATATGGCCCAGCAATCCCACTCCTCCTGGGCACATACCCGGACAGAACTTTCCTTGAAAAAGACACATATACCCACATGTTCATTACAGCACTATTCACAATAGCCAAGACAAATGTCCATTAACAGATGATTGGATTAAGAAGAGGTGGTATATATACACAATGGAATACTACTCAGCTATAAAAATGAAAATAATGCCATTTGCAGCAACATGGATGGAACTAGAGACTCATAAGTGAAGTAGGTCAGAAAGAGAAAGACAGATGCCATATGACTTCACTTATATCTGGAATCTAATATAGGGCACAAATGAACCTTTCCACAGAAAAGAAAAATCATGGACATGGAGAAAAGATTTGTGGTTGTCAAGAGGGAGGGGGAGGAAGTGGGAGGGACAGAGAATTTGGGGTTAATAGATACAAACTCTAGCCTTTGGAATGGGTAAGCAATGGGATCCTGCTGTATAGCACTGGGAACTATGTCTGGTCACTTGTGAGGAAGCATGATAATGTGAGAAAAAAGAATGTATACATGTATGTGTGACTGGGTCACTTTGCTGTGCAGCAGAAAATTGACAGAACACTAAATCTGCTATAATGGAAAAAATTAAAATCATCATAAAAAATTAAAAAATATGACACAAGGAAGATAAAATCTGCAAATCTAGATGATAAAATGGATTACTATGAAGAAAAAAATTTACAGCTGGCCAGAAAGTGTTTCCACTTAGAGCAGAGGGTTTTATTGGTTTCCATTCCCCTCACTCTAACCCCCAGGACCTGCATCAAACCACCCCAAATCTACCTTTAGTTCTGCAGCTTCATCCTGTCAGGACCATGTCAAAAGAGGCTTAATTTGATCTGGTGTTGCTGTGAGCTGTGGTGTATGTCAACTATATATATGACATAGTATCATCAGAAAGTTACTTAAAAATTCGTCAAAATAATCACACTAAACCTATAAATTCAGAGAGTTTCTATCTTTACACTGATCAGTCTTCCCATTCTGGAATACAGTATTGTTATTTGTCTTTTTGTCATTTTAGGGCCACACCTGCGGCATGTGGAGGTTCTCATTCTAGGGGTCTAATCGGAGCTGTAACTGCCTGCCTACGCCTACGCCACAGCAACACGGGATCCGAGCCGAGTCTGAAACCTACACCACAGTTTGATGACAACGCCGGATCCTTTACCCACTGAGCAAGACCAGGGATCGAACCCGCAACCTCATGGTTCCTAGTTGGATTCGTTTCCGCTGCACCACGACGGGAACTCCCTTACTGATTTAAGTTTGATACCAAAATTTATACCATTTAAGATGCATCTAAATTTCAGATATTAAATACATTTTAAATATCCATCTGAAAATAGGTGAAAGAGGGAGTTCCCATAGTGACTCAGCAGAAATGTATCAGACTAAAATCCATGAGGATGCAGGTTTGATCAATCCCAGGCCTAGCTCAGTGGGTTAAGGATCCGGCTTTGCCATGGGCTGTGGTGTAGGTCGCAGATGTGGCTTGGAACCCATGTTGCTATGGCTGTGGCGTAGGCTGGCAGCTGTAGCTCTATTTCTACCCGTAGTCTGGGAACCTCCATATGCCAGGTGTGAGCCCTAAGACCAAAAAAAAAAAAAAAAAAGTGAAATAGAATTCAAGTAGAGTGGGATATCCCTCACTATAGTAGTAACATAAAAAAATACTTTGGGATAATCATCAAAATAAGTCAAGTAGCATCAGCCCTCATTAATCATTCTGTACTTGGGAAGTCATTTTCTTGCTACAATTTATTTGTAACTCCAAAATCAAAAATCCATGCTTCCAAGAGGTCCCCTTGTGGCTCAGCGGTTAGAGAACCCGACTAGCATCCGTGAGGACGTGGGTTCGATCCCTGGCCTCGCTCAGTGGGTAAGGAAATGGCGTTGCTATGAGCTGTGGTGTAGGTCTCAGATGTGACTTGGATCCCATGTTGCTGTGACTCTGGTGTAGACTGGTGGCTACAGCTCCGATTGGACCCCTAGCCTGGGAAACTCCATATGCTGCGAGTGCGGCCCTAAAGAGACCAACAAAATAAATAAATAACATGGCATAGCGGTTAACGAATCTGGCTAGGATCCATGAGGTTGCGGGTTCGATCCCTGGCCTTGCTCAGTGGGTTGAGGATCTGGCGTTGCTGTGAGCTGTGGTGTAGTTCACAGACCTGGCTCGGATCCTGCATTGCTGTGGCTGTGGTGTAGGCCAGCGGCTACAGCTCCGATTAGACCCCTAGCCTGGGAACCTCCACATGCCGCGGGTGCGGCCCTAGAAACGACAAAAAAAGGCTAAAATAAAAAAATTCATGCTTCCATGGTTATACATGGACTGCACATGCTTTAGAGCAGCAAAAAAATTGTCACCTGATGTTCCCAGCTAAGGTAGAACAAAGTGACACTGTCCCTTGCTTCAGATCTCATCAGGTAAACAAATGTCCTTTCCAAGGCCAATTTAGTGCAAAATTTTTTGCTTCGGGGTGATGAATTAGTTGTTTAAAATGGCTCCCAAGGAGTTTCCTTGTAGCTCAGCGGGTTAAGGATCCAGCATTGTCAGTGTTGTGGCTCTGCTCACTGCTGTGGCATGGGTTTCATCCTGGCCTGGGAACTTCCACATGTGACTAGCAGTCAAAAAAATAAATAAAATGCCCCCATGTATAGTGCCAGCTAGTATCTCTAAAGCTAGAAGGCTGTGATGTGCCCTTTAGAGAAAATACATGTATTCAAAGACATTTGTTCAGTCATACATTATAGTGCTATTGGTTGTGATTTCAATGTTAAGCAAAACAATATTCAGTAATGTGATTTTAGACTGAAAACACACATACGCACTGGTGAGATGATGACAAAATTGTGACCAGAGACTCATAGGAATGTAACCCTCTATCCCTCCAGGAAGCAATGGTTCCCTAGTCACTAATTCAGGGTCCACAGCAACTTTAAGGACCTAACTACTGAGAGTAACAAGAATCTACTGCACTTGACATGTAGAGCCTTTGCTATTATCCTTTTGTAAGCTGAATCTTTTTTTTCTTTTTTAGCTTTTTAGGGCTGTACCTGTGCCATATGGAGATTCCCAGGGTAGGGGTCCAATAGGAGCTACAGCTGCTGGCCTAGGCCACAGCCACAGCAACAAGGGATCTGAGCCGTGTCTGCAGCCTACACCACAGCTCACAGCAACACCAAATCCTTAACCCACTGAGTGAGGCCAGGGATCGAACCCGCAACCTCATGGCTCCTAGTCGGATTCATTTCTGCTGCACCACGATGGGAACTCCTATAAGCTGAATCTTATATACTAACCTTACTCAAAAGATAGGAAATAGGCGTTTCCTAAAAAGTAAAAAAACAAAAACAAAAACAAATATATATATACACACACATACATATATAGGAAATATATGAAACTAAACTTTTAGAGGAAAAATTCAGATAAATTTTTGGTTCAGATAAATGGAGCACTACCATGATCTTGCATAGAAAATAGTAAATGCTTCAAAATTTCTCATCAAATTTATACCTCTTATTTTGTGGATCTGGATCTACAAGAATTTTCACATTAAATAAAGACCAATATCAGACATAGTTTTCTATCTAAACTCATAGTAAATTATTTTAAACCCCAAAATTCTGCAATAAATAGCTTAAGCTTTAAAAGATACCAAATTGTGCAAAATGCAGCAGTACTGAGAGCATGTATACTTTATGGGAGAAAGAAGGGTGGGCAAGAGAAGCATATTAGTCTAGTCTGTTTTCTTTTTTTTTTGGTCTTTTTGCCTTTTCTAGGGCCGCACTCGTGGCATATGGAGGTTCCCAGGCTAGGGGTCTAATCGGAGTTGTAGCCGTCAGCCTACACCACAGCCACAGCAACACGGGATCCAAGCTGCGTCTGTGACCCACACCACAGCTCACGGCAACACTGAGCAATGCCAGGGATCGAACCCGCAACACCTCATGGTTCCTAGTCCCATTTGTTAACCACTGAGCCACGATGGGAACTCCAGTCTAGTCTGTTTTCTATTCGTGCTGCAGTGCTTCTTTATAATGGTAATCAGATCAAATAGCTTTTTCTTCATATCATTTTTTTTCACATAAAAATGAAGTAATGACCTGTAGTGGAATAAACTTGTGGAATTAAAGGATGCTGATCTAAAGCTGGCATTGGGAGGAGTTCCCTGGTGGTGCAGCAGGTTAGGAATCAGGCATTGTTAACAGCTGTGGCATGGGTTCAATCTCGGCCAACTTCTGCATGCATCTGGCACAGCCAAAAACAACAAAAAACCAAACTGGAGGTGAGACATGCCTGTAGCGGGAGCACTCACAACCTGCCATGCATTAAATTACTTCAAACAAGATGCAGGCCTACATCTGGACAGGAAAGTGATGACTGTTTTACAATCTAGCAGGAAGAAAACTTCTCTCTGACCAAGGACAGCCAAGCCAATCAGAAACTAATCACTCCAGGTGGCTGACAAGCACATGTAAAAATGCTCAACATCACTAATTATGAGAGAAATGCAAATAAAAACTACAGTGAGGTACTACTTCACTCACACCAGTCAGAATGGCCATCATTAACAAATCAACAAATAACAAATGCTGGAAAGGGTGTGGAGAAAAGGGAACCCTCCTTTACTGTTAGTGGGAATGTAAATTGGTATAACCACCACGGAAAACAGTAGGAAGGTACCTCAGAAAACTAAATATAGAACTACCATATGATCCAGCAAGCCCACTCCTGGGGATATATCCAGACAATACTTTCATTGAAAAATACACATGTACCCCCATGTTCAAGCAGCACTATTCAAAATAGCCAAGACATGGAAACAACCTAAATGTCCATTGACAGATGAATGGATTAACAAGATGTGGTATATATACACAATGGAATACTACTCAGCCATAAAAAGAACAAAATAATGCCATTCGTAAACAACATGGATGGAACAAGAGACTCTCATACTAAGTCAGAAAGAGAGATAAAAACTCTATATCACTTATATGTGGAATATAAAATATGGCAGAAATGAACTTATCCACAGGAAAAAAAACCCTGAAAACTCATGGACATGGAAAACAGCCTTATGGCTGCCAAGGGGGATGGGGAGGGAGTGGGATGGAATGGGAGTTTGGGGCTAGTTAATGCAAACTACTACATTTAGAATGGAGGTCCTGTTGCATAGCTCAGGGAACTATATCCAATCACTTGTGATAGAACATAATAGAAGATGCTACGAGAAAAAGAACATATATATGTATGACTGGGTAAATTTTGTTGTACAGCAGAAATTGACAGAATATTGTAAATCAACTACACCAAAAATAAAAAGAAACTATAATGACTCAACCAGTGAGAAGCCTCTTCCTGCAATGGACTGCATATTCAAGCCCTTCCCAAGGTCCCCCACCCCATGCTCTATAAAAAGCAAGCTCCTGTTCCTGGTTCTCTGGACTTGCCTGTGGTTTGCCATAGTTTGCCTGTTCCAAATTCCAATTCCTCTGGCTATTCTCAAACTCATTTTTGCTAGTACAGCAGCTGCTTACTGTATTATTGAAGGTGACAAACTCAATCTAGTACCCACCAGGGTTTAGCCTTACATTTAAACAGTGTTATTAGACTGGTTTCACACTGCAAACACCTACACGTTAACATTTACAAGACAAAACAGTTAAAAATCCTTTGTTACACTGGCATTTGGCTTAAAATGAAAATGAGCTTCCACTGCTTTTAAAACATAGAAAGTATTTTTATTATCAGAGTATTCACAATTTGCAACTCATATCAATGTCTATATCTAAATTTAACTGTTTCCTTTTCAGCCAACTTCTTTATTCACTACTTGTACTTTTCTGTTTGTGCCCTTCAAATCTGTCCACCTTCTGGCCCAACGACTCCATATGCCGCTGGCAGCCAAAAAAAAAAAAACACAACAAAACAAAACTCTCCCCCCTGATGCATCACTGGGTTCCCTTGCCTTCTGCTTGCGTTCAATAGGAGAATCAACAGTACATGGAAAATAATGAGATACACATAAATAACATGACACACAAATGTTCTTATTCTCTCAATTTATATAACTTCCATACAAGGCCTAAACTTACTTTTCATTTATTATTATTATTATTTTTTTAGGGTTGCAGCTGTGGCATATGGAAGTTCCCAGGCCAGGAGCTCAATCAGAGCTGCAGCTGTGGGCCTATACCACAGCCACACCCACACAAGATCCAAGCCACATTTGCAGCCTATGCTGCAGCTTGAGGCAACACCAGATCCTTAACCCACTGAGCAAGGTCAGAGATCAAACCCACATCCTCAAGGATACTGTATCAGGCTTTTAACTCACAGAGCCACAGTGGGAATTCCCTAAACTTCCTTTTTAGATTAAGACTCTCCAGAAAATTTCCTTCTCATTAAACAAACCCACATAAATGATTAAATGAAAATAGATTTAGTTCACTCCAACCCTAGGTTAGGTTAGGTTTTTCTTGTTAGTATATGAACAAGCGGTAGTTAGCTTTAAAAGAAACTAGAGACTGAGAGATATTTTACCCTAAATTTAACCAATCAAAACAAATTTTTAAAAATCCTTATTAACGACTGGAAAGAATCCAAGTAGGTCTTTTCCTATCTATTTTTAAAGGACTACTTGTAAAAATATTTGATAAAGAAGCCAATGACAGGTACATTCCACATTAAAGGGTCTCAACATTGCTCACAACAGATAATCTAGTGAACGTTATTTACAGTTTCAACTCAAGAGAATGCAAAACTATACTGAGCACCCATTAAAAAAAAAATGAAACAAAACCAAAAAAATCATTAACAATGACAAGAAAATCAATGACTCCTGATTTTTAAGATGATCATTTTTTACTAAGAACCTAAGTTTCAATGGAACAAAACTCTGGAAAGGAGAATCAATTTTAGACCTCATTCCATAGAACTTTAGCTTCTGAAGTGAAAACACATAACTAGTGCATGTGAAATAAAAAAATGTATATTCTATATATATTCATAAAAGAAACGTTTTAGTTCAAGAAATTAAAAGCCTGATGAAAGAATGGAATTATCTTGGGACTGCCTAATAGTAATGCTTAGCTCTTACTGTGTTAATATCATGAATATACATGAACTATTAAAACAATTTGCTATAGTCAATAGACAACTCTGTCCTACATTTATGTTTATTAAAAACCGAAAACAAAAGCTGTACAAAAAGTAGTCGGACCCCCCTCTGAAACAGTAATCTTGAGAGACATTATCGCCTAGGACCGCCTCTTCCTCTGCCTCGGCCACGTCCTCTTCCTCTTCCTCTGCCTCGGCCTCTTCCGGCAACTGAAGGAAAATATAAGCAAAGATAAATTCTCTTCTGTGCTGATGCCTGGTCAACACAAACAGCATATGCAATAAAGAAAATTTTAATTCAGAATCACCCTTTCATTATCATACAGAACCAAGAGCCAATTAGCCTACTAATACTGTAATATTTGTTTCATTTAATTTTATTTACTGAAAAATTGTTGTTTTACTTTTTTAATATTTATTTATTTATTTGTTTGTTTGTTTGTTTGTTTTGCTTTTTAGGGCTGCATCCACAGCATATGGAAGTTCCCAGACTAGGGGCCTAATCAGAGCTGTTGCTGCGGCCTACGCCAGAGCCACAGCAACACAAGATCCAAGCCGCATCTGTGACCTATACCACAACTCATGGCAACGCCAGATCCTTACCCCACTGAGCAAGGCCAGGGATCAAACCCACAACCTCATGGTTCCTAGTCAGATTCATTTCTGCTGCACAACGGGAACTCACTTTTTTAATATTATGCCTCAAATTCACCACAAAATGAAACACAAATGATTTGAATCTCATACAAGATGAAAGAGACATCATCTTAACGGACAGAACATGATCACTATATGCCAGATTTTTTTGTTACTGAATAGAATCCAAGCACGCTAATCCAAAGTCAAGAAAGTTTAAAATATAATAACATCAAATAACAATTTCACGACTTTCAAAATCTTATCTGATCAAATCATAACCTACTACTTTAATCCAATAACAATATTCCCATCACCTGGTCATCCTAAAGGCTACCTGAATATCAGTGACAGAAAACTCACCTCCCAGATGAACTTTACATTTTCAGACATTTATGAATATTTAAAAAATCCTGACATCTCTACTCATTCTTCCTAGTCTTACCATTCAAAGCAATAACATAAGTCAAAGATTTCTCTTAAAACAAGGAAATTAACCACATTTACCTCCAACTCCCTCTGAAATACTACTCATGATAAAATGGTAAATACTGGAGTTCCTGTCATGGCTCAGCGGTTAAGGAACCTGACGAACATCCATGAGGACGCAGGTTCTAATCCTGGCCTTGCTCAGTGGGTTTAGGATCCTGCGTTGTTGTAAGCTGAGCTGTGGGTTGCAGACACAGCTCAGATCCTGCACTGCTGTGGCTGTGGTGTAGGCCAGCAGCTGTAGCTCTAATTCCACCCCTAGCCTAGAAACCTCCATATGTCTAGGGTGTGGCCCTAAAAAAAAGCAAAAACAAAAAACAAACAAAAAGAGGTAAATACTCACAAGGAAAAAACAAACGAACGAACAAACAAAAAAAGTGACTGAAAGACATTGAAGGAGAAGGGTTTCAGATTTGAAAACACCTGCAATATGGATCAGAGTAAAAGAACACTGGGGATCAAGCCAGTGTTTTTCAAACCATGCACAAAGGGACAAGAAGTAAGAACATCAGTTTTTTTAATAGCAACACCAGGAACTGTAACACTATAGGTACTCATGGCAAATAATGCAATTAAAACAAAGCAACCAACCTGTGTTGTCTGCAAATATAAACATATCTTGAATAGTGGATTAGGGTATAAACACACAACACACCATACATAAAAAAAACGTTCATAATCCTTCAAACTTACCAGCTTCCCTTTTTTTAGATTTCACCTTCGGTTCAACATCCACAAGTAGTGTATCCAGAGGTAAGCTGTCTGGCAGAATAAAATATCGAATGTTATTTCCTCGAATACTCAGTGTTTCCAGCTGTACTGGTTCTCTGTTCTTCAGGGTCATTTTCACAGCTTTAAGATGTGTATTCATGCTGACATCTACACCTAGAGAGAAAAAGAGGGCAATTATTAGTATAAGGAAGGCAATCACGTAATCTACTAAGTCAAAGGAAGTTCCCTTGTGGCATAGCAGGTTAAGGATCCAGTGGTGCCACAGCTGCAGTGCAGGCCACAAGTGCAGCTCGGGTTCAATCCTGGGCCCAGGAACTTCTGAGGCCGGAGCCTCGGCCAAAAAAAATACACTATCAAGTTTCAATCAATACCCTCTTACAGAAGAGTACTATCTGTTCTGCTACAGTGCAAGTTTCTGTGATATACTACTACAATTATGGGAGTTCCCATTGTGGCTCAGAGGTTAACAAACCTGACTGGCATCCATGAGGACACAGGTTCAGTCCCTGGCCTTGTTCAGTGGGGTTAAGGCTCTAGTGCTGCCGTGAACTGTGGTGTAGGTCATTTCATGGCTCAGATCCCATGTTGCTGTGGCTGTGGTGTAGGCCGGCAGCTGTAGCTCCAATTGGACCCCTAGCCTGGGAACCTCCATAGGCTGTGGGTATGGCCCTAAAAAGACAATAATAATATAATAATAATAATAATAATAATACAATTAGTACAATTTAGTACAACTAGTAATGATGTCAGTATAAACCAGAAGTCTTTCCTTCACTCTATTTTCCCTAGCTTGCTGTTTTGCAGTTACAAAGCCATGGAGAAACCCAGACCGGTACACCTGCCTTATTCTGACGATCCCTATGTATCCTCCTCCCATGTCAGCACAGACAATGCTTACTGTGTGGTCTCTCCATGTCTCCGTAACTTCCTTACACCCCATTCCACCAAGCTATCTTCATTTCCGGTTAAAATAGTCTTAGGTGGAGTTCCTGTCATGGCTCAGCAGAAATGAATCCAACTAGGAACAATGAGGTTACAGGTTCGATTCCAGGCCTTACTCAGTGGGTTAAGGATCCAGCATTGTCGTGAGCTGTGGTGTAGGTTACAGATGCGGCTCAGATCCCGCTTTGCTGTGGCCGTGGCATAGGCTGGCAGCTGTAGCTCCAATTCGACCTCTAGCCTGGGAACCTCCATATGTCGCAGGTGTGACCCTAAAAAGCAAAAACTAAACAATTTTTTTTTGTTTTGTCTTTCTGCCTTTTCTAGGGCCGCACTTGCGGCATATGGAGATTCCCAGGCTAGAGGTCTAATCGGAGCTATAGCCTGCGGCCTATGCCACAACCACAACAACACAGAATCTGAGCTGCGTCTGCGACCTACACCACAGCTCACGGCAACACTGGATCCTTAACCCATTAAGCGAGGCCAGGGGTCGAACCTGAAACCTCATGGTTCCTAGTCGGATTCGTTAACCACTGAGCCACTACAGGAACTCCTCAAAAAAATTTGAAAAATCCAGCATCGCCATGAGCTGTGGTGTAGGTCAGAGACGCAGCTCGGATCTGGCATTGCTGTGGCTCTGACGTAGGCCGGCAGCTGTAGCTCCGATTAGACCTCTAGCCTGGGAACCTCCATGTGCCGTGGGTACAGCCCTAAAAAGACAAAAAAAGAAAAATAAAAAAATAAAAACAATTTAAAAAATAAAAATAAATAGTCCTAGGAAGTTCCCGTTGTGGCTTAGCGGAAACAAACCTGACTAGTATCCATGAGGATTCGGGTTCGATCCCTGGCCCCCACTTAGTGGGTTAAGGATCTGGTGTTGCCGTGAGCTGTGCTCTAGTTCACAAATGCGGCTGGGGTCTGGCATTGCTGTAGCTGTGGCTGCCACCTGTAGCTCCTATTAGACCTCTAGCCTGGGAACTTCACACACCTCAGGTTTGGCCCTAAAAAGGAAAAAAAAAGTCCTATATGTACTATGGTGTTCTTATTAGTAGGAAACTGACATGTCTTGTGTCTTTTGAACCATGCTTTAAAACAAAGGATGCTATTGTTTTTAATACTTGGATTACTAAGTGGCACAGATTTTGAATGGTCTGCCTCAAACGGTATTTCCCATTAAGGTGTTATTTTTAGTATGAGACTTTACAAAATAAAAGCATTATTTTCTAGGATGACTATATGGCATTACAGTAGGAACACGCAATTATTGGAGCCTTTATCAGTATGTCTCAATAAGTGGGATAACTAAAGATCTAGTTAATTTCTGTCCCTAGAAAGGCCATAAAATATGAACCCTCTCAACATCACCTCAAATTCACTGAACTTATTACTACTAATCCTCTGTCCTCTTCTTTCCCAAAATGAATATACCTTTTTTTTTTTTTTTTTGCCTTATCTAGGGCCGCACCCGTGGCATATGGAGGTTCCCAGGCTAGGGGTCTAACAGGAGCTGTAGCTGCTGGTCTCTGCCACAGTCACAGCCACATTGGATCTGAGCCGCGTCTGCAACCTATACCACAGCTCACGGCAACGCCGGATCCTTAACCCACTGAGCAAGGCCAGGGATCGAACCCGCAACCTCATGGTTTCTAGTCGAATTCATTAACCACTGAGCCACGACGGGAACTCCAGAATATACTTTTTTTTTTTAAATGGCCACACCATCGGAGTTCCGGTTGTGGCTCAGCAGAAATGTATCTGACTAGCATCCATGAGGACACAAGTTCAATCCCTGGCCTTGGAGTTCCTGTCGTAGCTCAATGGTTAACGAATCCGACTAGAAACCACGAGGTTGTGGGTTCAATCCCTGGCCTTGCTCAGCGGGTTAAGGACCCGGCGTTGCCATGAGCTGTGGTGCAGGTTGCAGACTTGGCTCAGATCCTGCGTGGCTGTGGCTGTGGCAAAGGCCGGCAGCTACGGCTCCTGTTAGACCCCTAACCTGGGAACCTCCACATGCCGCAGGTGCGGCCCTAGATAAGGCAAAAATGACCAAAAAAAACACAAAATAACAAAAAAACCCTGGCCTTGATCACTGGGTTAAGGATACAGCGTTGCCATGAGCTGTGGTGTAGGTCGCAGACGTGGCTCAGATCTGGTGTTACTGTGGCTGTGACATAGGCCAGCGGATACAGCTCCGATTCAACCCCGAATCCGGGAACCTACATATGCTGTGGGTGCGGCCCTAAGATGATTAATGTCTGCACCCACGGCAACCCAGATCCTTTAACCCCTGTGCCAGGCTGGGGATCAAACCTGTGCCTCTGTAGTGACTTGAGCCACTGCAACTGGCTTCTTAACCCACTGTGCCACAGTGGAAACTCCTTTGTATTCCCCAAATTAATACACTTTTTCTTTTTGGTCATTTTAGGGCTGCACCTGTGGAGGTTCCCAGGCCAGGGGTCAAATCAGAGCTGTAGCCGGTGACCTACACTACAGCCACAGCCACATGGGGTTTGAGCTAGATCTGTGACCTACACCATAGTTCATGGCAATGCTGGGTCCTTAACCCACTGAGCAAGGCCAGGGATTGATCCTGCGTCCCCATACTAGTCAGATTCGTTTCTGCTGAGCCACTATGGGAAATCCCAAATTAATACTTTTGATATATTCCATCTTATTGGGGGAACTTGGTACAACAAGGAGGGAGAAAACAGTAAAATTTATGAGCTCTTCCTATGTTCCAGGAAGTGCACACTAAGGCATTTTAGTTTAATCCTCCATGTCCCTTTGGTAGATAGTTTGATTATTCCTAATGTTAAGGGCTAAAAATACATATTCATATAGAATACAGAAACTTGTAACTGAAGTTGACAGTGGGGGAGGGAATTTTGGATTTTTACTAGACTTTGCTCCCCCAATTTACTGAAATTTTCCTCCTGGGAGATAATTTATTAAGTATATACTGTATGTGAGGCAAACTTTGCATTGCATTATTTTTGTGCATGTCTTCCATCACTAGATTTTCCTAAAAAGCAAGAAGAATACTGCTTCTCTCATAACATGTAACAGAGAGCTCAGAAGACAGCATTACTGAATTTTAACAGGACACAAATTACATTTCCTCAAATGTGATCACAATGTATCAAAACCCTATACTAGGTAGACTGACTTCCTCTCACAGCAAGGGTGTTGCAAAGTTCCAGGAAACCCACATGTATCAGTTTAATGCTATGTATTTCTCATTTACTCATATGCTGGATCTACACGTGAAAGTATTATTTAGTACTGTGAGTGAAGAATCACAGTGGATTTAAATATAAAACTAGGAGTCCCTGTTGTGGTGCAGTGGAAACGAATCCAACTAGGAACCATGAGGCTGCAGGTATGATCCCTGGCCTCCCTCAGTGGGTTAAGGATCCGGAGTTGCTGGGAGCTGTGGTGTAGATCACAGATGTGGCTCGGATCCTGCACTGCTGTGGCTGTGGCATAGGCCAGTGGCTACAGCTCTGATTAGACCCCTAGCCTGGGAACCTCCGTGGGTTCCCAAAAAAAGACAAAGAAAAGAACGTTAAAATCTAACAGAGGTTGCAAAATTCTAGAAAAGTAGTATGTACTTTGGAAGACAACAATATTTCAGGGGACACATATAGGCAAAAGTAGAAAAAAAAACATAAAGGAAGAAAACAGTGGTCAAACATAGAAGAACCCAAGGAATCTAGTTCGATCTTAGCACAGGAACTTAAGGTGAGATTTAAGTAAAAAGGTCAATGAAATAATCCAGACAGAAGGAATTATATTTGTACTTTATAACAGTCATTAACCAAAGAATTCTGGCCTGCAAGTGAAAGAAAGTGTTAAAGCACATTCTAATGTCCATACCTGTGATTGTTCCATGGACCTGTGTTCCATTCTTTAATTCAATGGTTACAGTTTCATGACTCAATTTCATCAAAAATCTATAAAGACAGTAGGAATAAAATAAATTTTCACTTTTAGCACTTTAAAACATGTATTATGTCAAATGGATAAACTTCTAGATCTGAAAACCTACTATAGATGCATCAACTCCTATTAATAATGCACATAACAATTTGAGCTTTCCTTGAATAATATCCTTAACAGAAATAGTCTCTTGGGTCATTTCTGATTCCCTAAGCCATCAAACAACTGAACCTCCAACTCATACATATAGATCCTAAAGTCACTATAAGCCACAAAATTGAAATCAAGAAGTTATACGGATAAAGGTGGTCAAAAAGCACAAGCTTCCAGTAATAAGTAAAACTGGGGATGGAATGTGCAACATGATGGCTATAGTTAACATTGCTGCGTGGTATATTTGAAAACTGCTAAGAGACTAGATCCTAAAAGTTTTCATCATGAGGAAAAAACACATTTTTCTTTTTTTTTTGTGTGTGTACATGACTTGATGGACTCATGTACATACACTTACTGTGATGGACAAATTTACTGTGATAATCATTTCACAATAAGTCATGCTGTATACCTTAAACTTACATAGTGTTGTATGTCAATTATTTATTTCTCAATGAAACTGAAAAAAAATGATAAATTATAATTAGTATTGGAGTTCCACTGTGGCACAACGGGATCAGTGCCATCTCTGGAGTGGGATGAAGGTTCAATCCCAGCCTGGCATAGTGGGTTAAGGATGTGAATTGCGACAACTGCAGCTCAGATCTGATCCCTGGACTGGGAATTCCATATGCTGCAGGGTGTCCAAAAAAGGAAAAAAATCCAATTCATAATTACACTTATTTTACATGTATAAGTAAGGTGTCTGGGAGTTCCCATCGTGGCTCATCAGATACAAATCCGACTAGGAACCATGAGGTTGTAGGTTCGATCCCTGGCCTTGCTCGGTGGGTTAAGGATCCGGCGTTGCCCTGAGCTGTGATGTAGGTCACAGATGTGGCTCGGATCTCACATTGCTGTGGCTATGGTTTAGGCTGGCGGCTACAGCTCCGATTAGACCCCTAGCTTGGGAACCTCCATATGCCACGGGTGTAGCCCTAAAACGACAAAAGACAAAAAAAAAAAAAAGTCTCATTTTCTAACCCTCCTCCAGGTATGCGGTGATACTCTTCTAGACAATTTTATGCGCAAACATAAGCACTTATATATAAAATTTACATAAATTGAGCCATATGTCAATCGTTTCTGTAAGTTTTAGTTCTCATTTAGCAGTTTTTTGGGTTTTTTTTTTTTTTTTTTTGCATTTTTAGGGCTGCGCCAGCAGCATATGCAGGTTCCCAGGCTAGGAGTCCAATCGGAGCTGTAGCCAAAGGCTTATGCCACAACCACAGCATTGCAGGATGAGCTGCGTCTGCGACCTACACCACAGCTCACAATAACGCCAGATTCTTAACCCACTAAGTGAGGCCAGGGATCAAACCTGCATCCTCATGGATGTTAGTCAGATTCGTTTCTGCTGAACCACAATGGGAACTCCTCACTTAGCCGTTTTTATGACGTTTATACAAATCTCCAACAAATTCATTTATGCAAATCTTCACTAACACTAACTGTGGTGGCCTTGTGATCAGGAATCCAGCGTTGTCACTGCTGTGGGGCAGTTGAACTTTAGCCCAGAATTTCCACATGCCACAGGGGCAGCAAAGAAGGGGAATAAAAAGGACTGCCATCTATGAATAAAAAGAACGAATTACTGATAGAAGTCACAATGTGTATGAATCTCAAAAACAGGCTGAGTGAGGGAGTTCCCTTGTGGTACAACGGGTTAAGGATTTGGCACTGCCACTACAGCTGTCTGGGTTGCTGCTGTGGCGAGGGTTCCATCCCTGGCCCAGGAACTTCCACATGCATTAGGTGCAGCCCCCCCCCCACCAAAAAAAAGCACTGAGTGAAAGAAATTTTACACAAAAAGAATGCATACTACAAGATCCCAAATATAAGCAATTCCAGTGTAAGCAAAACTAAGCCATGGTGGAACAAACTGGTTCCCTTTAGGGGTATGGGATCAGAGACTGACTAGAAAGGGCTTGAAAAAAGTGAGGTTTTGGGAAAGTTCAATATCTAGATAAGGGTTTGGGTTACACAGGTGTATATATTTTTCTAATTCAGAAAACGTACACTGAATTTCATCGTGTGAAATTAAAAAAACATGGTGGGAAAAGAAGGGAGCCTGAATAGCTTGGAGTTGTAGGAAGGGTATATTGAGGGCAGGAGAAATAGACACAGTTAACTGAGAGCAGAAACCAAACAGATTCTAATTATTTTCTTTTTTGGCTGCACCCAACGCATATGGAAATTCCGGGGTCAGGGATGGAATCCAAGCTGAAGCTGCAACCTATGCAACAGCAGCCTATAGAGGTTTCCAGGCTATCAGTGGAATCAGAGTTGTAGCCAATGGCCTACACCATAACCACAGCAATGCAGGATCTGAGCCATGTCTGCAACCTATACTACAGCTCACAGCAACACCGGATCCTTTTTACCCACTGCACTGCTCAGGCCACCTCAGAGACAAGGCAGGATCCTTAACCCTCCGTGCTACAGCAGGAACTCTTTATTTTCTGATGAATCCTTCACTATCTGAATTTTTCCTACTTACTGAAATTTAGATATTCAGATAATACTCAGATATTAGGATAAAATGGTATCTTTCAGTATCCAAAACCACATTATTGAAAAATTCAAAAATCAGGAGTTCCTATCATGGCTCAGTGGTAACAAACCCAACCAGTATCCATTGCAGGTTCAATCCCTGGCCTCATTCAGTGGGTTAAGGATCCAGCATTGCCGTGAGCTGCGGTGTAGGTCGTAGATGCAACTCGGATGCTTCACTGCGGTGGCTGTGGCTGATAGATGTAGCTCAGATTCGACCCCTAGCCTGGAAACTTCTGAATGTCATGGGTGCAGTCCTAAAAAGACAAAAAAACTTAAAAATATAAATAAAAATTCAAAAATCAAAGACAACAGGATAGTGAGATACTTTTATTAGATAGGTAAAAATGCCAAAACCTGGCAATTTATGAGATTATCAAGAGAACTAAGTCAAGGAGTTCCCATCGTGGCTCAGTGCTAAATGAACCCAACTAGTATCCATGAGGATGCAGGTTCGATCCCTGGCCTTGTTCAGTGGGTTAAGGATCCTGCCTTGCCGTGAGCTGTGATGTAGGTCACAGATGCAGCTCAGATCCCGTGTGGCTGTGGCCATTGGCTACAGCTACAATTGGAACCCTAGCCTTCGAACTTCCATATGCTGCCAGTGTGGCCGTAAAAAGACAAAAAGACAAAAAAAAAAAAAAAAAAAAAAGAGAGAGAGAGAGAGAGAGAACTAAATCAAAGTTGACGCCTGGGTTTTTGGTTAGAGTGTCAGTAGGATAATAATAGTGTCAGTAACTGAGATACAGAATAAGAAAGGTAACCCAAAATGCAAACTAGTTACCCAAACACCCATTTTCCTAGTCTAAAACACATTCTCCAGTTATTAGGAATTTTGCTTCTATAGTCTAAGACAGAGAATACCACAGCCATTAACATTTATAGGAAAATTCTGTCACAACATGGACTATCTTTAAGTGGGACAGATTCCAAAGAGTATTACCTACACTAAGATTCTGACTGGCAGGTATTGAGACATTAAGAAAATAAACTTTAGGAGTTCTCTCCATGGCTCAGCAGAAATGAATCCGACTAGGAACCATGAGGTTGCAGGTTCAATCCCTGGCCTCGCTCAGTGGGTTAAGGATCCAGTGTTGCCATGAGCTGTTGTGTAGGTCGCAGACGAGGCTCGAATCTGACATTGCTGTGGCTGTGGCGAAGGCTGGCATCTACAGCTCTGATTAGACCCCTAGCCTGGGAACTTCCATATACCGCGGGTGTGCCCCTAAAAAAAGGAAAAAAAACAAAAAGAAAATAAGCTTAAAATCTGAGATGTTTTCCTTCAGAGTTATACCTCAAATAAAGTGGACAAAGTCTTTCAGTTAAAAGAACTAGAAATGTAATATGCAATATGATAAATGTAATTAATACTGCTGTATGTTCTAAATGAAAACTGTTGAGAGTAAATCACAAGTTTTCATCAGAAGAAAAAAATGTCTATTTAATTTTGTATCTACTTGAGATGATGGGTGTTCACAACACTTTTTGTGACGTATGTAAATCAAATCATTATGCTGTGGGAGTTCCCTTGTGGTGCAGCTGATCAATAAAGTAAAAAAGAATCCAGAGCTGTCACTGCAGGCTTGGGTTGCTATGGCACAGGCTCGATCCCTGGCCAGGGAACTTCCACATGTGTTTGGCAACCCCCCCCCACCACCAAAATCATTATGTTGTATACCTTAAGTTATACAGTGCTGGATTTCCCGTCGTGGCACAGCAGAAACGAATCCGACTAGGAACCATGAGGTTACGGGTTCGATCCCTGGCATCGCTTAGTGGGTTAATGATCCGGCATTGCCGTGAGCTGTGAGCTGTGGTGTAGGTTGCAGACGCGGCTCAAATCTGGCATTGTTGTGGCTCTGACGTAGGTCGGCAGCTACAGCTCCTGTTAGACCCCTAGCCTGGGAACCTCCATACGCCATGGGTGCGGCCCTAAAAAAGATAAAAAAAAAAAAGTTACACAGTACCGAATGCCAATTATATCTCAACAAAACTGGAAGGGAAAAAATGGACAAAAAGTCAATCTTAAATGTCTTCTGTACAAACACCACCGTGAGTATAACAATGAGGATTTTACATGTTATCTCAAACATACTAGAAACTATCTTCTCGTCTATCTTCACCACGAAACGCTACAACAACGTAAGACTATTAAAAAAAAAAAGGCAGGGGTGGTTACTACTGTGGCACAACTAGGATTCCTGGTCTCTCTGGAGCACTGGGACGCAGGTTTGATCCCCACCAGCACAGTCCAGTATTGTGGCGTAGGTTGCAAATGCACTAGGATGTGATCCCTGGTACAAGAGGTCCATATACTCTTGTATATTTGGTCGACATTGACAATTCTTGACTCGAATGGAAGAAACTAGTTAAGTTTGTTTATAACTGCCGGCTGAGTTGTAGAAACCTCTGCTTCTATGTTCCAGGCTCTCAGCCTCAAGGAGAAACCCCAGAATTCAATCAATTTGAAGGTAGTTTTTGTGATGAATTATCTCAACCAGTAAACGTGTCTTCAGCAGGCTCAACTAATCGACCAAATTTAAATACAGAAATAAAACAGAACAAATCTCGATTATCTGTGTAATCAGCCAAAAAGTACGGAAGAGAGATTCTACCCCACGTTGAGAGGTTTTTTTCCTAAATCAAAAGCCTATTTTAAAGGGAAACGTAAGTTGAATAATCTTAAGGTTAGGGAATAACAACAAGGAGGGAAAAACACTACTAAAAAAAAAAAACAACCCTCACGAAATCAGAAGTCCATCCCTGACTGGGAATTGGGTTTCATTATCTCCAGATAAACCCCTGCAGCTCCTAAGTACTCTTTTAAGTGCAACGGTAGTTTCATTAAGAAATATGCATTCATTTAAACTATTTGGGAAGGATGTACAATTTTTATGTCTCCCACGTTCTCAGGGAGCGTGGACCTAGATACATTTGCCGGTTTCTGAGTGCTGAGACAAGCCAGAAACGTTCCAAAAGAAACGAAAGTCGGGTAAGTCACCGAAAGCAAAAGCTTGTAAGCCTGGCGCTGCACCTTTAAGGCCTCTAAGACACTAGGTGGGAAAACACCGCCCGGCCTTTACTTCCACCTCTTGGAAGACACGCAGGACCCCCGGGTGTCTGAAGCCCGGTCCGAGTGCCCGCGGCGGCGCGACCAAGATGGGGCGGGAGGGGCGGGAGCGGCGGGCGCCGAAGGCCGTTAGCAGGCCGCGCGCGCACGCGGCTTTCGCGCCTCCTGCATCTCGGACAGCTCAGCACCCCCGCTCCCGGTCCAGACCATCCCCTCAACAGTACCCACCCTGCTTGGTCACCTCCTCACCTCACGAGCTTCATCCTCTCGTTCCGATAGTGCAGAAAAACCCCACAACACAGGCAGACCCGCAGGGAGAATGAATGACCGGAAACGCTTACTCCCGGTTCTCGACGTAAAGAGCGCGCAGAGCCTTGCGCACTCACGGCGGAAACGCAGAGACCGCGCTTGGGCCACTTTCCCTTCCGGCCGCGAGTAGCGCCATGGCGACCCCTGGCGACTGGAGGTGTGCCTTGTAACTGTTGACGGAGTTTAGGGATGGTCGAGGAGGAAACTTCCTGTAAGAGAGAGTATTTGAGGAGATTATATACTGTTAGCGAGCATGACAAGGCTCCGGAGATTTGTAGCACCAAATTTCCTCGTGAATGAAGGTAAATAATGGGAGAAGCCCAAAGAATTATGCTCCACCACCAGGTACCTCAGCATTATGTAATGTGCCTGAAGAAAATCATATAATTTAACTGATTATTTTCACTTTAAATTCTGGTCACAAAACCCTCAAAAGGGTTCCTTGCACTGTCCAGAGATCGTGTTATGCTTCTCTAATAAGCTCACAGACTATTGCACACCTTCTTTCTTCTCTTTATCTCAAACCTTTTACAGTCCTTCTCCCAAATCACTCTCTAACGTTTCCTACCTTTAGAAAACAGAAGTCATCCTTCTGCTTCCCTTTCTGTGACAATGATAGAAGTCACAGATGGAGTTCCTATCGTGGCTCAGTGGTTAACGAATCCGACTAGAAACCATGAGGTTGCGGGTTCAATCCCTGGCCTTGCTCAGTGGGTTAAGGATCTGGTGTTGCCGTGAGTTGCGGTGCAGGTTTCAGACGTGGCTCGGATCCCACGTTGCTGTGGCTGTGGCGAAGGCCAGCAGCTACAGTTCTTGTTAGACCCCTAGCCTGGGAACCTCCATATGCCGAGGGTGCAGCCTTAGATAAGGCAAAAAAAAAAAAAAGTCACAGAAAGGGAATTCCTCTTAGTTGTAGTCTGGATCCCATCTCATTTTCTCAAGAATTTCACTCCTTTCATTATCCCCATCTAATTTGTATTTTATTTATTTATTTTTGTATTTTTGTTATTTTTGTCATTTGCCCATGGCAACGTCAGATCCTTAACCCACTGAGCAAGGTCAGGGATAGAACCTGCAACCTCGTGGTTCCTAGTCAGATTCATTTCCGCTGAGCCACAATGGGAACTCCATCCCCATTAATTTGAATCATCAGTTCCTCCTTCTCTACTGATTTTTTCCATCAACATATAAATTTATCTAAAAAACAAACCAACAAGGAGTTCCCACTGTGGCGCAACGGGATTGGGCAGCATCTCTGCAGCTCCAGGACACAGGTTTGATCTCCAGCCCTGTGTTACCTCAGCTGCAGTGTGGGTTCCAACTGTGGGTTGGATCTGATCCCTGGTCTGGGAACTCCATATGCCTCGGAGGTGACCAAAAATGAAAAAAGAAAGGAAGGGAGGGAGAAAAAAAGGAAGAAAAAACACTTAAGAGTTCCTATTGTGGGAACTCAGTAGGTTAAAAACCTGACTAGTATTCATGAGGATGTGGGTTCTATCCCTGGCCTCATTGGGTGGGTTACAGATCCAGTGTTGCCACAAGCTGCAGCGTAGGTCACAGATGCAGTTCAGATCTGTTGTTGCCATAGCTGTAGTGTAGGCCTCAGCTGCAGCTCTGATTTGAGCTTCCATTTGCTGCAGGTCTTAAAAAAAATTCTCCTCTCATCAGCTCTAGCTCCCACCAGATTTCTTCAACAGGAAACCTTAAATGAGCTGTCTTTAACTTGTTTTATCACCTTGCAACTCGATTTTCAAATACACTGAGATTGCTTTTCTAATGGTGATCAAAAACCCAAGACAAACTTCTGTCTTCCTCTTACTCAACATCTCAGCAGCATTCAGACAAACACTCCCCTTTGAAACACGCTCCTTCCTGGCTTCCAGGATGCCAAGTATGCCTGGTTTTATTTCTATCTCACTAATGACTCTTTCTGGGTCCCCTTAGGCTGCCTCATCCTCTCCTGAGCCATTACATGTTGGAGTGCTTCTCAGCTTTCCCTTAGTGTGGTCTCTTCATGGATACTTTCTCCTTTAGCCTAGGTGATCTCCTCCCAAGCCATAGCTTTAATATATATCTCCAGCTTGGACTTCATCCCTGGTCTTCAGAATTCTTGAATGTTGTGAGGCAATGCTCATTGAACATTCATGTGCATGAGACTCACCTGGAAGAAACTTTGGAATGAAAATTATGATTCCATGGGTATGGGGCCTGAAATTCTGCATTTTCTAACAAGACTTCAGTAGATGACGATGCCCCTAGTCCGTGGATCTCCATTCGAGTAGCAAGAAATTAATGTACATATGTGTGCTGCCTTCTCAATACCTCTTCCTCCCTGTCTTTCTAACAGTTCTTAAGAATCTCCTGGTGATCCATGTGTTCCTATGGGAGCTGACTCTACTCTTATGTCAGTCATCACATTGCATTACTTGTCCACAGTGGGCATGGGATGTAGGCTGATCCAATCAGTCACTGCAGGGAACTCTGCTTTTGGAGGTGAATGGAAAGGTAGAGCTATTGGGAACTCCTTTGGAAGCAAGAGAAATAGTCTTTGGAGAGTTGTTTCTCTTTCTAAAATTCCTTTCTACCTTAAAACCTTCATACGTGCTGTTACCTTCATGTAGCTAGTCTCCTCCCTACCTCCCAACCTGACGTCTTAAGGTATCTATCTCACATTAGAAACTCTCTGCCTTCTCACCTCCACTCCCTGTTGTTTCGTGAAATGGTATATGTTTGCTGTTTTTTCCCAGAATTCTTAGCAACATAATTACAAACCTATATGCTGCTTATAGCATAGATATCTTCCTCTTTAGAATAGAAGTTCTTTGAGGGACAGTCTCTGTTTTGCTTACTTCTCTATACCTGGTACTTACTCTACTGCTTGACATATAGTTGGTGTTTCATACATATTTATGACATGAAAGCCAGAACTCTCCTTTAGAGTGGGAATTTTTTTCCTTGCTGCATTCTCTAATTTTTGTTTTGTCCTTTTTGTTTTTAGGAGAGTTAAAAAAAAAAAAACCCATGATGATATTAATAAGCCCCTAAATCTAAATTTGGCATTAAAATTAAATCAAGTCAAAAAGTCAGTTCCTCAGTTCCAGTCATCAAGTGTTCAAGTGTTCAATAGCTGTAAGTGGCCATGGCTACCCTTTTTGGTAGCACAGAAACAGAACATTTCCATCATCATAGAAAGTTTGATTAGACAGTGCTGCTGTTTATTACAATATTTGTTTTCTTCTTTGCATTTAATTATGTGTTTACTCATTTATTGTCTGACATGAGAATGTGTATTGTCTAAAGACACCGATTTGTGTCTGTTCGGTTAACCTCTGCATCTCTAGCATCTAGAACAGTGTCTTTTATACAATGCGCCCTCAAATATAGTAGTGAAACAACTCCCTCATTAAAATATTTGCTCATGAGGAAAGAGACTTTACATCTATTGGTCAGTGCAGGATCTCTAGTTCTGAGCATAGGATATTCCTCTCTGCTATCCTCAAGACTGTTTCTTTGGGCTCTGCCTCTTAATCCCTTTTGCCCTTGGTAGTGTTGGGATATTTGAGTTCCTGTAACTCATCAGGCTCACTCTCCTTTTCAGACTTTTGTAATGAAGTTCTTTAATTTGGTTAGCTCCTGTTACTAGTGAAAATGTGCAAGTGGGGCTAGCGTTATTACTCAGTGTGTTAGTGTGGCTCTCCAGAAAGATGGCAAATTGAAATATCATTGTCGATTAATACAAAATTGCTATAATTTTTCTTTGTTTTTTATCTTCTAGCTTCAACTTTGAGGATTTTTTATTTTCTCATAGTATAAAATTGTCACGAGTCCTGAAATAAGGTCAGCAAGAATGGAACAACAAAGAAAAAGCTCTTATTTGCTGCTAGCAGGATGGTCAGTCTGAGAGTGAGACTACTCTGTCTTCTTGGCATTAGCAGAGGTTTTATTTGTTAGAGGCATTTAGATTGGTTATAAGAAAGAAAAGGAACAAGGAAATGAGAATGTGATGTGTGGGGCAATACAACTATTCCATTGTTAGTTTTTAGAAGTAGGTGTCTTTTTGGAGTTCCCCTTGTGGCACAGTGGAAACAAATCCTACTAGTAACCATGAGGTCGTGGGTTCCATCCCTGGCCTTGCTCAGTGGGTTAAGGATCCAGCGTTGCTGTGGCTGTGGTGTAGGCTGGCAGCTCTATCTCTGATTAGACCGTTAGCCTGGGAACTTCCATATGCTGCTGGTGTGGCCCTAAAAAGAAAAAAGGTGAAGGCAAATATAGGTCAGATATTCTAGTAGATAACCAGCTTTAACCAGGTTTGAGGTCTGCTCCTGAGTTTTTCCCCCATTTAAGCCTTTTGGCACATGCCATTAAAGTATACCATTGACCCTTGAAAAACTCTGGCATTACAGGCACAGACCCTCTACTCAGTGGAAAATTCATGCATAACTTATTGTGGCCCTTTCATATTCCCAGTCTCACACCCTCCGATTCAACCAACCAATTGATGATGATTGTCTAGTACTGCAGTATTTACCATGACTTTTTATTTTTTTTGTCTTTTTAGGGCCGCACCCATTGCATATGGAAGTTGCCAGGCTAGGGGTCCAATCGGAGCTGTAGCTGATGGCCTATGCCAGAGCCACAGCAACCACTGTGTCTATGTCCTACACCACAGCTCAAGGCAACCCTGGACCCTTAACCCACTGAGCGAGGCCAGGGATTGAACCCGAGTTCTCATGGATGCTGGTCGGGATCGTTAACTGCTGATCCACAACGGGAACTCCATATTCTTTCTTTTCAATGAAGGTTTTGTCTGGATTTATGCCCAGGATGGGGATTCCTGGATCATACATAGTTCTATAGTTTTCTAAGGAATCTCCCCGCTGTTTTCCATGATGGTTGTACCAATGTACATTCACACCAACAGTGCAACATTTGTTATTTGTAGTCTTATTAGTTAGTGATGGCCATTCTGACCAGTGTGAGGTGCTACCTCACTGTAGTTTTGATTTGCAGTTCTCTAATAATTACTGATGTTGAACATTTTTTCATGTGCCTGTTCGCCATCCGTGTCTTCTTTAGAGAAATGTCTATTCAGGTCTTCTGTCCATTTTTCAACTGGGTTGTGTTGAGTTGTAAGAGTTATCTGTGTATTTTGGAGATTAAGTCCTCTGCTGCATCTTTTTGCATCCTTTGCAACTATTTTCTCCATTCCGTAGGTATTTTTTTTTTTTTTTTGGTATGCAGTCACTTGTGATGAACCACGATGGAGGAAAATATGAGCAAAAGAATGTATGTACATGCGTAACTGGGTCACTTTGGTCTACAGCAGAAAGTGACAAAACAGTGTAAATCAATTATAATAAAAATAAATTAAAAAAGAAAAGGCACTTGAAACTATACCTAGTCACTTATGATGGAGCATGATAATATGAGAAAAAAGAATGTATATATGTATGTGTGTGACTGGGTCAGCTTTCTGTACAGTAGAAAATTGACAGAACAATGTAAACCAGCTATAATGGAAAAAATAAAAATCATTATAAAAAAAGGAACTGAGAAAAAATGAGATAAATGTCATTTAAATAATAATGCAAATCAAAAAAGAAAAAAAATTAAAGGTATGTGAATTAGAAGTCTCAGAGAGTAGTACCCACAACCAAAAGAATCAATGATGAGGGATTTTCAAGATAAACCACGGCCGCTATGGGTGGTGGAGGTTTATATCAACAGACAACCCGCGTATAGGCCAGCTGCTGCCACTTCCCAGCGAGGCGCTCGCGCGCGCAGCCTCCCACCGCGCCTGCGCCGCGCTCCGACGCGGGCTAGCCTTTCCCCGACGCCCGACCGTCCAGGACGGGGTGAAAATCTGCGTGACACGCAGCGAGCGTGGCGGCCATCTTCGTCTTCTGGGCATGTCAGCTGAGCCGGTTCGGGCTGAAGAGGAGCGTTGCGCAAGCGCGCCCAAGACGGTCACAGGTAACTCCCATCTGACGGGCGAGGCGTCGCCGTCGTCGCCGGAAGTTTGCCGTTTCTGCGCCGCCGGAGAGGCGGCGGTGGCGGCAGAAGCAGCTGAGCGTCCCCGGATACCCGGATGTGAGGCGGTCTGCGGGCTCGCGTCGGACCCTCTGCGAGGAGTGAGGAAGGTAATCGAGCGTCCCAGCCCGCCCCGCCGCCCACTGTCGCGCCGCCGGCGTCCTCGCAGCCCTGCTCCCAGCCCCTCCGGAGAGCAGGACGCTTCTCCCCCTTCCTGTCCCACCCTCTGGTCGTTGCCTCTCACGCCTCTTCCTACCCCTCGGGTCCCAGGTCTCAGCGCCCCTGGTAGAGAGTGGGCGGCTCGGAGACGCGGTCGCCCGAGGCAGGCAGGCAGCCCGCGCGACTCGGCTGCCTAGTCGGCGCATCACCTGCCGCACCCCGCTAGGCGGTCACGGGTAATGAGGGGCCGTGGCTGAGAACCGGGTCGGGCCAGTGCTCTCTCGGCGGCCGCGCGGGCTTCCGGAGCCCCGAGGTGGCGTGCATCCATTGCGACGGCCGGGGTGGCGTTGGCGCCTGCCTCCAGGTAGCCCGGGCCTGGCCCTCGCCCCCGGTGTTTCCCTTGCCCGGCGTCTCCCAGGTCCAGCCTCTCCAGCCCCGGCGGAGCCGCGGTGGTGCGGCTCGCTCTCCTGACCCCGCCGCCACCCACGAACCCCGCGTGAACCCCGCGGCCTCTGCAGTCTGCGCGGCGGGATGTGGGACTCCTGGTTTCCCAGCCCTTACCCTGGGAGGGGAGCGGTGGCCCGGATCCAAGGTCATAGAGTGCTTCTTGTTGGACTTGAAGGTCTGGGCGCAGGTAGGGCTGCCCTGGAGTAGAAATTGATTGCATTGATGCCCGAGAGAAGTTTGTAGAGCTCTATGCGAGCAGAAGGGAATTGGATCCTCGATTTCGGTCACTATTCGTAAGATTATTTTACAGCGGCGGTTTGTTTTACTCAGAATGAGATAGTAAGTCCAAAAATTGGAGAACACTCTCACACCCTCACCCCCCCTGCCCCCATCCTCCAGGCCCAGCTGATACTGTGTTTTCCTAGAGAGGGGGCGGGGGAGGAAGAAGGCATTAAGTCGCTGAGGTTTGAAAAGTACTGTAAACCTTGTTTCCTGTAAAGCTTTTGGATAGCTGAAAAGGGATTCTTTAAGCAGGAATTAATTGCAGCACACCGTATTTAAATAGTATTATCAAGTGGTATTTCAATAAACAGCCTTTGCAGAAACCAATAAAAGAATGCTGCTTAGTTAAAGAGTAGGATGTGGGTGTGCTTTGCTTTTTCCCCTACCGAAACATTATTTTTAAAAAACTGGGTAAAGTAGGATTTTAGTTTAAAACATTTTGGATGCCGTGAACCATGCTGTATTGTCTCAGCTTCTTCTGATTAGCTCTTTAGTTTTTGCTTTACACAGGGCACCAACAGCAATAGAAGTTTTTTTAATTTGAAAAACTTATAAATCTCACCATGGAATTAGATGTGAGAATAGGATGAAAGGTGCTTTAGAAATGCTTAATTTGGAAGCTGCAAATTCAGGCCCAGGGCATGTGAAGAAGTGAGAAAACTTTAACAGAGACACTTGCCACTTTTAGGCAGAATGCGGTTATGCCCTTTAGGTCAGATGTGTGACTTTGGAAGTATCTTTCTTAGAATAAAGCTTGCCCTGTTTTATGAACTTCTGTCTACCTTAGTAATTCCTGGGTAGGGAAAATAAGCTGTCATTTCTCATTGATTGGTATTACAATCTGTAGTGAAAAAGTAATTTTTTTTTTAATATCAGCTCAAACAAGATCTTAGGCATTTAAATTGATAAATTATGTTTCCAGAAGAACTGAAAAAGGACCTTAGCTATTGAAAGCCATTAACCCCGTTTGCTAGATGGTCCTTTTTAACTTGGTAATTCGTTATAGCACAAAGCTGACTTTAATTTTTCTAATAACGAAGGAAACTAGCAATATGCAATTTTTTTACAATGAAGTTAAGGGTTTTTCATAAGTTTTGTTAGCAAATTTATGTTACACACAGAGTTATTTGAATAACCTCAACTGCAAGTGATAAGAATTGTAGTTGTAGTTAGAAATAAATGCTAGTAAAATTGTTACCATACATAATTCACTTAAGGACTCTGTTAACCTTTCTGAAGCCCAGACTTTAATGTTTTTCTGCACATTCTTTTTTCTTGACACAGTGAAAGTTCTTTGACTCTGTTTCTGCATGAGTTCTATATTCAGCTACTGTGGTTACTTTTGACAGATACATCATTCTTTACCTGACTATCCTTCTTTTGTGGGAGCTACATCTTATCCTTGATTATATTATATTACACCTGAAGAAAGCAAGATTTATACCATCTCTCTTCAGCTTTATGAAGTTGCAAGTGTGAGATTCACAGAGATAAAAGCTCTGAATATAAATAAAAATAGGGTATTAAGTATTTAATATAGTCTCAGACTTTTTCATCAAAATCCCTTTTACGTTATTGAAATTATGTAGGATTCTAAATAGCTTTTGTTTATATGGGTTATATCTATTGATAATCCCTGTATTTGAAATTAAATATATTAATTCATTGAAAAATAACTAATAAATTAATAACAGGTTAATATAACGTTTTTGATGAAAACTTTTCTTTTCTTTTTTTTTTGTTTTAAAAACAACTTTTTTTTTTTTTTGCCTTATCTAGGGCCGCAGCCACGGCATATGGAGGTTCCCAGGCTAGAGGTCTAACAGGAGCTGTAGCTGCCGGCCTTCGCCACAGCCACAGCAACGCGGGATCCGAGCCGCGTCTGCAACCTGCACCACAGCTCACAGCAACGCTGGATCCTTAACCCACTGAGCAAGGCCAGGGATCGAACCCGCAACCTCATGGTTCTTAGTCGGATTCGTTAACCACTGAGCCACGACGGGAACTCCTAAAAACAACTATTTTTAAAACAGAAAAAGTTAGTGAAAGGCAACTATTTTACGTTTTTGTAAATCTGTGTACTGTTTCGCCTAATAAAAGACAGCTGAATTCTCCTATCAGCCTCTGCATTGAGTCTTTATATGTTGTTCTGGTTGAAGCATGTGAAGAAAATCCAGCTTCACACCAATGTGTTGGGAGGAGTACTTTTCAAATAATTTGATATAACATTTCATTAAAAATGTGTAGGGGTTGGGGTGAGGATCATTGTTTTATATTCAGAAAAACATTTTCAGATAATTGTGATATTCTCTGACTCTATAGCAAAACTCAACAAGTGGCAATTTCTTAAATGTTAGTTGCAGTGTGGAACCTGAAACCATATCTATATACTTGTCACAAAATGTTGCACTAAAATTCTTTGTTCTCTTTGCACTTTGAATGGATCTTTAACCCATGTATGATTTTGAACTCATGGAAAGGTCTCTGAAATCTCCACCATCCTGATACCACATGTTGAGAACTACTGCTTTAATGTAAATACTTCAATAATTTAGAATTAATGTAATTATTGAAGCTGAAGGGATAAAGGTAATATGGAGATACAGTTGCTAAGTAGTTAAGTGAAACCAGGAGTAAGTAAGGTAAAATTTTTCTTTTTCTTTCTTTTCATCAAAATATTAGTAATGTTAATTATTGAGGCTAATTACTTTTATAGCTAATAATTATTAATTATTATAGCTTGTAATACTTAATAAATGCTTATGATGTGCCAGAAACTGTTTTAAGGACTTTATGTTAGGAAATGTTTCTGTTGTATCATCTTTTTTTCGTTTTGGCTGGGCGCAGGGCATGTGGAAATTCCCAGGCCAGGGATGAAACCCAAACCACAGCATTGACAACACCGGCTCCTTAACCCACCGCACCACCAGGGGAGCTCCTGTTTTATCATCCTCAGTGATGGTTAAGAGAAGGGCAAATATAATTCAACTTTTTTTCACCCCTGCAGATATTACACTCTTTCTTTTATAATATTATCTTTTATAATGCAGCTACAGTTCCATTTTAGAAGATACATAGTACTTAGATAATTTCGCTGTAAGGGATTTAAGATAGGGAATATACCAATCCCCAGTGCCTGTCACTGGTACATTTAAAATACATAGTTTTATCTTTTATTATATTATATTATTTATTTATTTATTTATTCTGTCTTTTTTTTGTATTTTTAGGGCTGCACCCGCGGCATATGAAGGTTCCCAGGCTAGGGGTCCAGCTGGAGCTGTAACCGCTGGCCTTCACCACTGCAATACCAGATCTGAGCTTTGTCTGCTACCTACACCACAGCTCACGGCAGTGATTTTTATTTTTTTCGTTATAGCTGGTTTACAGTGTGCTATCAGTTTTCTACTGTAGAGCAAGGTGACCCAGTCTCACATACATGTATACATTCTTTTTTTCTCACATTATCACCCTCCATCATAAGTGACTAGATGTAGTTCCCAGTGCTATACAGCAGGATCTCATTGCTTATCCATTCCAAAGGCATAGTTTGCATCTATTAACCCCAAATTCCCAGTCCCTTCTACTGCCTCCCCCTCAGCAACCACCAGTCTGTTCTCCACGTCCATGATTTTCTTTTTGGTGGAAAGGTTCATTTGTGCCATATTAGATTCTATATATAAGTGATATCATATGGTATTTGTTTTTCTCTTTCTGACTTACTTCACTTAGTATGAGATTCTCTAGTTCCATCCATGTTGCTACAGATGGCATTATTTTGTTTTTGTTTATAGCCGAGTAGTATTCCGCTATATATATGCCACATCTTGTTAATCCATTCATCTGTCGATTGACATTAAGGTTGTTTCCATGTCTTGGCTATTGTGAATAATGCTGTAATGAATATGGGGGTGCATGTTTCTTCTTCAAGGAAAGCTCTGACTGGATGTATGCCCAAGAGTGGGATTGCTAGGTCATATGGTAGTTCTATATGAAAGTAGCAGTAGTTTTAAAGACAGTGGTCCTGTTAGCATGGAAATTCCTCTGGAGGAATTAAAACAAGGTAAGCCAGGTGTTCAACTAGGAGTGATTATTTTTTTACTTCTCAGGGGCCATTTGGCATTGTCTGAAGATACATTTGATTGTCAGACTGAGGGCACAGTGCTACTGGCATCTAGTAGGTAGGCCTCAGCTGCAGCTCCAGTTCAACACCTTAGGCCGAGAACTTCCATATGTTGCAGGTTTGGCCATAGGAAAAAAAGCAAACAGTGGAAGAAGAGTCAGAAGAAAGATAATAAAGGAAGAGATAACCGATATGAGGAGCTTGACATTTGGTTGGTGGATGTGCATAACTTGTAGGACCTTTTGAGACTGTATCTATGCCAATTGAAGGTCTTCAGTGTGAAAAGTCTGTTAGTGTTGGTAGACTTACAGTCTTTGTGCTAAAGTTCAAACGCAGTATTGCTGAAAAGTTATCCTGTGATCTCAGAAGCAGAATCTTTCCCTGGCTGGTTAGACAGCTTTCTGAATTTGCACAGTGTTTTATAGAATTGAGGAATATTTGGTATTAGTTGGGGAAATAGCCCTTCAAAAAATTATTTTGGAATTGGGAGGTGTACGGAGCTGGATTCGGCAGTAAATCTGACAGAATTACTATACCTTAAGATGGCCAGAAATTTTCAGTGATGTTTGAAATACCATGAACAGGTTGGGCAAAATACTCCTAAGGTTGTGTGGGAAAAAAGGCTATTTGATTTTTTTGTTTGATTGATTGATTGTTTTTGGTGGGCGTCGGCTTACATTGAGGTGATAGGATAATTGTATTTATTTGATGTTATGTATTAATACAATTCCTAAAAATCATTTCTATGTTCCTTTTATCGTTTTTACATGGTAGTGGTAGGCCATTTGGTTATGCTTATGTTTTGTTAAAAATGCTAACCTGGGAGTTCCCATCATGGCGCAGTAGTTAACTAATCCGACTAGGAACCATGAGGTTGTGGGTTTGATCCCTGACCTTGCTCAGTGGGTTAACGATCCGGCATTGCCGTGAGGTGTGGTGTAGGTTGTAGACGCGGCTCAGATCCCGCGTTGCTGTGGCTGCGGCATAGGCCAGTGGCTACAGCTCCGGTTAGACCCCTAGCCTGGGAACCTCCACATGCTGCGGGTGTGGCCCTGAAATGACAAAAGGCAAAAAAAAAAAAAAGGCGGCTAACCTGTTTTAGAGTTTTCATGTATCCTTTTTGTATATGCATCTAGAAGTGTGTGTGTGTGTTTGTGTGCGTGGTGGGTGTGTGCACAGGCACATGTATGCACAACTAGTTTTGTAATCAAAACAAATTTTGTATCGTTTTTGGTAACTTGTTTTTTTGCCTCATTCTGGAACAATAACAAAATATCAGTTATTTGAAAGCAGAACTGTTCCTTCTTGCCTGGAGCACTTATTGATCTCAGGTGGGAATATGCTTCGTGAATTTCAGGAATAGCAAGGGGACCAATATAACTACCTGGAGCAGAGTGAGCAGAGAAAAACTAGGAAATAGTTAACAATTAACATGAGCCTTTGCTTTTATTCTGATTGAGATGGGAAGTTACTGGAGGGTTTTGAGCAAAGAAATAACAGAGCCTGACTTAAATTTTTAAAATGACTACCTTGGGGAGTTCCTGCCCTGGCACATTGGGTTAAGAGTCAGACTTCAGGGACTGGGGTCATTGTGGAGGTGTGGGTTCTATCCCTGGCTCAGCGTAGTGGGTTAAAAGAATCAATCTGGTGTTGCCTCAGCTGCCACTCAGATTCAGTCCCTGGCTGTGGACTTCCATATGCTATGGGTGCAGCCATTAAAAAAATTCCAGGTGAGGGATAATAGTAGCTTGGACCAGAGTAGTAGTAATGTTAGGAGGTCAGATTTTGGATGCCTTTGGAAGGTATATGGTTAATAATGGCTTGAGTCGATACGAAGCTTAGGAGAAAAGTTGGGGATGACTCCAAGGTTTTGTTCTAAACAATTAAAGATGAACGTGTCATTTCCTGAGATGAGGGGGAAAATCCTTTGGAAGTTTTAGGTTTAGGAGGCAAGATTAGGGGTTCAGTTATTAACATGTTAAAGTTTCAGATATTTAATGATCCAGTAAAAATCTCTCCATGAATAGTATTCTGTGGGTTTAAATTTTTTGTGTTTCAAATTATATTCTCTTATATTTCTATCTCTTCTCATTTTCTTTGATGTACGCGTTGAGTCAATTAGGGTAAATAATTTTCAGAACTTCAGTTTTGGTGAAATTTTAAAATACACTGTATGTATTCTAAGTTTAAAAAATGTCTAAGGAGTTCCTGTCGTGGCTCAGCGGAAGTGAATCTGACTAGTATCCACGAGGATGCAGGTTCAGTCCCTAGCCTCGCCCAGTGGGTTAAGAATACGGATGCCGTGAGCTGTGGTGTAGGTTGTAGATGAGACTCGGATCTGGCGTTGCTGTGGCTCTCTGTAGGCCAGTGGCTGCAGCTCCGATTCGACCCCTAGCCTGGTAACCTCCATATGCCGCAGGTGCAGCCCTTAAAAAAAAAAAGGGATAAAAAATGGCTGAAACCTTTATATGTCAGTAAAGCAGACCCGTTGAATGCCAGGATAAGGATAAGTGGACAGAAATGCACTAAAAGTGGAGAACTTTCTCAAAATTTTCTAAGTAACACATGTGCATTGTTATTAAAGTCAGATTGCACTAAAAGCCTTAAAATCATATTGTCCCTTTCCCCCATCTCCCGGTACATTTCTCCACAATCTACCACTTTTACCGTCCTGTTTTCTTTAGTATCTAGCTCATTAGTTTTGGTGGTATGCAGTAACTGCTATATTTTGATTGATCAGTTTCAGATGTTACTGAATTTCTGCCTCCATAATTGAGAATTTATCTTCTGCTTTCTTCCCCATATACCTAAAGTTATATTTCAGTTACTAGGTAAGGCAATAGTGAGTGGTGTCATAATGTAAATATTGTTTACTGCTAAGCTTAGCGTTCTTCTGGAACTGTATCCCCCTTTCCTTTTTTCTGTGGAGTTAGTAATAGCCTCATTTTCTTTTGCCTAATTTTCTAAGATGCTAGGGGAATTTTTCTCTCCAAAAAGCACGTGCCTGGCAGTAGTATTTTTTCATACTCAAACCTTAGGTCTAATCCCTAACCTACCCACACAAGCCTCCAGGTTCCTTTTGGGATCCTTCATTCCATCTGTTTCATTGTGGGTTGGTTACTCTCGTGGACTGTTCTCCAAAGTGTTTGTGCAAATAATACTGCTGCTGGCAACAAATACATTCTTTGTGTTCTTAGACTTAATTTTAGACCATTGTGGTGGTTTTCTATTGCCCTTTCAGATTTCTTTTCCTCTCCTCTTTTTTTGTGATGAGCTTTTTCAAATTTCTTGTCCATTTTTTCCTTTGATTAGCTATTTTATTAATTTTTAGAATTTTAAAAATTAATCTGTGCTTATTAATCCTCTGTAATTTTATGTTTTGCCTTTAAATTTTTTTTATCTATAATCAATCCATTTAGCATTGACTTTAATATGTGGTATTAGGAGTTCCCATTGTGGCGCAGCGGTTAACAAATTCGACTAGGAACCATGAGGTTGTGGGTTTGATCCCTGGCCTTTTTTTTTTTTTTGGTCTTTTTGCCTTTTCTAGGGCATGTGGAGGTTCCCAGGCTTGCTTAGTGGGTTAACCATCTGGCGTTGCTGTGAGCTTTGGTGTAGGTCGCAGACGCGGCTCGGATCTGGCGTTGCTGTGACTGTGGTGTAGCCTGGCAGCTATGGCTCTGATTCAGTCCCTAGCCTGGGAACCTCCATATGCCATGGGTGCGGCCCTAAAAGAGCAAAAAAAAAAGAAAAGAAAAAATGTGGTTCGAGGTAGAGATCCAGTTTCACTTATTTACCCATATGATATCCAATTGTCCCAGCACTATTCTTTAATAAAAATCTATTACCCCAGCTGTGGTATTATTATATATCATAAACCAATTGGCCTTATAGATGAGCTTGATTCTGGGCACTCTGTGTTGTGTCATTGTTCTGTTCCATTGGTTTATTTATCTATCCAAAATCACACATTACTTACTACTCTGCTTTTATAGAAAGTGTTGATCTGATAGGACAAATTCACCACTTTGTGGTTTCCTTTTGGGGGGGGGGAGAAGGGGGGCTGGCGGGAGACTGCACTCATGGCATGTGGAAGTTCCAGGGCCAGGGATCAAAGCCATGCCACAGCAGCAACCCAAGCCACCGTGGTGACAACACTGGATGCTTAACCTGCTGTGCCACAGGGGAATTCCAACTTTGTAGTTTTCTTCAATGTCATTTCTTATGATATATGTAGAATAGATTTTAAAATTTCCAGATATCTGGGCATTTTCTACTTAGAATTTTATGGGTTATACATTAGTATAATTGCATTGTGATCAGAGAACATACTGTGGTATCATTTCTTAGATGTTTGTGGAGACCTACTTTAGGGCTTGTATTTTCTTTCTTTTTTCTTTTTTTTTGTCTTTTTAGGGCTGCATCTGAGGCATATGGAAGTTCCTAGACAAGGGATTGAATTAGAGCTATAGCTGCTGGCCTACTCCACAGCCACAGCAACACCAGATCTGAGCCTCATCTGTGACCTACACCACAGTTTATGGCAATGCCAGATCCTTAATCCACTGATTGAAGCCAGGGATTGAACCTGTGTCCTCATGGATACTAGTCGGTTTCGTTACCGCTGAGTTACAACGGAACTCCTAGGTCTTTTATTTAGAGACACTTTAAATGTTCTGTGTGTGGCTTGAAAAGAATATGTTTGGCAATTGTTGGGCTAATATTATGTATGTATTTACTAGGTCAAATTTAAAATTACTTGTGTTCATATATTCTGTATAATGAATGGGGTGTTTTATTCATTTGTTTTGTGTTTTTGTTTCCCTGCTCTGTCAGTTGAAAAGAGGGATGTTTTCTAAATCTCTGAGTTATGATTTTGGATTTATATATATTTCCTTGTACTTTCAGTTAGGGGGCTGGCTGTATATATCAATTTGGGAATTTCTTTTCTTTTTTCTTTGTCATTTTTTTTAGGGCCTCACCCAAGGCATATGGAGGTTCCCAGGCTAGGGGTCGAATCAGAGCTACAGCTTCTGGCCTATAGTACAGCCACAGCAACGCCAGATCCAATCTGCGCCTGAGACCTACACCACAGCTCCCAGCAACGCCAGACCCTTAACCCACTGAGTGAGGCCAGGGATCAAACCCGCAACCTCATGGTTCCTAGTTGGATTCATTTCCCTGCGCCACCACAGGAACTCCAATTTGGGAATTTCAGACTATGTTTTTTCAGGTGCATGGAGTTTGAAATTGTTTTATATTCTTGCCACAATTGACACTTTTATCATTAGGATGCGACCATTTAATAATATTGCTTTTTGTCTTGAGCTTCTTATTTTGCTGTTAATGTAGATATACCAGCTTTCTTTTGGTTAGTATTTGCATGGTTTATTTCTTTTTCTCATCCTTAAAACATTTCTGTATCCCTATGCTCTAAGTAGGTCTCATAATCTCAGTTTATCTAGAAGATTTGGTCCAAGGATTTATTATGTAATTTCTGATATATTTGGGGTTAAATCTGTTATTTTGTGTTAGTTGTACTGTCTGCTGTACATTTTTCTCTCTTAAATAAATTTTGTTGGGATATAGTTGACTTACAGAGTTGTGCTGCAAATGGCATTACTTCATTTTTTTTTTTCTATGGCTGAGTAATTTTCCATTGCATACATATACACCATGCCTTCTTTATCCAATCTTCTGTTGATGGACATTTAGATTGCTTCTATGTCTTGGCTATTGTTAATGCTGCAATGAACATTGGGATGCATTTTTCTCTTTTTATTGTTAACATCATACTGTTGTATATGTGGAGGGTGTGTGTGTTGTGAATTCAGTGATTTTGTTTTTTCATCTGCAACTTAAAACATTCTTAGCACTTTTGCCCTTCGTGTAAGTTGGAGCAGAAGGCGAGAAAAGAAACAACATAAAGCCACTGCTAGCTGTGGGCCTCATTTCTGCAGGTCACGAAAACTAAATTAATAAGAGTGGTTATCTTCTTCATCTACCTAGTTAACGTTGGTTTATGCCAACACTGGACTAGATGCATTTAATTTGGTGAGGATTTTTCATTCTGTGGAAACTGAGTGCTTGATCATCCCCTCTTTGTTTTCCATTTACCAAGGTACAGAATAAGAAAGCTCCAGGAGATGCCCCAGTGAATCCCATGGGTTCCAGAAATAGTCCTCCTTGTCCTCACTGTGTTGCGGCAGCCTAGTTGCATGGCTGCCTTCTTTACCCTGTGGTAGAGTGGCATGAGGAGCCCCAAGTGACCAGGGCTCAGATCCAGTTATGAGAGCCATGATGGTGTTTGCAGACCTGCTTATTAGGAGGTTGAGTTGGGGTATGGCTGAGGGAGTGACTAGAATAAATTCAATCCAGCAATCCCATCTTCCTAAGCGTTTGGACTCCTTCAGTATATCTGGGGAATGTGGACATTTCAGCCTCATTGACTAATCCACTATTGAGTCTAGGCGTCATAAACTCAATAGTGGGGACATATGGAGGTTCCCAGGCTAGGGGTCTAATTGGAGCTGTTGCTGCTGGCCTACGCCAGAGCCACAGCAACACCAGAACTGAACCGCGTCTGCAACCTACATCACAGCTCATGGCAACTTAGGACCATTAACCCACTGAACGATGCCGGGGTTCAAACCCGCAACGTCATGGTTCCTAGTCGGATTCATTTCCACTGCGCCATGACAGGAACTCGCATTTTAACAGGCTTTTTAATGCAACTCCAGTGTGCTCTAGAGCAGGTGTTGGTAAACCATCAATTGTTGATATACTGCTTGGGTAAAATTTGGCCAGTTCTCCTCTCCTTTCATTCCCCAAAACATTTTTCCCCCCTCTTTTTAGGGCCACACCTTTGGCATATGAACGTTCCCAGATTAGGGGTCAATGGAGCTGCAGCTGTTGGCCTATTCCACAGCCACAGCAACTTGGGATCAGAGCTGTGTATGTGGCTTAGACTACAGCTCATGGCAATGCTGGATCTTTACCCCACTACGTGGGGCCAGGAATTGAACCTGCATCCTCATGGATACTAGTCAGGTTCATTACTGCTGAGCCACAATGGGAACACCTACATTTTTTGAAAGATTGTAAAAATCAAACAAACAAAACCCCCAAAACCCAAAGAAAAATACATAAGTGTATCTGGTCTCTTACTTCTCTGGACTGTGTTTGGATCTCACATTTGGCTGAGGAGAATTGGTATTTCTTTCTTTTTTTTTGAGGGGGAGCCTTTTAGGGCTACATCTTCGGCATATGGAGGTTCCCAGGCTAGGGGTGTAATCAGAGCTACAGCTGCCAGTGTATGCCACAGCCACAGCAACACAGGATTTGAGCCGTGTCTGCGACCTACACCACAGCTCACGGCAACTCTGAATCCTTAACCTGAGCAAGGCCAGAGATCGAACCTGTAGTCTCATGGTTCCTAGTCGGATTTGTTAACCACTGAACCACAACGGGAACTCCTCGGGTACTTTTTAACATATATCTTGTAAATTATCTTTCTACATAGATTTTTGTTTTGTTGTTTTGCTTTGTTTTGTTTTGTCTTTTTAGGGCTGCACCCATGGCACAGCCTCTGGCCTATACCATAGCCACAGCAAGTCGAGATCCAAGCCAAGTCTGCGACCTACACCACAGCTCAGGGCAATGCCAGATCCCTAACCCACTGAGCAAAGCTGGGGGTCGAATCCGTGTCCTCATGGATGCTAGTTGGGTTCTTTAACCGCTGGGCCAAGATGGGAACTCCAGCAAGGTTTAATTTAGTAGAGAGGGATGTTATTAGTTGTCTGATGCTAGGTTAATGATGATTTAATACATAGGGCAAACTAAAGTGATCCTTAGCATACCTGTACAGCTGAGTGACCCTTGTATCAATTTACTTCTTTTTTCTGGTAGGTCCCAACTGCCAAATGTTGTTTTAGAATATTTAGAAATCAGGAGGAAAAGAAGTAATTGATCATTTTAAAAATTGGAATTCTTGGCGCTGGAATAATAAAGGAAATTAAATGAGCTTTCTGTTTTTTCAAGTTACTGTACCTTTGAGGCTTAATCTTGGATAAATTTGGGGCTTCCCAGAGAATTTAACTACCAATATGTGTTAGTTATTGCTGTGTGAGAAATTGTCCTGTAATTGTGTATAATTCAGTGGCTTAGGAGTTCCCATCGTGACTCAGCGGTTAGTAAACCTGACTACCATCCATTAGGACACGGGTTCTCAATCCCTGGCATTGCTCAGTGGTTTAAGGATCCAGATGCTGTGAGCTGTGGTGTAGGTCGCAGATGTGGCTCTGATCTCGCCTTGCTGTGGCTCTGGTGTAGGCCTGTGGCTACAGCTCCTATTTGACCTTAGTCTGGGAACCTCCATATGCCGCGGGGTGCAGCCCTAAAAACAAACCAAAAAAAAAAAAATAATAATAATTCAGAGGCTTAAAACAGGAGTTATTTTTGCTTACACATCTGTAGTGCTGTGGGTTAGGTGACTTAGGCCAGGCTTAGTTGTGGATGTGAGTGGACTTCTCACTGTGGGTTGGGCTTGACACCACATTTGGATTTGACTCAGTTCTACTGATTGTGTTTCTTTTGGGGCCAAGGCTGAAGCAGGGAGTATCTACCTGCTGAAACTCTTCTCTTGGTGATAGCAGAGGTAACAGGAAGGCAAGAGTAGCTGCACAAAGCTATTTCAAACCTCTGCATCATTTCTGCCAACATCCCATTGGCCAGATCATCAGATGGCCAAGGCTGTGGGGGCAGGAAAGTATGCTGTGTCCATCATGAGGCCAAGGTAAAACATATGGTTTAAAAATTAAGCATCATGGGAAGGAAAATAAACTCCTTCCATGGAGGTAAGGATTGGGATAGAAGGTAGTAGTTATTTGAAGAAGAACCAAATCTATTATATCATGTAAAAAATAAGATGGGGACCATATTGCAGTTGCATGATTTTTATACGTAGAGTGAAAAATCATCACTAGGCCATTGATAGTCTACAAGTCTAAGTGGTTTTAATAGTTAATGGACAATACTATTTTTATACTCATGTTTTTTAATGATTGTTTTACTATAGCTGTAAAATTCTTTTTTTTTTAGAAATATTTAAGATTAATAGCCAAATACAAAGGAAGTTAATAGGAAGCATCGTTCATTAAAAGCATCATCCATCAACTTGATGAAAAAAAGTTACATGTAATTTTCATTTCAGTGAGGTAAGTGGTTTATACTGTTATAATTTTTTTTTTTGGTCTTTTTGTTGTTTTTATAGGGCCGCACCCCCGGCATATGGAGGTTCCCAGGCTAGGGGTCTAATTGGAGCTGTAGCTGCCAGCCTACACAGCAACTTGGGATCCCAGCCACGTCTGTGACCTACAGCATAGCTCACGGCAACGCCGGATCCTTAACCCACTGAGCAAGGTCAGGGATCAAACCCGCAACCTCATGGTTCCTAGTCGGATTCGTTTCCACTGCGCCACGGTGGGAACTCAATAATGTCTTTCTTTGTCTCTTATAATATTCTTTATTTTAAGGTCTATTTTGTCTGATATGAGTATTGCTACTCCAGCTTTCTTTTGATTCCTGTTTGCATGGAATATTTTCTTCCATCTTCTCCCTTTCAGTTTGTATGTGTCCCTAGAAGTGAAGTAGGTCCCCTGAAGACAGCATATATATGGCTCTTGTTTTTGTATCCATTCAGCCAGCCTATGTCTTTTGCTTGGGGCATTTAGTCCATTTACATTTAAGGTAATAATTGATATGTACGTTCTTTTCTTTCTTTTTTTTTTTTGTCTTTTTGCCTTTTCTAGGGCCACACTTGAGGCATATGGAGGTTCCCAGGCTAGGGGTCTAATCGGAGCTGTAGCCACCAGCCTACACCACAGCCACAGCAATGTGGGAGCCGAGCCACGTCTGTGACCTACACCACAGCTCTGGGCAACACCACATCCTTAACCCATTGAGCAAGGCCAGGGAATTGAACCCGCAACCTTATCTTTCCTAGTTGGATTTGTTAACCACTGCGCTACGACAGGAACTCCGATATGTATGTTTTATTAACTGTTTTGAATTTGTTTTTGTTGATGTTTTTCTTCCTTTATTCTCTTGTTTTCACCTCTTGTGGTTTGATGACTATCTTTAGTGTTGTCTTTGAGTTGATTTTTCTTATTTGTATGTGTATCAGAGTTTTGGTTTGCAGTTACCGTGAAGTTTTGATATAGGAGTCTATATATATATATATATATATATATATATATATATGTTTATACATACACACTCACATATATATATGTGTATATATATACACGAGATTGTTTTAAGTTGTTGGTCTCTTAATTGCAAGTGCATCCTCAGTGTCCTGCATTTGTGATATTTTTATTTCTAGTTGTGCCCTTTTCTTTTCTGCCTAGAGAAGTTCCTTTAGTATTTGTTTACTGTTGCTGAATTCTCTTATTAGCTTTTGCTTACCTGTAAAGCCTTTGATTTCTCCTTCCAATCTGAATGAGAGCCTTGTTAGAGTAATCTTGGTTGGAGGGTTTTTTCCTTTCATCATATTAAGTATACCATTCTACTCCCTTCTGGTCTGCAGAGTTTCTGCTGGAGAACCTGCTGATAACCTTATCGGGGTTCCCTTGTGTGTTGTTTCTTTTCCCTAGCTGCTTTCAGTATTTTCTCTTTGTCTTTAATTTGGTCAGTTTGAATAATACGTGTCTTGGGGTGTTGCTCCTTGGGTTTATTTTATATGGTACTAGTGCTTCCTGGATTTGAGTGAGTGGTTCCTTTCCCATGTTAGGGAAGTTTTCAGCTCTTATCTCTTTGAACATTTTTTCTGTCCCTTTCTCTCTTCTCCTTCTGGCACCTCGATAATACAGATGTTGGTGAGTTTAATGTTATCCCAGTGTTCTTGTAGACTGTCTTCATTTCTTTTCAATCTTTTTTCTCTTTTCTGTTCTGCATCAGTGATTTCCACTAGCCTGTCCTCTACCTCACTTATTCATTCTTGTGCTATTCTGCTGTTGGTTGCTTCTGATGAGTTTTTTATTTCAGTTATTGTGTCTTGCATCTCTCCTTGCCTAAATTTTAAATCTTGTATTTCTTTGCTCAGTGTTTGCTCTAAATTATCAGTCTTTGTTTCCACTTTATTTTCAGTGTCCTGCATCATCTTCACCATCACGTCTAAGGTCTTTTTCCTGGAGGTTGATAACCTCCAGATCACCTAGCTGTTTTTCTGTTTTTCTTTCTTTTCTTTTTTTTTTCTTGTTCCCTTATCTGAGTTACAGTTCTCTGCCTTTTCATTTTTATAGGTTTTTGGTGTGGTCTCCTTTTTGCAGACAATAGAGTTTTAGCCTCTTTTACTTCTTTTTTTTATTTTGTCTTTTTGCCTTTATATAGAGCCGCACCCGCAGCATATGGAGGTTCCCAGGCTAGGGGTCTAACAGGAGCTGTAGCTGCTGGCCTATGCCAGAGCCACAGCAACGTGGGATCCAAACTGCGTCTGCGACCTACACCACAGCTCATGGCAACGCCGGATCCTTAACCCACTGAGCAAGGCCAGAGATCGAACCCGTAACCTCATGGTTCTTAGTCGGATTCATTAACCACTGAGCCACGAAGGGAACTCCGAACCTCTCTAACTTCTAATGTCTGCCCTCCTCGGGGCTGAAGTTGGTAAGGGAGCTTGCTGTAGTCTTCCTGATGGGAGGGACTGATGCCTACCCACTGGTAGGTGGGGCTGATTCCTATCCCTCTGGTGGGTGGGGCTTTGTCTTTGGGTGAGATTAGAGGCTTCTTTGTGCCTGGGGGGGGGGGCTTTAGGTAGCCTATTTACTGACGGGTGTGGCTGTGATCCCACCTGGATTATTGTTTGGCCTGGGGCTTCTCAGCGCTGATAAGTGGGGCCAGATTTTCTCAAAATGGCCACCTCTAAAGGAACACATGCTGGTGAATATTCCTGAGAGCTTTGCCTCCAATGTCCTTCCCCCACAATGAGCCACAGTCACCCCCTGCTTTCCCAGGAGATCCTCTAAGAACTGTAGTCAGGTCTGACCCAGATTCCTCTGGAGCCTTTGCTTTACCCTGGGACCCAGTGGACATGAAAGCCTGTGTGTGCTTTTCAAGAATGGGGTCTCTGTTTCCCCCAGTCCCATGGAGCTACTGCACACAGGCCCCACTGGCCTTCAATGCCAGATTCTCCAGAGTCTCTTTCTCCCAATGTCAGATCCCCAGGCATGAGGACCTGACATGGGGCTCAGAAATCTCACTCCTTTAGGAATTTCTGTCATGGCTTAGTGGTTAACAAGTCGGACTAGGAACCATGACTTTGCGGGTTCGATCCCTGGCCTTGCTCAGTGGGTTAAGGATCCGGTGTTGCTGTGAGCTGTGGTGTAGGTTGCAGACGTGGCTCGGATCTCGTGTGGCTGAGGCGAAGGCCAGCAGCTACAGCTCTGTTAGACCCCTAGCCTGGGAACCTCCGTATGCCATGGGTGTGGCCCTAGATAAGACAAAAAAAAAAAAAAAAACCCAGAAATCTCACTCCTTTAGATGGGGTCTATGTGATACAGTTACTTTCCAGTCTTTGGGTTTCCCACTCATTGTGTATGAGGTTGCTTATATCGCATAATCACCCCCTTACCGTCTTGATGTGGTCTCCTCTTTGTCTTTTGGAGTAGGATATCTTTTTGAAAGTTTCCAGTTCATTTGGTTGAAGGTTGCTCAGCATTTGGTTGTAATTCTGTTGTTTTTTTATGAGAGAAGGTGAGCTCCAGTCCTTCTGTTCAGCCATCTTAGTCCTATCTCTATTATGGTGACATTTCTTGACAGTATTTTTCCCCTGATTTTATCCCTCACACTTGACTTTTGAGTTTTGTGACAAGACTTTCTCACTCTGAAAACAAATATTAAAATTCTCCCATATTTTAATTTGTTTTTATGTTTGATTTTTTTTTTTTGTTTAAATTTTATGCTACACCCACAGCATATGAAAGTTGAATCTGAGCTATAGTGCGACCTATGCCACAGCTGCATCAATGCCAGATCCTTTTAACCCCACTGTAGTGGGCCAGGATTGAACCTGGGCTTACACAGTGACTTGAGCCCTTGCAGTTGGATTCTTAACCCACTGTGCCATGGCAGGAACTCCTGTTTTTTTTATGTTTAAATTTTTAACAATTAATTTTTTCTGGACATTACCTCAATCTTAAACCAAAATTATCCAGAGGATTACCCAGTTGTCCTCATACCAACTGTTGAATAATCTTTTCTTATGTAATTGAAATCAATACTTTGTTATGCATTAAATTCCCTCATGTATTTGAGCATGTATTTTGGAGTCTCTGATCTGTTCCATTTATGTTTTGTCTGTTGATGTATTATAACTAAATTGTTCTTTATTTTTTTTAGGGCTGCAGCTGAGGCATTTTGAAGTTCCCAGGCTAGGCGCTGAATTGGAACTGCAGCTGCCAGCCTACGTCACAGCTCACGGCAATGCCAGATCCTTAACCCACTGAGCGAGGCCAGGGATTGAACCTTCATGGATACTAGTCAGGTTTATTACTGCGGAGGCACAACAGGAACTCCACACCTAAACTGTTAAGAGTTCCTTTGTAATGCAGCAGGTTAAGCATTTGTTGTTGTCACTGCAGTGACTTGGGTTGCTCCTGTGGTGTGAGTTTGATCCCTGGCCCGGGAACTTGAATATGTTGTGTGCGTGGCCAAAACCCCCCCCCAAACTAAATTGGTAATTATTATAACTAGGTGTGTTTTAATATCAAGAAACGCAAACCTGTAACTCATGTTTTCTGTTTTTGTTGTTTTGTTTTTGTCTTTTTAGGACTGCACCCTCGACATATGGAAGTTCCTTGGCTGGGGGTTGAATTGGAGCTATAACTGCCAGCCTACACCACAGCATCACCATATCTGAGCCACATCTGCAACCTACACCACAGCTAATGGCAGTGTCAGATCCTTAATCCACTGAATGAGGCCAGGGATTGACCCTAAGTTCTCATGGGTCTTAGTCGGGTTCATTAAGCACTGAGCCACAAAGGGAACTCCGACTTTTTCTGATTTTTTAAGTTGAGATATATTGATCTAAAATATTATATAAGATACAGGTGTGTACACCATGTTACTTTTTAAGTTGATTCATATATGTGTATGTTATTGTAACTGGTATCTGATATTTTCTTATGTATTTCAGGTGATTGTTGTTTGTTTATTTAAAGCTTTTGAATTTTTAATCTTTATTTTACCAATTGTTATTGAATTCACATACTGATAGTTTTTCTGCTGATTATCTTAAAAATAATTTTCTTTATTATTTCTTTCTCGTCCTTAATTTTACCATCTTTGCAACATTGTTAAAAAAAAAAAAAAAACTTGCTTGGAGTTCCCACCATGGCTCAGTGAGTTAAAAATTCAACTGCAGGGGCATGGGTTGCTATAGAGGTGCTGGTTCGATCCCCTTTGTGGTGCAGTGGTTTTAACAGCTGTGACATAGTTTGCAGCTGCAGCTCACATTCTCTCCCTGGCCTGGGAACTTCCATATGCTGTGGGTACAGCCATAAAATTAAAAAAAAAAGAAAAAAACCCACAACAACTTGCTGGGAAAAAAATACATGCCAAATTTAATGGAAGAATTTTTGTCACCATTTATAGCATGCTATTTATTTTTTTCATTGTGTATTCCAAAAGTTCATACTAAGAAAGATGTATTTGAAAATATCTTCAGTTCTTCAACTGGCAACTTTTTCATTTCATTGTCATAATCAAGAGTGACTATATGTCTGTATTATCAATAGCAGTTATTATTATTATTTTTGGTCACCCCACAGCATATGTATTTCCTGGGCTAGGGATCAGAGTGAAGCAACAGTTGTGACCTGAGCTGCAACTGAGGCAATGCCGGATCTTTAATCCACTGTTCTGGACTGGGCATTGAACCTGGGTCCCTGTGCTCCAGAGGTGCCACCAATCCCACTGAGCGAGGCCAGGAATTGAACCCACAACCTTATGGTTTCTAGTCAGATTTGTTTCCATTGTGCCATGATGGGAACTCTCTTTTATTATTTTTTTCAATAGCAATTATTTTTTAAAACTTGTTTAAATTATCTATTTATATGACTTCTGTAAAGGCACGTTATCTTGTTTCATTTTTTTTTCTTCTGAACTCCCTCTTCTTTTCTTCTCTTCCTTTGATTAATTTTAATACTCGTTTTGTGGTGCACTTTGAATAGTAGCTCCTAGATGTGTGTGTAGTAAAGTTTTTTTTCCTTTTTGCTGCCCTATGGCATATGGAGTTCCCAGGCCAGGGATCAGATCTTAGCTGCAGTTGTGACCTAAGCTGCAGCTGTTGCAGCACCAGATCCTCAACCCACTTTTTCTGGGCTGGGGATTAACCTGTATCCCAGTGATCCCAAGATTCTGCTGATCCCATTGTACTGCAGTGGGAACTCCTGTGGGAGATAAATTTTTTGAAGCCCTACATGTCTGAAAATATTCAATTGTTTGAGCATTGAATTCTACTTTGGGCATAATTTTCTTTTAATGTTTTGGAGGATTTTGCCCATTATCTCTCTTCTGTTCTTGGCTGCTGAGAGGTCTGGTGAAATATTTATTCTTAATCTTGTTCTTCTTTTTTTTTGCCTTTTGTCATTTTAGGGCCGCACCCACGGTATGTGAAGGTTCCCAGGCTAGGGGTCTAATCAGAGCTGTAGCTGCTGGCCTATGCCGCAGCCACAGCAACGCAGGATCCGAGCCGCGTCTGCAACCTTCACCACAGCTCACGGCAGTGCCGGATCGTTAACCCACTGAGCCAGGCCAGGGATTGAACCCACAACCTCATAGTTCCTAGTCGGATTCGTTAACTACTGAGCCACGACGGGAACTCCTATTCTTAACCTTCTGTACGATGTCAAGATTTTTTTCCTTTAGAATTTTGAGGGTCATCTTTTTGTCTTCGTAATAAGCTTTTTAAAATCTTTTTTTATCCATTGTGCTAGATGTTCTTGGCCCTTTTAATCTGGAAGCTCATTTCTTTCAGTTCTAGGAAAATTTCTTCAATTTTTGAATTTTTTTTCATTGCCTTTTCTCTGTTTTCTAAAACTCCAGTTACTGGACTATGTCCATGGATATCCTTTTTATTCTTATCTCACATTTGCCATCTTGCTATTTTTGTTCTACTTCATAGGAATTTATTTATTTATTTTTGGCAACAACCGCATCATGTAGAAGTTCCTGGGCCAGGGATCAAACCTGCACCGAAGCTGCAGCAATGCCAGACCCTTAACCTATTGTACCACAATGGGACTTCCCATAGGACATCTCTTTATCTTTTGATGTTTCTTTTGACTTTCTAATTTCTTTTATATAATTTTTAATTTTCAGGAGTTCATTTTTGTACTGTGAATGTTTTTATATATTTGTTTTACAGATGAATTAGCTTACTTTTATTTTCTTATTTAAATTTTTGTTTTTTTTTGCTTTTTAGGGCCACACCTGAGGTATATGGGTGTTCCCAGGCTAGGGGTCTAATTGGCGCTACAGCTGCCAGCCTACACTATAGCCACAGCAACTCAGGATCCGAGCTGTGTCTGCAACCTAAACCACAGCTCACAGCAATGTCAGATCCTTAACAACCTGAGCAGTGTCAGAGATCAAACCCTCAACCTCATGATTCCTAGTTGGGTTCGTTTCCACTGTACCATGATGGGAACTCTGAATTAGCTTATTTTTAGTTTGTGCTTTGTTTTTTTCTAAGCAACTTCTTTCCTTTTTTTTTTTTAGTTTTTGGTTTTCCTCATGTATGTGGTGATTCTTGTTTATCTGCTTCTGGTTATCAGTGAGGCACTAAAAACTGGTTGGAAACTGTGTATTTTAGGTGGTAGGTAGGCTGGTAGTCTCCAGCTTTTAGGGTGTGAATGAGGGGATGAGCCAGAGAGAGATAGACAGAGACAGAGAGATTGTGCTTAATGACTTTGGGTCCTATCGGTATTTTTTTTATCTTTTTTCTGGTTTTGTCAAATTCGTTAGGAATTAATCTTTCAGTTTCCTTCCTAGAAAGCATAGCCTTGGCTCCTGTTCTCTGGGGGCTTCTCAGTAGGCAAAGAGCTGTGAGTGGAAGGAGTGGGTTTCAGTAATCAGTATGTGCACTGCTACTTGTTTCCTCTGCCGTA
>PVHT021183608.1:11394548-11408172 GCA_004024745.2 Catagonus wagneri
TGTATGTTTTTCTGCTTCCCCCCTTTTTTGCTTTTTAGGCTGCACCCACGGCATATGGAGGTTCCCAGGCTAGGGGTCGAATTGGAGCTACAGCTGCCAGCCTACACCACAGCCACAGCAACACAGGATCCAAGCCGCGTCTCCGACCTACACCACAGCTCACGGCAACGCCGTATGTTTAACCCACTAAGCAAGGCCAGGGATTGAATGCGCAACCTCATGATTCCTAGTCGGATTTGTTAACCGCTGCGCCACGATGGGAACTCCTCTTTCCCATTTTTTGAGTCCCATTTTTTTCCTCTCCATCTCTCCATCTCCTGGTACTGCCAGTTTCTGCTTTTTGAGGGAGCCTGTGGTTTAAGTAGAGCAGCTTCTTGCTTGGTTTTTCTGGTTTCCTTTTCTACTTTAGGATCAAGTTTTCTTAAATCTGAAGGTTAGTTTTTTGTCCTTCTTTGTAGCTTCTATACTGTTTATTTTAACATTTACACTTTTGTTCTTTGTCCTTCAGGCTTATGGTTTTGTCTTGTTTTGTTTTACTGCCTTTTTTTTTTTCAGTAGATAGTACTAAATAGTACATGATAGTAGAGTTAAATACTGTGTTTAAACCTACCTTTTTAACTATGTGTTACTGTTTTTTTGTGTATATAGTTATTTATGTGCAGTTTTTCCTTAAGATAGGATTTTACCACTTAACCACTGTATGTTTGCATTATGATTTTTTTTTGCATTTTGAAACTTTTTCTAAAACATAAAATGGGAGTTTGATGGTAATCTAATGGTTAAGGATCTGGCATTGTCACTGCTGTGGCACGGGTTTCCTCTTGGCCTGGAAACTTTTTTATGCCAAGGGCACAGCTGAAAAACAAATAAGCCATGAAATAGATTTCATCAATGAAATAGAAAAGCTTATTACGTTGGATGCGTGTACCATAGTTTATTTCAGGTTAGAAGTACTCAGATTAAGTGCTGTGTATAAATTGAGTTCTGAAGAGTAATGGTAGGACAGGGTAAAATTATGGAGTATAGATTAATATATCGATTAATAGATTTGAGAGGTGAATGGTTACATCTTTCCTTTGTACCTATTAAATATTTTAAAATATTTTTTTCTTTTAGGTGCTCTGTAATGTGTTAAAAGGAAATTATAAGGAATGATTTTGTCAAATTTTTATGAGTTATGGTGGCTGAAAGATCAATTCTGTTTTGGGGGAAAGGAACTGTAAGTAACCTCAAGGAGTAGACTGATTTTTCCACTCTTCTTTGCTTATATAAGACAGATTATTGATTTATTTATAAGATTGTACCTGGGATACTTTTCTCTTAGTCTTATGTGTATGTACAGACTAAGTGATTCAAAAAGAAGTTAGATTTTATGTAAATCATGGTTGTTTCTGTATAGTATTAGTAAAACTTCTTAGATTGTGCAAAATTTAATTTTTATTTTTTTTAATTTTTCAGAAATGCCAGCACAAAAGGAAATCTCTGTTAATAGAGTATTTTGTTAAACGGGAGTGGTTAGATAAGAACTTTAAACCAGCAGACTCAGCAAACAAGGAGAGAAACGTGTTAGCTGTAAGACATGTTTCCAGTGAATCAAAGTCCAGTAATTGTAGACTTCAGAAGAAAAAAGTTTTCAAAAACTTTTTCAAAACAGACAAGTCAGTGATAAATAACTCCTTCAGTAATAGGGCTAGGCCTGAAAACTAATATTAATTGAAAATTTAACAAAACAGATCAAACTTGGATTAAACATTTTTCATGAAAAGTTCTAAAAATAGAACTAATTCAAATTAGACTTAAATTTTCCACAAATTTCTATTGCCTTGTCCAAAGTAAAGCAAGTATCTTTTAGCCTTCATGCCAGCTTTTCTCATGTCATAGGGATGACAGAAATCTTAGCAAACTAGTATTTTTTTGTTGAAAATGTATATCAGTGTCAGCTAAAATTGATTTTTAAGACCTGCTCCTCAGTGGTAATAGTAGATATTCAGCATTTACACCTACCGGAACACAAAAATTTCAAAAATTACTCAGAAAAAGTGGACCTTACTCAGGAATGATGTCCATTCAGGAGAAATCAAAAGAAAATTCCTCTAGTGCTATTACAAAGAGTGAAGATAAGAATCTAGAAACACAAATTCAAGATTCTCAGAAGACTCCAGCAAAAAAATCAGGTCCAAAGGAAGCTATAAAATCACTGGTTAATTCTTCCGATGAAAGTAAAACAAATCAGTCTGAATTAGGAACATGCATGAGTACAAGGTCAGCATCCAGTGATAAAAAACCTAGTAAATCAATTAATAAAAATATGGTGACTATAAAGGAACATTCACAACAAGAATCTACAAAAAAGAAGAAATTATCTCAGAAAAAACCAGTGCACAAAACCCCTAAATCACATGAACAGCTTAATAGGAGATCACAAAGGCTACAACAGTTAACAGAGGTTTCAACAAGGTCTCTGCGTAGTAGAGAGATTCAGGGTCAAGTTCAAGCAGCTAAACAAAGTTTGCCATCAACAAGGAGAGAGCACTGTAGCAATACTCAAAGTAAATCTAATAAAGTTAAAACAAATCAGAAACATGTGAAAAGAAAAGTTCTGGAAATAAACTCTCATTCTAAAGAGGATGAAAATTCTGTAACGAATGAAGTAATAAATTCCCCCAAAGGAAAAAAACGCAAAATAGAGCATCAGGCAACTTATACTTGTAGTTCTCAGTGCATAAAAGGATCTGAAAAGTGTCTGCAGAAGAATACTGGGAAAGAGGAAGCAAAATCTGTGCCTGTAACAACTTCTGAGATAAAAAGATCAATGACTACTTCAGTGGTATCTAAAAAGAATGAGATGAAAAAGTCAGTTCATATACAAGTGAATACTAGTGCAAAATCCCAAAAAAGTCCACAGCCATCAGTGCCTGAACAAAGTATAGATAATGAGCTGGAGCAAGCAAGAAAGAGCAAACGAGGGAGCATTCTCCAGCTCTGTGAAGAAATTGCTGGTGAAATTGAGTCAGATACGGTAGAAGTAAAAAAGGAATCTTCACAAATGGAAAATATAAAGGAGGAGAAGCCTACAGAAATAAAATTGGAAGAGTCTGATACAGAAAGACAGATACTTCATCAGAAGGAAACAAATCAGGATGTTCAGTGTAATCGTTTCTTCCCCAGTAGAAAAACAAAGCCTGTGAAATGTATACTAAATGGAATAAACAGCTCAGCTAAAAAGAACTCCAACTGGACTAAAATTAAACTTTCAAAATTTAACTCTGTGCAGCAGAATAAATTAGACACTCAAGTTTCCCCTAAATTGGGCTTATTACGAACCAGTTTTTCACTGCCAGCGTTAGAAATGCACCATCCACTGACTCAGAGTACATTTTTAGGGTCAAAACCATATGATGATAAAAAGAAAACTTGCCAGCAGGAAGAAATGAAAGAAATTAATTCTGAGGAAGTTAATGATACTACGGTTGAAATTAATAAAACCACAAAAAGGGCTCCTGAAAATTGTCATTTGGATAATCAGATAAAGCCACCTCCTGAGCAACCACTGGATAACCCGAAGAAAGATTCATTTGAATCAACCCCAGATAAGGTAATCTCTTTTCATCATGTACATAGAGGTGTCTTGAGTACTCTCTGATAAGAAATGTGTTTACAACGTATTTTAGCTTAAGAATTAAGTCATGAAAGACTGAGGAATCATTTATTAAGGAATTCTATTCAGTTATTAGCAAGAATTTTATTAACTCAATCTAATAGTGAGTAATAGAATTTACCGACTCCTTTAGAGTTCTCACATTTACATGAATGGTTTCCTCATTTTTACCCTTATTTTTACTTATGTGAAGCATAAATCTGTTGAATTCTTTGCTGCTTTTTCATTTAGCCTGGTTTCCTATTTCTATTAATTGTAACCACAGAAAGTGTTTCATAGTGAATGATTGAAATGTAGAACCTAAAGTTGGGGTACCTCCTTTTTTTTTTTCCCATTCTGCAACCTCCACCCCCTCAGAATACTACAGAGGCCAGAATTAAACTTGTGTCTACCATTCACATTTGACAAAAACTAACATTTTATTGATTTTAGGTCGCTTTTTTTTTCTTGTCTTTTTAGGGCTTCACCATTTCATATGAGGGTTCCCAGGCTAGGGGTCTAATCAGAGCTGTTGCCCCCGGCCTACACCACAGCCATAGCAACGCCAGATCCGAGCCACGTCTGTGACCTACACTACAACTCACGGCAACGCCGGATCCTTAACCCACTAAGCAAGGCCAGGGATCAAACCCGCAGCCTCATGGTTCCCAGTCGGATTCATTTCCTCTGCGCTGGTGACGGGAACTCTGACTTTAGGTCTTTTCAAGATAAGAAAAGTATGTTACAGATAGAAAGACCATACTTCCCTCTACTTTCCGTTCACCTCTCTCTCCAGAATTAAACATGCTCCTAAAATTGGTATGGATCTTTTGTTTTTTATTTTCATGATTTTGCTGTGTATATACGACTATATAAAGAATACTTACTAGCATTGGAGTTCCCGTTGTGGCTCAGTGGTTAACGAATCCTACTAGGAACCATGAGGTTGCAGGTTCGATCCCTGGCCTTGCTCAGTGGGTTAAGGATCCAGCGTTGCCGTGAGCTGTGGTGTAGGTTGCGGACGCACTCGGATCCCTCATTGCTGTGGCTATGGTGAAGGCCGGCAGCTACAGCTCCTGTTAGACCGCTGGCCTGGGAACCTCCATATGCCGTGGGTGTGGCCCTAGATAAGGTAAAAAGACAAAAAAAAAGGAATACTTTGCATTGTTTGTATTTTAAATGTTTACATAAATGCTAACATAGTTTGTATCATATGTATATATTTTGCAACTTGATTTTGATATTGATCCATGGGTATTTTAATTTCTGTAAACGAACATACTACAATTTATTTATGTGTTCCCCTTTAAAGTACTTTAGGATGGTTTCCAACTTTTTCTTTTTCCATGATATCAGCAATGTGATTGGTATCACAGAATGATCAGGAAATGTGGTGACCATATCCGTTCAAGTAGTGCCTGCTGCAACGAAAACACTGTGCTGATAAGGCTAGAGAAGATGATCTGTTTCCTGCCTTTAAGGAATTTACATTGTCATAGTCACTTAGAGATTTCTCTTCTTCCCTTCAACACTAAAAGGTTTTGTTCAGCCATCATAATATCTTTTGTTTAATGAACACTGCCTCTTTGTTAGGCAAAGGGGAGCTTCATGTAATTGTCACCACATTGGACACTGAGTTCTGATGTTATCCACCTATATTACAGGTGAGGAGAGTGAGGCTTAAGAGGTTTATTTAAGTAATTTTTCTGGGTAACATTTAAGTGATGGAGTCAGGATTTAAACTGAGATTGGCTGGCTTCAGAGTCTAGCTTGATTTATACTTGGGGAGGTAGGAGAATGTAAAAGAAACCTTATTACATCACTTGAAGACTTTCTGTGGCTGCCTGTAATTTTGCTCTTTTTATTATATGGTGTTAATCTCAGCAGTAATGAAAAATGTTGATGATTGATAAGGCTAAGTATCTGATAGGTTTTAGTGACTGACAGTGACACAGTCATACATATGTTATCTTCCATTTGGTCCATCCCAAGAGACTGGATATAGTTCCCTCTGCTATATGATAGGGCCTCATTGCTTATTCATTCTAATAATAGTTTATATCTACTACCCCCAAACTCCCAGTCCATCCCACTCTTCCCTCTCGCCCTTGGCAACCACAAGTCTGTTCTCTCTGTGGGTCTATTTCTGTTTTGTAGGTAGGTTCATTTGTGCCATATTTTAGATTCCACATGTAAGTGATGTCATACGGTATTTGTCTTTCTTTTTTTTGACTTCACTTAGCATGAGAATCTCTAGTTGCATTCATGTTGCTGTAAATGGCATTGTTTCATTCTTTTTTTTTTAAATCTGAGTAGTAGTCCATTGGATATATTTACCACATCTTAATCCATTCCTCTGTTGATGGACATTCAGGTTGTTCCCCGTCTTGGCTATTGTGAATAGTGCTACAGTGAACATAGGGTGCAGGTATCTTTTTGAATTATAGTTTTGTCCAAATATATACCCAGAAGTGGGATGGCTAGATCATATGGTAGTTCTATATTTAGTTCTCTGAGTAACTTCCATACCATTTTCCATAATGGTTGTGCCAGTTTACATTCCCACCAACAGTCCTGGAAGGTTCTCCAGCACTTGTTATTTGTAGTCTTATTAAGGATAGCCATTCTGGAGTTCCTATGGGCTCAGTGGTAATGAACCCGACCAGTATCCATGAGGATGCTGGCTCGATCCCTGGCCTGGCTCAGTGGGTTAAGGATCCAACGTTGCTGTGAGCTGTGGTGTAGGTCACAGATGAGGCTTGGATCTGGCATTGCTGTGGCTGTGGCATAGGTCAGCAGCTGCAGCTCTGATTTGACCCCTAAGCTTGGAACTTACATATGCCATGGATGCGGCCTTCTAGGTTTTTGGTGTCATGTCTTAATGTTTAAATCTTTAATCTCCAAAATATACAAACAGCTTATACCATTCAACAGCAAAAAATCAAACAACCCAATCAAAAAATGGGCAGAAGGACCTTAATAGTTATTTCTCCAAAGAAGATATGTGGATGAGTTTTTTGTTCTTTTTCTTTTTAGGGCCTAACTTGCAGCATATGGAGGATTGAACTCGAGCCCTCATGGATACTAGTCAGGTTTGTTACCACTGAGCCATGACGGGAACTCCTTTTTTGAGTTTATTTTTGTGCATGGTGTGAGGGTATGTATGTTTTAGTTTCATTGATTTACATGCAGCTTTCCCAGCACCACTTACTGAAGAGATTGTCTATTTTCCATTTTATATTCTTGCCTCTTTTGTCAAAGATTACTTGACTATAGGTGTCTGGGTTTATTTCTGGGCTCTCTATTCTGTTCCATTGATCTGTATGCCTGTTTTTGTATCAGTACCACACTGTCTTGATTACTGTAGCTTTTGTAATACTGTCTGGGAGAGTTATGCTTCCTGCTTGGTTTTTTTCCCCTCAGGATTGCTTTGGCAATTCTGGGTCTTTTATGGTTCCATATAGACTTTTGGATTATTTGTTCTGCTTTTGTGAAAAATGTTATGGTTAATTTGATTGGGATCACATTCAATCCATAGATTGCTTTGGGTAATGTAGCCATTTTAACAATATTAATTCTTCCAATCCAGGATCATGGGATAGCTTTCCATTTCTTTGAATCATCTTTAATTTCCTCAATTAATGTTTTATAGTTCTCAACATATAAGTCTTAAACCTCCTTGGTCAGGTTTATTCATAGGTCTTTAATTTTTTTGGATATGATTTTAAAAGGTATTTTTTTTTAATATTCCTTTTTAATATTTATTAGTACACAGGAATGTAACTGAGGAGTTCCTGTTGTGGCTCAGTGGTGATGAACCAGACTAGTATCCATGAGGATGCGGGTTCAATCCCTGACCTCACTCAGTGGGTTAAAGATCCTGACTTGCTGTGAGCTGTGGAGTAGGTTGTATATGTGGCTTGGATCCTGGGTTACTGTGGCTGTGGTGTAGGCTGGCAGCTACAGCTCCCATTTGACCTGTAGCCTGGGAACTTCTGTTGCTGTGGGTGGGTGTGACCTGAAAAAGCGAAAAAAAACAGAAAAAGTTTATTTAAAAAATTCAACTGATTTCTGAATATTAATCTTGTATCCTGTTGCTTTGCTGAATTTGTTGATCATTTTGAGTCATTTTTGTGTGGAATTCTTAGGATTTTCTATATATGATATCGTGTTACTTGCATATAGTGACAATTTTATCTCTTCCGATTTGGATACCTTTTATTTCTTTTATTTGTCTGATTGCTGTGGCTAGGACTTCCAATATTATGTTGAATAAAAGTGGTGAGAGCTGGCATCCTTGTCTTGTTCCAGATTTTCGTGGGAAGAGTTTTTAGCTTTTGTCTGTTGAGTATTGTGTTTGTTGTGGGTTTATCATAAATGACTTTTACTATGTTGAGATATGTTCCTTCTATACCTACCTTGGTAAGAGGTTGTTTTTAGTCACAAGTCAATGTTGACTTTTGTCAGATGTGTTTTTTGTATCTATTGAGATGATTTTGTGATTTTTGGACTTTTCTTTTGTTAATGTGGTTGTTGTGCCTATGTTGAACCATCCTTGTGAACTTGGGGTGAATCCCACTTGGCTGTAGTGTATGATCTTTTACATGTGTTGTTGGATTCAGTTTGCTATAATTTTGTTAAGAATTTTTTCATTTATATTCATAAAAAATACTGGGCTGTAAATTTCTTTTTCGTTAGTATCTTTGTCTGATTTTGGCACTAGGGTGATAGTGGGCTTCATAGAATGTCTTTGAGAGTGTTTCTTCAGTCTTTTTGAAAAGTTTAAGAAAAACGGGTATAAATTCTTTGAAAGTTTGGTGGAATTTTCATATGAAGCCATCTGGTCCTGGACTTTTGTTTTGTAGGAGTTTTTTTGATTCTTATTCAGTTTAATTTCTAGTGATTGGTCTGTTCAAATTATCTACTTCTTCTGGATTCAGTTTAGGTGGGCTGAATGTTTTTAGAAAGTTGTCCATTTCTTCTAGGTTGTTAAATTTGTTGGCATATTCTTGTTCATAATGTTCTCTTAATGGTTTTTTGTATTTCTTCAGTATCAATTGAGATTTTTCCTTTTTCCTTTCAGTTTTTTTCCTTTTTTATCTCTTACTTTGTTTATTTAGGTTCTCTCTTTCTTTTGGTGAGTCTGGCCAGAGGTTTGTCAATTTTGTTTACCCTTTCAAAGAACCAGCTCTTGGTTTTATTGGTTTTTTCTTTTTTTCCTATTGTTTTTAAAATCTACTTTTTATTGGTTTCCTCTTTGATATTATTTCCTTTCTTCTGCTTTTTTTGGTTTGTTTGTTTTTGTTTTTTTAGGGTTGTACCCATGGCATATGGAGGCTCCCAGTCTAGGGGTCAAATCGGAGCTGTAGCTGCCAGCCTACACCATAGCTACAGCCACAGCCATGCTAGATCCGAGCTGCGTCTGTCACCTTCACCACAGCTCACGGCAATGCCAGATCTTTAACCCACTGAGCGAGGCCAGGGATTGAACCTGCATTCTCATTGTTGCTAATCAGATTTGTTTCTGCTGAGCCACTATGGGAACTCCTCTTCTGCTGACTTTAGGTTTTCTTTGTTCTTTTTTTCTAATTCTTTTACGTGGTAGGTTAGGATGCTTATTTGAGATTTTTCTTGTTTCTTTTTTTGTTTGTTTTTTTAAGGAAGGCTTGTATCCCTCTGAACTTCAGTTTAAGAACCGCTTTTTTTTTTAAACATTTGTTAACTTAATTTTTTAAAAACTTTATTATAGTTGATTTATAATGTTCTGTCAATTTTTGCTGTATAGCAAAGTGACCCAGTTACACATATGTGTTATCTTCTGTCATGTCCTGTCACAAGTGATTGGATGTAGTTCCCTGTGTCACATAGCAGGACCTCATTGCTTATCCATTAGAACTGCTTTTTCTTTTGCTGAATGCAATAGATTTTGTATGGTTGGGTTTTCATTGTCATTTGTCTCAAGGTATTTTTTGTGTGTGTGTGTGTGTGTGTGTGTGTGTGTCTTTTGTCTTTTTGGGGCTACACCCACGGCATATGGAGGGTTCCAGGCTAGGGGTCCAGTTGGAGCTGTAGCTGCTGGCCTACACTGCAGCCACAGCCACACCAGATCCAAGCCATGCCTGCGACCTACACCACAGCTTGTGGCAATGCTGGATCCTTACCCCACTGAGCAAGGCCAGCGATCGAACCTACAACCTCATGGTTCCCAGTCAGATTCGTTTCTGCTGTGCCACAATGAGAATTCTTGTCTTAAGGTACTTTTTTTTCTTTTTTGCCTTTTTGTCCTTTTAGGGCCGCACCGCAGCACATGGAGGTTCCCAGGCTAGCGGTCTAATTGGAGCTACGCCACAGCCACAGCAGCATGGGATCTGAGCAGCGTCTGTAACCTACACCACATCTCAAGGCAATGCCAGATCCTTAACCCACTGAGCAAGGCCAGGGATTGAACCTGCAACCTCATGGTTCCTAGTTGGATTCATTTCCACTGTGCCACGATGGGAACTCCTCAAGGTAATTTTTAATTTCCTTTGTGATTTTCTCATTGACCAGATTTTTTTTTTTTTTTTTAGTAGCATGTTGTTTAGTCTCCATGTAGTCATTTTTTTCCTCATATAATTTTCTGTGATTTATAGTTTCATGCCATTATGGTCAGAGAATATGCTTGAAATAATTTTTATATTCTTAAATTTTTTGAGATTAGTGTCGTGCTCCCAGTATGTGGTCAGTCCTAGAGAATATTACATGTGTAATTGAATGTATATTCTGTGTTTTTTTTTTTTTTTTGATAAAATGTCATGAGAAAATATCAATTAAGTCTAGCTGATCTATTGTGTCATTTAGGATGTCTGTTGCCTTACTGATTTTCTGTCTAGAAGACCTGTCCATTGATATGAGTGGGGTGTTAAAGTCTCCTACGGTTATTATATTGTCATCAATTTCTCCTTTTATGTCTGTTAGCATTTGCTCTGTGTATAAGGGTTATATTAGGGACACACACACACGTATTTTTTGTTTGCTTTTTAGGGCTACACCTGAAGCACATGGAAGTTGCCAAGCTAGGGCTCAAATTGGAGCTGTAGCTGCTGGCCTACACCACAGCCATGGAAACACCAGATCCTTAACCCACTGACTGAGGCTGGGAATTGAACCCTTATCCTCTTGGATGCTAGTCAGCTTAGTTTTCCACTGCTCTACACCAGGAACTCCAGGGGCATACATATTGATGTGTGTAATATCCTCTTCTTAAATTGACCCTTTTATCATTGAATAGTGTCCTTTACTTTTCTTTTTTTGTCTTTTATTTCTAGGGCCACACCCATGGCACATGGAGGTTCCCAGGGTAGGGGTCAAATCAGAGCTGTAGCTGCCAGTCTATGCCACAGCCACAGCAACACAGATCCAAGCCATGTCTGACCTACACCATAGCTCACGGCAAGGCCGGATCCTTAACCCACTGAGTGAGGCCAAGAATTGAACCTGCATCCTCATGGATGCTAGTCAGGCTGATTAACCACTGAGCCAGGATGGGAACTCCTTTATTTTTCTTTATGGCTTTTGTTTGAAAGTCTGTTTTGTCTGCTATGGGTATTGCGACTCCTGCTTTCCTGTCACTTCCATTTGCTGAAATATCCTTTTCCATCCCCTCGCTTTCAATTTATTTGTCTTTTTTTGCCTTTTCTAGGGCCGTACTCGTGGCATATGGAGGTTCCCAGGCTAGGGGTCTAACAGGAGCTGTAGCTGCCAGCCTACGCCACAGCTACAGCAACACAGGATCCAAGCCATGTCTGCTACACCACAGCTCACGGCAATGCCGTATCCTTAACCCACTGAGCAAGGCCAGGGATCGAACCCTCAACCTCATGGTTCCTAGTCGGATTCGTTAACCACTGAGCCACGATAGGAACTCCCTCTCACTTTCAATTTATATGTATCTTTGCCCTAAGGTGGGTCTCTTATAGGCAGCATATTGTAGGCTCTTGTTTTTTCATCCGGTCTGCCACTCTGTGTATTTTTTTTTTTTTTTTTTGCTTTTGCTTTTGCTTTTTAGGGCTGTGCTCTCAGCATATGGAAGTTCCCAAGCTAGGGGTCAGATTGGAGCTGTAGCTGCCGGCCTATAGCACAGCAACTCTGGATCTGAGCCGCATCTGAGACCTACACCACAGCTCAGGACAATGCCAGATCCTTAACCCACTGAGGGAGGCCGGGAATCGAACCTGCATCATCATGCATCCTAGCTGGCATACTTTTGTTTCCATACAGCCAACTCTGGTCCTCTCCTGGAAACTGAGTCTCAGCACCCAGTCCCTGCCTGAATGTCTCGGGCTGTGGTGGATGGGGTGGTAGTACCAACTGTTTGTGCAGCTTTCTCTTTCCTTTGCCCTTATCAGACTAGATGCTGTGCTTTTCTTTGAGTCCCAGTTGAACTCCCATCAGTTTGGTGACCTCCAGGATGCAAGATTCCTTCCCTCTTTCACAGTTCTCTCTGAGGAGTGCTGGTCCCATCCTGATTCCCTTTTTTCTCTTCTGTCTCTCTATTTTTTCCCTTTTGTTCTACCCAGTTATGTGGAGGGTTTCTTGCCCTTTTTGGAAGTCTCAGGTCTTCTACCAGCATTCACTAGATGTTCTATGTGAATCGTTCCACATGTAGTTTTGTTTTGTTTTGTTTTGTTTTTTTGATGTGTTTGTGGGAGAAGGTGAGCTCCATGACCTATTGCTCTCCGTGATTTGTTTTTTAAACTGATAATTTAACTGACTTTCTAATGACGATCAGTAATGTGTCATTGTTCTTGTTTTTTAATTTTTCTTCCCCCCTTTTTTTTTTGTCTTTTTAGAGCCGCACCTGCAGCATATGTAAGTTCTCAGGCTAGGAGGCCAATTTGGAACTGCAGCTGCCAGCCTGCGCTACAGCCACAGCAATGCGGGATCTGAGCCATATCTGCAACCTACACCAGAGCTCTCGGCAGTGCCAGAGCCTTAACCCCACTGAGCAAGGCCAGGGGTCAAACCTGCAACTTCATGGATACTGGTCGGGTTCATTACCACAGAGCCATGACGGGAACTCCGAATTTTTCTGCTTTTTAATAACAAAAAATGTTTATTCTTAAAAAATGTAATGTTCAAAAATAATGTTGCATGTTCATTGTAACAGTCATAGAAGATACATATGTATACTTGTATACACAGAAAGTAATTGTTTATCTCTTCATTTCTATTTCTCTGAAATAGCTCATGTTGATAGATTTTGCAGTATTTTCTTTTGGTTTTTGAACATCTATTTTGACAGTGTTATGATTTAGGGGTTCTTGGGAATACAAAGATAAAAAGAGCGAAGACCATTATTATATATATATATTTTTTTTAATGACTGCACCCGTGACATATGGAAGTTCCTGGGCCAAGGATCAAATCTGAGCCACAGCTGCAACTTATGCCACAGCTGCAGCAATGCTGGATCCTTTAACCCACTGTGCCAGGCTTGGGATAGAACCTGTGCCACTGCAGCTATCCTGGAGCTGTTTGCAGTTGAATCTTTACTCCCTGCACCACAGTGGGAACTTCTTTGCTCTTAAGAGTTATAGGAGATTAAAAAAAACAATTCGAAATTTGAAGTGATAAGGGCATGAAAAGCAGAGAAAGTGGAGAATTATTCCAAATTTGGTGTAAAGAGATGGAAAAACTTGGAGGAGACTTCATGAAAAGGGTTAATATTTAAGTACAGACTTGAATTTATGCAGGCTGTAAGGTGTTCTAGATCAGCACTATACAGTATAACTGTAATGTGAGCCACATAATTCGTCTAAAAATTTTTGGTAGCCACATTAGAAAAGAGAAAAGTAATTGGTAAAGTTAATATATTTTATTTAACTGATATAAAAATACTGGCATTTTGATGTGTCATGAATTTTTTTTTTATTTTTTTAAGTATATATTAACAATTTTATTTCAGTTACAGGTGTACAAAGATCATAAGTTAATACGATAGATTTT